>CM076850.1:162846514-163210550 GCA_039519185.1 Astragalus membranaceus
AGATGTTTAAAATGTTGACTAATAGTCTTAGAAAATACTAAGACATCATCTATATATACTATCATGTAATCCGTGTAAGGATTAAATATGTCATTCATAATATTTTGGAATTCAGAGGGGGCATTTTTAAGCCCAAAAGGCATTACATTCCATTCATAGTGACCAAATGGAACTGTAAATGCTGTTTTATACTTATCAGATTCATTAATCTGAATTTGCCAGTAACCAGACTTCATATCAAATTTTGAAAAAACTAAGGCTTCATTAAGCCTATCCAATAAATCTTTTTTATTAGGTATTGGATACCTAATCCATTTCAAAACTTTATTTAATGGTTTATAATTTATAACCAATCTGGGAACTCCACGTTCCTGTTCTGCGTGTTTATTCACATAGAAAGCTGTACAACTCCAAGAAGATTTGGAGGGTCTAATTAATTTTTTATCTAAAAGAGAATTTATCTCTTTTTTACATAAACCAAGATATTCTTGATTCATTTGTGCAGGTCTTGCTTTTGTAGGAATTTGACTTTCATTGAAGCCGTCTACGTATGGTAGAGATACCATATGTTTTTTCCTATTCCAGAAAGCATTTGGTATCTCACTACATACTTCATTTATGAATTGTTGTTCTAGACTCTTTATTTGAGTCTTTATGTCAGCTTTATTAAGCTGTTCATTTATATTAGCTAAATTAATTTCTTCTTTTAAGAAACATATTTGTTTCTCTTTACTTAAAAGAAGTTCTTTTATCTCATTTATCATTCTAGTATGAGGATCAGAAATAAATTCAAAAATAATTTTTTTATTTTCCAACATAGTTGTAATTCCTTTTTGGTCAATATTAATAATGGGCATAATATTATGCAAAAAAGGTGTACCTAATATAATACGATGGGTTAAATTTTTAACTAAAATAAATGAAGTAGGTATACAAATACCTTGTTTGCAAATATGTGCATTTGGTAGTTTAAAATTAATCTTTAGTCTATCACCCCCTGCTTGGGTAAGTGATTGCTTAGTTTTTGAAAAATACTTAGTAGGGATAATTCCCTCTTGAATACAATTTAAATCTGCTCCACTATCCACTAGAGCAATTTCATTTTTCAAAATAAAATTTCTATTGATAATAATATCAATCTTTACAAACCATTTTTGAGAAGTTACTCTATTTAAAATAGAAAGATAATTATTTGAAGAAGACTCTGTTTTACTAGGGTTTTCTAAAACAGAAATTCTTTGAGACAAATTAATATTGTCTTTCTTTATTTGAGAAATTTCATTTTTCAAAATATTGATTTCTCTTTTTAAATCATTCATAGAAATGGGTTTTTCTTTGCTACTGGATTCTTGGAATCTAGATAAAACTTCACTTATTTGATATGGTGCCTCTATGATTAGAGGGGTTTCCTTTTTAGAATATTCTTTCATAAGAATATCTATCATTTTTCTCCTCATAGTTCCATCTTTTATGGAATCTAAAGCCTTTAAGGCTTCATCTTGTTCTTCAGTGAGAACATTTAGTCCATTCATATCTACGATGGATTTCCAATAATTTACTTCATTACATTGGCAATTATTGTTGCCTGAAGATGATGATTCAGAAGAATCTTGGATTATATCTATATCTTCATTTGAAGATTGTATATCTGAATTAGAACTATAATCAGAGTTAATTAATAAGACTTTTTCTAATTGTGATCTTAATTGATCATCCTGAATTTCATTGAGGGCTTTTTTAGTCCAACACTGGTTGGCATAATGACCTACCTTGCCACACTTGTGACACGTAATATCAAACCTTTTAGCTTTTCTTTTTCCCTTCTTTTGGAAGGTGGGTCTACTCTGACCAGTCCTATTCTTTTCATTGAAAGCTTTTCTTTTACTATTCTTTTTTCTAGAATTTTTGTAAAAGCTATTTGTTTTTTTATCAGGGAATTTTCTTCCTTGTATTCCCTGTCTCTTTTTACTATCCTTAGGTTCTTTGCCTAAGTCAAAAGCGAATTGCTCACAGAATTCACCTAGTTGGTGTTTTTCTGATAGCTTTTGTTTTTTCAATTGATTTTTTAGCTTTATATCATTGCATAAAGCCAAACCTTCTTTAATACAGCAACTAATTATCTGACCATAGGTTAAGTCGTCATAATTGACATTTATACCATCATTTTGGTCTCTTAAAGCTTGTCTTATCCTTTCTGCAAAGAGATAAGGAAGACCATCAATAAATTTTGCCTTCCAGTGGATAGAATTAGGGTCTTTTAATTGAAAAACCCTGGACAGAAAAGTATCCTTATACCATCTAAAGTGAGTTAAAGATGGACATCTTAAATTCTGTAAAAGAGAAGATAATTTTTCTCCTATAGAAACATTAGTTCCTATAAAATGTTTAAGAATAGTAAGACACAGTGTATAAACTGCATCTTCCTCAGTTGTACTTATAGTACCATTTTCTAATTTAATTTCCTTCTTATGGGATAATATATCCTTTTTCTGGGCATCAGTGAGATAATGATCCCACCAGCCTCTTAGCTGTCCAATAAAGCCAGTGGCTATGAATGTAGCAATGGAACTATCATTATTCCCATGTTGCTTACAGACAGTAGAGTACATAATCATTTTATGTACTATATCAATAATTTGCTTATCATTTAAGCCATCTATGTTCCATTCATAGATTTGTTTCCCAGAATATGAATTCTGGTAAGACTCATTTTCCTCAAATAATAAATCCTGGGGAGAAGGTCTTTTGTAATAATATTTCTCTACTTGCTTTGAGGCATATATGGGATTTATTTCCTCATAATCGTTGGTATTATTAATATCCTGATTAGCAAACATTGTTGCTAATTTATCTATTTCCTCATCAGAATTTTCTGATGATTCTTTACCAGATAAAACATTTATTTTTAAATTTTTTAATTTTTCTTCTAAAATATCTAAAAACTCGTTCTTACTATTTTTCATTTTAAAACCTTCAATTTTTATTGGAGGTTGAACTATAGGTTCTTCTTTAATAACCGGAACATAATGTTTTTGAGAATTTTTTAAAATAAGCTCTTGTTGAGATATATGTTGCTCAAACAAGGTTTTTAATGAAGACAAATTTTCTTCTAAGGCTTTAAATTCATCTCCCAAAATTATTAAAAATAAATTAGTATAATTTTGGGCACTCATAATAGAATTTAAATCTTTTAAGGCAATTTGTGATTTCTCAATGAAATGGGTAAAAGCATTTGCTTCTACATTTTTTCCTAAAACAATATCATAATTTTTTGGAGGAAAAATTGAATGAATTTTTTCTCCTTTTGAGTTTTCAAAAACTCTTTCTTTCAAAACATTTATTTCATAGTCTAAACGTTCATGAAAATATATTAAAAACCATTTAACAAAAGGCATATAAGTCTGATGAATGGTTAAATGCTCATAAAATTTTTCTTTTATAGCCTGAAGTTCAGGAAAAGAATAATATGAAAAATACCATTTTCTAAATTCAGAATATCTTTCTTGCATAAACTCATCATTGATGAGCTTTCTCAGATTACTTCCTGGACTAAAATCCATTAATTAATATGGAAGCTCATTTCTGAGGCAGTAGGAGATTTCCTACTTTGTGGTTCATAAACTCCATAAGGAATATTATTTTCACTAACTTTAATATTATCAACAACTTCAATAGAAGAAGAAGAAGGTCTAGGTATATCACCTGGTGTAGTGTAGTATTCACTAACTGAATGCCTAGAAGATAATGATCTAGGAATTCTAGTAATTCTATTAGAATTAAATCTAATTTCTATATCACCCTCTGTATTTTGGATGATTTGGTCTATATCCTTATTAAGGATAGGTTTGGGTTCTACTTCCTGCGGAAGAGCCCAAGTTTCTGGAAAGTTAATTTCTTCCCATCTTATCAACCTATTAGTTGCAACGTTTGATGTCAACAAATTTGTTTGCACCAAAGTTGTTGTTCCTGGAAAAGTTATACGCTTAGCTTTAGGGTTAAGCGTATTCAAAACTTTGTAGTAAATTCTATAGCATATTGCTATAACTTCACTACCTTGCTTATAGTCATACCCATTCGTATGAATACTAAGCTGGATTGCTTCTGATATATTTTTATCAGATAATGATAAGCTCAAATTTGGAGCAACATCAAAATATACAGGTCCATGACATAAACTTGTCTCAATTAGGGCAGCTAGGGATTGTTTAAAATTATTACATCTGCCATCTCGCACATAGGCCATAATACTTGAGTTTAGTCCCAGCAATGTCAAGGGCTTAAGGGCTATCTGAATAAGTCCAATATGAATGAAATTATAGTCCTTGAAGGCATCTAAGTCCTTTTTATTTAAAAGTCTAATAACCTGATTGTTATTAGATATTTGAACAGTTTGTTCTATCTGTTTAACAGCAAATTTTGCTTTTAGATCAAACATTCCAATTTTATATATTTGTTTTGAAGGAACTATAGGTAAAGTCCGCTTATTAAGTTGGTCTAAATTATTAGGGAATTCAATTAATTCCTCATTTTTTATAGAATTATTTTGATGATTATGATCATCTTCTTCCATAGAAATATATATATGCTAAAAGAGTGTTGTGGATCAGCTAGTTCAAATTACTGAACTAATAGATGAATATAATAAACTTAACATCAAATAAAATAGATATCTGTTGATACTTCTATTTGTCATCTTTGTAAATGGAAAACCATTTGACTATCAACCCGAAAGGATAGAAGGGAAAATCCCTAAACCAAAGATGTAACTTTGTTATCCAGCAAAAACTTTCAAGTCTAAATAAACGGTCTACTTCAAACTCTCCCTTCTTGGAGAAAAATGGACCATAGACGAAAGCACTAGATAACATAGTTAGTCTTTAAGCAAAAGACCCAAAAGAAGTATGAGCAATTTAAAACTCTTAGTGTAAATATAAGCTTCCCCCTTCAAGGCTACTGCTCCCAATATCAACTCCCTTGTTGAATCATCGGAGACGGTTCACCTTAGAAGTTTTAATAGGGGATCTTTGAGTACTCTTCATATGAAGAAATAACTCACCCTTATACTTACATCCTCAAGTTTAAACTGGCTCTGATACCATTTTACAACGGAAAGAATACTTTATTCATCTAATAGTGCCAGTTCATGAGAACCAGCTTACCACAACACAAGTTTAGCTATGAAGAAACATGTAAATAATTACCTTGATTGTCTTCAAAATAAAGAACAAGAGGAGAACTTCTATCTTCAAACTTCAGAGGTTATATTACAAGAAGAGGAGAAGTATGTTACAAGAGAGAGGGGTAGGCGAAGCTCTGCCTAAGAAAGGAAAACAAAATGCCTTATATAGGCAAACTAAGGCTTACTATTTAAGCCGGTAAAAGGGCTACTGTGTATTTCGGTAGCCGGTTACAACAAACGACAAAATTTCACTAATTATGCCGGGTACACACTGGGCCCCATCGACACATAATTGAATGAAAAAATCAAAAGACAAAAATACAAAATTAAAAAGGTGAAACAAAGAAAATGTTGACAGCATGATTGCGTGCCACCCACCAAATCTTGGCATGTGATATCTGTTTTGATGCTTTAAATTATGGCACTTATTCTTGTCCTTTTCCTTTTACATGCTTAGCCATAGATTGGATCATGGCATCCCAGAAATCTTCTGGATAAGGATCCTCTTCTTGCTGAGATTCTCCAGCTAAGCAATCCATTTCACTAGGTTCAATAGATCCCTGTGAGGATGTTGACATTTCTTTAACTTGAAAAGTACTGAAGAATTGTGTCTTCATGTGATCAAGAGTTCTAACCATAATTTCTTCCTCAGATTCTTGAGGGTACTTTTTCTGGAAATAATGTTTTAAATTTGCCATAGACAAATTTTGGAGATTGACATTATTTAAACCATTCTCTTTGTCTTCATTGATATTAGATAAGACCTGAGATATTAATTTTTTGAGATCTTCAGGATCCATTCTAATCCACCATTTATAGAAGAAATTTCTTCTAAGTACAGGAATATTATTTTGGTCTTTTCCGATGGTCATAGACCACCTCCATATCCATGGGATTTGAAATTTGATAAAGAAAAGGCATGGACATTGTCCTATAATAAGCTTATTTGAAGCTATTTTTGTTATGAGAGGACTATTATCACACCATGAGTTGTATAATTCCAATAATTCTTTTGGAAGAATTTCCAAAGATGGCCCAAATTTTTGCCACCAATTGTAAAACCAATTTGGTATCGGTTTATTAACCACTTCTGGGTTAATACTAAAGAACCATGAATGTTTGTTTTTTGGGTTTTGGTAATAAAAAGCTTTAGAAAAAGCCTGGATATAATCCCAATAATTAAAATATGCATATGAATTTTCAGCAATTTTTATTGCTTTTTCCCCATTTGGGTTTAATCCCCATTCTCTTGGAAGAAGGATTTTGTTAATATGACATTTGCTAAAGTTTATAAAACTTTGAGGATTGTTATTTTGATGGTGATGAGTAATAGTCACTGATTCAGTAACTAGTAATAAAATTTCTAAGTGTGGTCTTGATTTACCATATAGTCCTGGGTATCCTCTGGATTCGAGGTACCTGGTCTTTATTGACCAAGGATCTTTTGTTATGCTGAGGTCTTCATCATCAATATACATGATGTCCTCAGTTATTGGATTCTCAAAATATTCTTGAGTTTGTTCTTGAGGAGAGTCGCTAATAATAGCCCCTGCATAAGAGCTTTGTTTTGTTCCAGAAGAAGAAGTAATATCTTCTTTCTTCGGAGGAGCAGGTAATTGCTGCATAGTTCTTCCCCTATTAGGGTATACTGTTGTCCAATCTCCTAAAAGAGGGACACTTGGTTCTTGTTGGTAGGGTAGCATATTGCTACTCCTTCCTCCTCTGCCACGGCCACCTGGACCACGACCCCTTCCCCTATATGGGGTTGTCATTTCCCTGCAAAAATTCACGTGTTAAGAAATCAGCTAGTGAATTATTTTCACCTTTAATGTATTCAATGTCAAAATCAAAAACGGATAGTTGAGCTTGCCAATTTGCAAAAATTTGTTTAGAAACTAGATTTTTCACATCTTTTTCAATAATTTGTTTAGCAGAACTACAATCAATCCTTAACAAAAATTTTTGATTTAATAAGTCATCCTGAAATTTAGAAATACATTTAATAATTGAAAGCATTTCTTTTTTGACTGTAGAATATTTTAGTTGGGTCGGATTCCATTTACCCGAAGTAAACCTAACCAATTCTTCTTTAGAAGTACTTGGATCAACTTGTTTGAGAATCCCTCCATAACCTATATTAGAGGCGTCTGTTTCAACGATTTTAAAAAACTTTGGATTTGCCAGGTTTAGACAAGGAAGGGTTTTGACCCTGTGTTTAATATATTGGACTGCCTTGGTATGGGCCTCAGTCCATGGGCCAGCATTTTTTCTAAGCCTATTATATAATAAGGCTGTATCTTGGGCTAGATTTTTATAATAGTCTGAAATATAATTCAGGCTTCCTAAAAATCTTTGCAATTGCTTCTTTTCCAGAATTTCATCAGGAAATTTAGAAGCGAATTCTATACTTCTACTTATAGGGATAATTTTCCCTTGGTCAATTTCATGACCTAAGAATCTAACCTTAGTTTGAAAAAGCTTCATCTTTGAAGCAGATAAAACTAAACCATTATTTTTCACAATATTCTTAAAATTTTTAAGATGTTTAAAATGTTGACTAATAGTCTTAGAAAATACTAAGACATCATCTATATATACTATCATGTAATCCGTGTAAGGATTAAATATGTCATTCATAATATTTTGGAATTCAGAGGGGGCATTTTTAAGCCCAAAAGGCATTACATTCCATTCATAGTGACCAAATGGAACTGTAAATGCTGTTTTATACTTATCAGATTCATTAATCTGAATTTGCCAGTAACCAGACTTCATATCAAATTTTGAAAAAACTAAGGCTTCATTAAGCCTATCCAATAAATCTTTTTTATTAGGTATTGGATACCTAATCCATTTCAAAACTTTATTTAATGGTTTATAATTTATAACCAATCTGGGAACTCCACGTTCCTGTTCTGCGTGTTTATTCACATAGAAAGCTGTACAACTCCAAGAAGATTTGGAGGGTCTAATTAATTTTTTATCTAAAAGAGAATTTATCTCTTTTTTACATAAACCAAGATATTCTTGATTCATTTGTGCAGGTCTTGCTTTTGTAGGAATTTGACTTTCATTGAAGCCGTCTACGTATGGTAGAGATACCATATGTTTTTTCCTATTCCAGAAAGCATTTGGTATCTCACTACATACTTCATTTATGAATTGTTGTTCTAGACTCTTTATTTGAGTCTTTATGTCAGCTTTATTAAGCTGTTCATTTATATTAGCTAAATTAATTTCTTCTTTTAAGAAACATATTTGTTTCTCTTTACTTAAAAGAAGTTCTTTTATCTCATTTATCATTCTAGTATGAGGATCAGAAATAAATTCAAAAATAATTTTTTTATTTTCCAACATAGTTGTAATTCCTTTTTGGTCAATATTAATAATGGGCATAATATTATGCAAAAAAGGTGTACCTAATATAATACGATGGGTTAAATTTTTAACTAAAATAAATGAAGTAGGTATACAAATACCTTGTTTGCAAATATGTGCATTTGGTAGTTTAAAATTAATCTTTAGTCTATCACCCCCTGCTTGGGTAAGTGATTGCTTAGTTTTTGAAAAATACTTAGTAGGGATAATTCCCTCTTGAATACAATTTAAATCTGCTCCACTATCCACTAGAGCAATTTCATTTTTCAAAATAAAATTTCTATTGATAATAATATCAATCTTTACAAACCATTTTTGAGAAGTTACTCTATTTAAAATAGAAAGATAATTATTTGAAGAAGACTCTGTTTTACTAGGGTTTTCTAAAACAGAAATTCTTTGAGACAAATTAATATTGTCTTTCTTTATTTGAGAAATTTCATTTTTCAAAATATTGATTTCTCTTTTTAAATCATTCATAGAAATGGGTTTTTCTTTGCTACTGGATTCTTGGAATCTAGATAAAACTTCACTTATTTGATATGGTGCCTCTATGATTAGAGGGGTTTCCTTTTTAGAATATTCTTTCATAAGAATATCTATCATTTTTCTCCTCATAGTTCCATCTTTTATGGAATCTAAAGCCTTTAAGGCTTCATCTTGTTCTTCAGTGAGAACATTTAGTCCATTCATATCTACGATGGATTTCCAATAATTTACTTCATTACATTGGCAATTATTGTTGCCTGAAGATGATGATTCAGAAGAATCTTGGATTATATCTATATCTTCATTTGAAGATTGTATATCTGAATTAGAACTATAATCAGAGTTAATTAATAAGACTTTTTCTAATTGTGATCTTAATTGATCATCCTGAATTTCATTGAGGGCTTTTTTAGTCCAACACTGGTTGGCATAATGACCTACCTTGCCACACTTGTGACACGTAATATCAAACCTTTTAGCTTTTCTTTTTCCCTTCTTTTGGAAGGTGGGTCTACTCTGACCAGTCCTATTCTTTTCATTGAAAGCTTTTCTTTTACTATTCTTTTTTCTAGAATTTTTGTAAAAGCTATTTGTTTTTTTATCAGGGAATTTTCTTCCTTGTATTCCCTGTCTCTTTTTACTATCCTTAGGTTCTTTGCCTAAGTCAAAAGCGAATTGCTCACAGAATTCACCTAGTTGGTGTTTTTCTGATAGCTTTTGTTTTTTCAATTGATTTTTTAGCTTTATATCATTGCATAAAGCCAAACCTTCTTTAATACAGCAACTAATTATCTGACCATAGGTTAAGTCGTCATAATTGACATTTATACCATCATTTTGGTCTCTTAAAGCTTGTCTTATCCTTTCTGCAAAGAGATAAGGAAGACCATCAATAAATTTTGCCTTCCAGTGGATAGAATTAGGGTCTTTTAATTGAAAAACCCTGGACAGAAAAGTATCCTTATACCATCTAAAGTGAGTTAAAGATGGACATCTTAAATTCTGTAAAAGAGAAGATAATTTTTCTCCTATAGAAACATTAGTTCCTATAAAATGTTTAAGAATAGTAAGACACAGTGTATAAACTGCATCTTCCTCAGTTGTACTTATAGTACCATTTTCTAATTTAATTTCCTTCTTATGGGATAATATATCCTTTTTCTGGGCATCAGTGAGATAATGATCCCACCAGCCTCTTAGCTGTCCAATAAAGCCAGTGGCTATGAATGTAGCAATGGAACTATCATTATTCCCATGTTGCTTACAGACAGTAGAGTACATAATCATTTTATGTACTATATCAATAATTTGCTTATCATTTAAGCCATCTATGTTCCATTCATAGATTTGTTTCCCAGAATATGAATTCTGGTAAGACTCATTTTCCTCAAATAATAAATCCTGGGGAGAAGGTCTTTTGTAATAATATTTCTCTACTTGCTTTGAGGCATATATGGGATTTATTTCCTCATAATCGTTGGTATTATTAATATCCTGATTAGCAAACATTGTTGCTAATTTATCTATTTCCTCATCAGAATTTTCTGATGATTCTTTACCAGATAAAACATTTATTTTTAAATTTTTTAATTTTTCTTCTAAAATATCTAAAAACTCGTTCTTACTATTTTTCATTTTAAAACCTTCAATTTTTATTGGAGGTTGAACTATAGGTTCTTCTTTAATAACCGGAACATAATGTTTTTGAGAATTTTTTAAAATAAGCTCTTGTTGAGATATATGTTGCTCAAACAAGGTTTTTAATGAAGACAAATTTTCTTCTAAGGCTTTAAATTCATCTCCCAAAATTATTAAAAATAAATTAGTATAATTTTGGGCACTCATAATAGAATTTAAATCTTTTAAGGCAATTTGTGATTTCTCAATGAAATGGGTAAAAGCATTTGCTTCTACATTTTTTCCTAAAACAATATCATAATTTTTTGGAGGAAAAATTGAATGAATTTTTTCTCCTTTTGAGTTTTCAAAAACTCTTTCTTTCAAAACATTTATTTCATAGTCTAAACGTTCATGAAAATATATTAAAAACCATTTAACAAAAGGCATATAAGTCTGATGAATGGTTAAATGCTCATAAAATTTTTCTTTTATAGCCTGAAGTTCAGGAAAAGAATAATATGAAAAATACCATTTTCTAAATTCAGAATATCTTTCTTGCATAAACTCATCATTGATGAGCTTTCTCAGATTACTTCCTGGACTAAAATCCATTAATTAATATGGAAGCTCATTTCTGAGGCAGTAGGAGATTTCCTACTTTGTGGTTCATAAACTCCATAAGGAATATTATTTTCACTAACTTTAATATTATCAACAACTTCAATAGAAGAAGAAGAAGGTCTAGGTATATCACCTGGTGTAGTGTAGTATTCACTAACTGAATGCCTAGAAGATAATGATCTAGGAATTCTAGTAATTCTATTAGAATTAAATCTAATTTCTATATCACCCTCTGTATTTTGGATGATTTGGTCTATATCCTTATTAAGGATAGGTTTGGGTTCTACTTCCTGCGGAAGAGCCCAAGTTTCTGGAAAGTTAATTTCTTCCCATCTTATCAACCTATTAGTTGCAACGTTTGATGTCAACAAATTTGTTTGCACCAAAGTTGTTGTTCCTGGAAAAGTTATACGCTTAGCTTTAGGGTTAAGCGTATTCAAAACTTTGTAGTAAATTCTATAGCATATTGCTATAACTTCACTACCTTGCTTATAGTCATACCCATTCGTATGAATACTAAGCTGGATTGCTTCTGATATATTTTTATCAGATAATGATAAGCTCAAATTTGGAGCAACATCAAAATATACAGGTCCATGACATAAACTTGTCTCAATTAGGGCAGCTAGGGATTGTTTAAAATTATTACATCTGCCATCTCGCACATAGGCCATAATACTTGAGTTTAGTCCCAGCAATGTCAAGGGCTTAAGGGCTATCTGAATAAGTCCAATATGAATGAAATTATAGTCCTTGAAGGCATCTAAGTCCTTTTTATTTAAAAGTCTAATAACCTGATTGTTATTAGATATTTGAACAGTTTGTTCTATCTGTTTAACAGCAAATTTTGCTTTTAGATCAAACATTCCAATTTTATATATTTGTTTTGAAGGAACTATAGGTAAAGTCCACTTATTAAGTTGGTCTAAATTATTAGGGAATTCAATTAATTCCTCATTTTTTATAGAATTATTTTGATGATTATGATCATCTTCTTCCATAGAAATATATATATGCTAAAAGAGTGTTGTGGATCAGCTAGTTCAAATTACTGAACTAATAGATGAATATAATAAACTTAACATCAAATAAAATAGATATCTGTTGATACTTCTATTTGTCATCTTTGTAAATGGAAAACCATTTGACTATCAACCCGAAAGGATAGAAGGGAAAATCCCTAAACCAAAGATGTAACTTTGTTATCCAGCAAAAACTTTCAAGTCTAAATAAACGGTCTACTTCAAACTCTCCCTTCTTGGAGAAAAATGGACCATAGACGAAAGCACTAGATAACATAGTTAGTCTTTAAGCAAAAGACCCAAAAGAAGTATGAGCAATTTAAAACTCTTAGTGTAAATATAAGCTTCCCCCTTCAAGGCTACTGCTCCCAATATCAACTCCCTTGTTGAATCATCGGAGACGGTTCACCTTAGAAGTTTTAATAGGGGATCTTTGAGTACTCTTCATATGAAGAAATAACTCACCCATATACTTACATCCTCAAGTTTAAACTGGCTCTGATACCATTTTACAACGGAAAGAATACTTTATTCATCTAATAGTGCCAGTTCATGAGAACCAGCTTACCACAACACAAGTTTAGCTATGAAGAAACATGTAAATAATTACCTTGATTGTCTTCAAAATAAAGAACAAGAGAAGAACTTCTATCTTCAAACTTCAGAGGTTATATTACAAGAAGAGGAGAAGTATGTTACAAGAGAGAGGGGTAGGCGAAGCTCTGCCTAAGAAAGGAAAACAAAATGCCTTATATAGGCAAACTAAGGCTTACTATTTAAGCCGGTAAAAGGGCTACTGTGTATTTCGGTAGCCGGTTACAACAAACGACAAAATTTCACTAATTATGCCGGGTACACACTGGGCCCCATCGACACATAATTGAATGAAAAAATCAAAAGACAAAAATACAAAATTAAAAAGGTGAAACAAAGAAAATGTTGACAGCATGATTGCGTGCCACCCACCAAATCTTGGCATGTGATATCTGTTTTGATGCTTTAAATTATGGCACTTATTCTTGTCCTTTTCCTTTTACATGCTTAGCCATAGATTGGATCATGGCATCCCAGAAATCTTCTGGATAAGGATCCTCTTCTTGCTGAGATTCTCCAGCTAAGCAATCCATTTCACTAGGTTCAATAGATCCCTGTGAGGATGTTGACATTTCTTTAACTTGAAAAGTACTGAAGAATTGTGTCTTCATGTGATCAAGAGTTCTAACCATAATTTCTTCCTCAGATTCTTGAGGGTACTTTTTCTGGAAATAATGTTTTAAATTTGCCATAGACAAATTTTGGAGATTGACATTATTTAAACCATTCTCTTTGTCTTCATTGATATTAGATAAGACCTGAGATATTAATTTTTTGAGATCTTCAGGATCCATTCTAATCCACCATTTATAGAAGAAATTTCTTCTAAGTACAGGAATATTATTTTGGTCTTTTCCGATGGTCATAGACCACCTCCATATCCATGGGATTTGAAATTTGATAAAGAAAAGGCATGGACATTGTCCTATAATAAGCTTATTTGAAGCTATTTTTGTTATGAGAGGACTATTATCACACCATGAGTTGTATAATTCCAATAATTCTTTTGGAAGAATTTCCAAAGATGGCCCAAATTTTTGCCACCAATTGTAAAACCAATTTGGTATCGGTTTATTAACCACTTCTGGGTTAATACTAAAGAACCATGAATGTTTGTTTTTTGGGTTTTGGTAATAAAAAGCTTTAGAAAAAGCCTGGATATAATCCCAATAATTAAAATATGCATATGAATTTTCAGCAATTTTTATTGCTTTTTCCCCATTTGGGTTTAATCCCCATTCTCTTGGAAGAAGGATTTTGTTAATATGACATTTGCTAAAGTTTATAAAACTTTGAGGATTGTTATTTTGATGGTGATGAGTAATAGTCACTGATTCAGTAACTAGTAATAAAATTTCTAAGTGTGGTCTTGATTTACCATATAGTCCTGGGTATCCTCTGGATTCGAGGTACCTGGTCTTTATTGACCAAGGATCTTTTGTTATGCTGAGGTCTTCATCATCAATATACATGATGTCCTCAGTTATTGGATTCTCAAAATATTCTTGAGTTTGTTCTTGAGGAGAGTCGCTAATAATAGCCCCTGCATAAGAGCTTTGTTTTGTTCCAGAAGAAGAAGTAATATCTTCTTTCTTCGGAGGAGCAGGTAATTGCTGCATAGTTCTTCCCCTATTAGGGTATACTGTTGTCCAATCTCCTAAAAGAGGGACACTTGGTTCTTGTTGGTAGGGTAGCATATTGCTACTCCTTCCTCCTCTGCCACGGCCACCTGGACCACGACCCCTTCCCCTATATGGGGTTGTCATTTCCCTGCAAAAATTCACGTGTTAAGAAATCAGCTAGTGAATTATTTTCACCTTTAATGTATTCAATGTCAAAATCAAAAATGGATAGTTGAGCTTGCCAATTTGCAAAAATTTGTTTAGAAACTAGATTTTTCACATCTTTTTCAATAATTTGTTTAGCAGAACTACAATCAATCCTTAACAAAAATTTTTGATTTAATAAGTCATCCTGAAATTTAGAAATACATTTAATAATTGAAAGCATTTCTTTTTTGACTGTAGAATATTTTAGTTGGGTCGGATTCCATTTACCCGAAGTAAACCTAACCAATTCTTCTTTAGAAGTACTTGGATCAACTTGTTTGAGAATCCCTCCATAACCTATATTAGAGGCGTCTGTTTCAACGATTTTAAAAAACTTTGGATTTGCCAGGTTTAGACAAGGAAGGGTTTTGACCCTGTGTTTAATATATTGGACTGCCTTGGTATGGGCCTCAGTCCATGGGCCAGCATTTTTTCTAAGCCTATTATATAATAAGGCTGTATCTTGGGCTAGATTTTTATAATAGTCTGAAATATAATTCAGGCTTCCTAAAAATCTTTGCAATTGCTTCTTTTCCAGAATTTCATCAGGAAATTTAGAAGCGAATTCTATACTTCTACTTATAGGGATAATTTTCCCTTGGTCAATTTCATGACCTAAGAATCTAACCTTAGTTTGAAAAAGCTTCATCTTTGAAGCAGATAAAACTAAACCATTATTTTTCACAATATTCTTAAAATTTTTAAGATGTTTAAAATGTTGACTAATAGTCTTAGAAAATACTAAGACATCATCTATATATACTATCATGTAATCCGTGTAAGGATTAAATATGTCATTCATAATATTTTGGAATTCAGAGGGGGCATTTTTAAGCCCAAAAGGCATTACATTCCATTCATAGTGACCAAATGGAACTGTAAATGCTGTTTTATACTTATCAGATTCATTAATCTGAATTTGCCAGTAACCAGACTTCATATCAAATTTTGAAAAAACTAAGGCTTCATTAAGCCTATCCAATAAATCTTTTTTATTAGGTATTGGATACCTAATCCATTTCAAAACTTTATTTAATGGTTTATAATTTATAACCAATCTGGGAACTCCACGTTCCTGTTCTGCGTGTTTATTCACATAGAAAGCTGTACAACTCCAAGAAGATTTGGAGGGTCTAATTAATTTTTTATCTAAAAGAGAATTTATCTCTTTTTTACATAAACCAAGATATTCTTGATTCATTTGTGCAGGTCTTGCTTTTGTAGGAATTTGACTTTCATTGAAGCCGTCTACGTATGGTAGAGATACCATATGTTTTTTCCTATTCCAGAAAGCATTTGGTATCTCACTACATACTTCATTTATGAATTGTTGTTCTAGACTCTTTATTTGAGTCTTTATGTCAGCTTTATTAAGCTGTTCATTTATATTAGCTAAATTAATTTCTTCTTTTAAGAAACATATTTGTTTCTCTTTACTTAAAAGAAGTTCTTTTATCTCATTTATCATTCTAGTATGAGGATCAGAAATAAATTCAAAAATAATTTTTTTATTTTCCAACATAGTTGTAATTCCTTTTTGGTCAATATTAATAATGGGCATAATATTATGCAAAAAAGGTGTACCTAATATAATACGATGGGTTAAATTTTTAACTAAAATAAATGAAGTAGGTATACAAATACCTTGTTTGCAAATATGTGCATTTGGTAGTTTAAAATTAATCTTTAGTCTATCACCCCCTGCTTGGGTAAGTGATTGCTTAGTTTTTGAAAAATACTTAGTAGGGATAATTCCCTCTTGAATACAATTTAAATCTGCTCCACTATCCACTAGAGCAATTTCATTTTTCAAAATAAAATTTCTATTGATAATAATATCAATCTTTACAAACCATTTTTGAGAAGTTACTCTATTTAAAATAGAAAGATAATTATTTGAAGAAGACTCTGTTTTACTAGGGTTTTCTAAAACAGAAATTCTTTGAGACAAATTAATATTGTCTTTCTTTATTTGAGAAATTTCATTTTTCAAAATATTGATTTCTCTTTTTAAATCATTCATAGAAATGGGTTTTTCTTTGCTACTGGATTCTTGGAATCTAGATAAAACTTCACTTATTTGATATGGTGCCTCTATGATTAGAAGGGTTTCCTTTTTAGAATATTCTTTCATAAGAATATCTATCATTTTTCTCCTCATAGTTCCATCTTTTATGGAATCTAAAGCCTTTAAGGCTTCATCTTGTTCTTCAGTGAGAACATTTAGTCCATTCATATCTACGATGGATTTCCAATAATTTACTTCATTACATTGGCAATTATTGTTGCCTGAAGATGATGATTCAAAAGAATCTTGGATTATATCTATATCTTCATTTGAAGATTGTATATCTGAATTAGAACTATAATCAGAGTTAATTAATAAGACTTTTTCTAATTGTGATCTTAATTGATCATCCTGAATTTCATTGAGGGCTTTTTTAGTCCAACACTGGTTGGCATAATGACCTACCTTGCCACACTTGTGACACGTAATATCAAACCTTTTAGCTTTTCTTTTTCCCTTCTTTTGGAAGGTGGGTCTACTCTGACCAGTCCTATTCTTTTCATTGAAAGCTTTTCTTTTACTATTCTTTTTTCTAGAATTTTTGTAAAAGCTATTTGTTTTTTTATCAGGGAATTTTCTTCCTTGTATTCCCTGTCTCTTTTTACTATCCTTAGGTTCTTTGCCTAAGTCAAAAGCGAATTGCTCACAGAATTCACCTAGTTGGTGTTTTTCTGATAGCTTTTGTTTTTTCAATTGATTTTTTAGCTTTATATCATTGCATAAAGCCAAACCTTCTTTAATACAGCAACTAATTATCTGACCATAGGTTAAGTCGTCATAATTGACATTTATACCATCATTTTGGTCTCTTAAAGCTTGTCTTATCCTTTCTGCAAAGAGATAAGGAAGACCATCAATAAATTTTGCCTTCCAGTGGATAGAATTAGGGTCTTTTAATTGAAAAACCCTGGACAGAAAAGTATCCTTATACCATCTAAAGTGAGTTAAAGATGGACATCTTAAATTCTGTAAAAGAGAAGATAATTTTTCTCCTATAGAAACATTAGTTCCTATAAAATGTTTAAGAATAGTAAGACACAGTGTATAAACTGCATCTTCCTCAGTTGTACTTATAGTACCATTTTCTAATTTAATTTCCTTCTTATGGGATAATATATCCTTTTTCTGGGCATCAGTGAGATAATGATCCCACCAGCCTCTTAGCTGTCCAATAAAGCCAGTGGCTATGAATGTAGCAATGGAACTATCATTATTCCCATGTTGCTTACAGACAGTAGAGTACATAATCATTTTATGTACTATATCAATAATTTGCTTATCATTTAAGCCATCTATGTTCCATTCATAGATTTGTTTCCCAGAATATGAATTCTGGTAAGACTCATTTTCCTCAAATAATAAATCCTGGGGAGAAGGTCTTTTGTAATAATATTTCTCTACTTGCTTTGAGGCATATATGGGATTTATTTCCTCATAATCGTTGGTATTATTAATATCCTGATTAGCAAACATTGTTGCTAATTTATCTATTTCCTCATCAGAATTTTCTGATGATTCTTTACCAGATAAAACATTTATTTTTAAATTTTTTAATTTTTCTTCTAAAATATCTAAAAACTCGTTCTTACTATTTTTCATTTTAAAACCTTCTGTAACATCCCCAAAATAATTAATCGAGATTATTTGGAAGTAAACCCAATTGAATTAATTTGGTACGTAATTGGTAAAATTTTTGAGTGCTAAAATTAATTATTGGCTGTCACAGGGTCGTTGACCGAATAATATGGACCAAGGAAGTTTTGGAATCGAAATAAGGAATTTGGGTCAATATGGTAATTGGACCACGCCACCACTTATTTATTAATAAAATAAATATGTGTGTGTGTTAATTAAAAGAAAGGAAAGAAGAGGAGGATACGAACAGAAGAAAAGAAAACAGAGAAAGAAAAGAAGAGAAGGAAAGGAGAAAGAAGAAGAGGAAAGAAGAAGAGAAAGGAAGAAGAAGAGGAAACCCCATCACCTCAAATTTCAGCACAATCACCATCTCCCTCTCCTCTACAAAACCCATATCTTAGGTAAGCCTCTCCTCCATTTTTCCCCCTTCTATTTGACTTCGAAAATTGAAGGTTTGTGGGGAGAATTTGTTGAAATCAAGGATTAATAGGTTGTGTTGGTGATTGGGTTATGCTTAGGATCGAAGCTAGGAGCGGATTGAACGCGATTGGAAGCTCGGAACGAAGTTAGGAGCGGTTCGTTGTTGTTTGGGTTCGATTCGGTGATTTCGACGTTTCGGCAAATTCGGTTCGATATCGGCTCTCGCTTCAAGGGTGAGTTTTACTCACGCTTAGGATGTTTTTGTGTCTCGTTAGTTTTTACGTTAATTGGTTTCGAGAAATTTTGGAACGAAAACCGTTATTTGAAAATATTTCGTGTTTTAATACAATTCGTTTTGATTAAGTTTTTGATTGGATTGATTGATTTTGTGGTTTGAATTGGACTCATTTTACTGGTTGTCAAATCTGTTTTTGATCGGAACAAAGATCGGAATTGAGCGGAATAGCGGATTTCGCGAAAATCGCAAAATCTGTCTTAACAGACCCCTGTTCTGCCTGTTCGCGCCTCACCTGCGCTCCAGGCGCGACTTCAGCGCAGAATGACAGAACATTCTGCCAGTTCGCGCTGAACTTGCGCTCCAGGCGCGACTTCAGCGCAGCTTGGCAGAATTTCAACAGTTTTTCACTGTTTTTGTTTTCGCGATATCTTTTGATCCGGGAACCCGATTGAGGTGTTCTAAGATGCGTTGGAAAGCTTATTCAGAGGCCTAACTGAATATTCTAGTTTTAAGGCAAAATGAACTGTTTTTGATATTGAAAATTGTGTCAAAAAGTGGTCAACTAGAGTGCGAGTGTGAACTTCGAATTTATAAAATTGTGGATTAAAGTGTGTCATGGATTGTCTGATTTGATGGACCGTGGGTTCATAGTGCTGTAGATATATATATATTATATCGAGTTCGGGTGACGACCCATGTTGACATACTAGGCGGGGCAGTCATGATCCCTTACCCTAGGCTCCGTGCCATTAGGAAAAATGCTATTGGTAAGGGGGTTCACCGGGTTTGGAAGCGGTTACGCAGTCGGTGTTATGTCAGATTTGTTTATTGTACGATTCACCGGGTTTGGAAGCGGTAACGCAGTCGGTGTCGTACTGAGTCACAACAGGTTCACCGGGTTTGGAAGCGGTAACGCAGTCGGTGATCTGTTAAAAGTTAAATAATGCGGTCCACCGGGTTTGGAAGCGGTAACGCAGTCGGTGCCGTGTCACGTTATAAAAGAAAAATTCATAATTGATCCGAGAGTGTTAGTAGGGGTCTCGGTAGAACTCACTGAGATTGTATCTCACTGTTTAAATGTTGTTGTTTTACAGATAAACAGGGACAGAAGAAAACTCAGAGGCACGAGTAGGTGGCCCCGAGAGATGGATGATGACTTAGTTTTACGTTTGAGTTTATTTTCCTTCTGTTGTCCATGTATCACAACACCATGACATCAGTGTTATGTTATCCTTTATTCCGCTTTCTTGTATGATACTGAGCAGGATAGTTCGCTGAATTTTTTGGTCTTATGTGTATTAAGACTGCTTGGTTGTTGTCCAGTGAAAACTATTTTGCCGTGTTCAGTATTTATGCAGGAATTTTATATCTCTGATGTGTTTCTAATGTGCACTTCGGTATTTTTAATAAATAGAAATACCAGGGTGTTACACCTTCAATTTTTATTGGAGGTTGAACTATAGGTTCTTCTTTAATAACCGGAACATAATGTTTTTGAGAATTTTTTAAAATAAGCTCATTAATTTGTCTCAAAGAATTTCTGTTTTAGAAAACCCTAGTAAAACAGAGTCTTCTTCAAATAATTATCTTTCTATTTTAAATAGAGTAACTTCTCAAAAATGGTTTGTAAAGATTGATATTATTATCAATAGAAATTTTATTTTGAAAAATGAAATTGCTCTAGTGGATAGTGGAGCAGATTTAAATTGTATTCAAGAGGGAATTATCCCTACTAAGTATTTTTCAAAAACTAAGCAATCACTTACCCAAGCAGGGGGTGATAGACTAAAGATTAATTTTAAACTACCAAATGCACATATTTGCAAACAAGGTATTTGTATACCTACTTCATTTATTTTAGTTAAAAATTTAACCCATCGTATTATATTAGGTACACCTTTTTTGCATAATATTATGCCCATTATTAATATTGACCAAAAAGGAATTACAACTATGTTGGAAAATAAAAAAATTATTTTTGAATTTATTTCTGATCCTCATACTAGAATGATAAATGAGATAAAAGAACTTCTTTTAAGGTGAACCGTCTCCGATGAATAAAGTATCAGGATATTAATGAGGAAATTAGATTAAACCCAAATGGGGAAAAAGCAATAAAAATTGCTGAAAATTCATATGCATATTTTAATTATTGGGATTATATCCAGGCTTTTTCTAAAGCTTTTTATTACCAAAACCCAAAAAACAAACATTCATGGTTCTTTAGTATTAACCCAGAAGTGGTTAATAAACCGATACCAAATTGGTTTTACAATTGGTGGCAAAAATTTGGGCCATCTTTGGAAATTCTTCCAAAAGAATTATTGGAATTATACAACTCATGGTGTGATAATAGTCCTCTCATAACAAAAATAGCTTCAAATAAGCTTATTATAGGACAATGTCCATGCCTTTTCTTTATCAAATTTCAAATCCCATGGATATGGAGGTGGTCTATGACCATCGGAAAAGACCAAAATAATATTCCTGTACTTAGAAGAAATTTCTTCTATAAATGGTGGATTAGAATGGATCCTGAAGATCTCAAAAAATTAATATCTCAGGTCTTATCTAATATCAATGAAGACAAAGAGAATGGTTTAAATAATGTCAATCTCCAAAATTTGTCTATGGCAAATTTAAAACATTATTTCCAGAAAAAGTACCCTCAAGAATCTGAGGAAGAAATTATGGTTAGAACTCTTGATCACATGAAGACACAATTCTTCAGTACTTTTCAAGTTAAAGAAATGTCAACATCCTCACAGGGATCTATTGAACCTAGTGAAATGGATTGCTTAGCTGGAGAATCTCAGCAAGAAGAGGATCCTTATCCAGAAGATTTCTGGGATGCCATGATCCAATCTATGGCTAAGCATGTAAAAGGAAAAGGACAAGAATAAGTGCCATAATTTAAAGCATCAAAACAGATATCACATGCCAAGATTTGGTGGGTGGCACGCAATCATGCTGTCAACATTTTCTTTGTTTCACCTTTTTAATTTTGTATTTTTGTCTTTTGATTTTTTCATTCAATTATGTGTCGATGGGGCCCAGTGTGTACCCGGCATAATTAGTGAAATTTTGTCGTTTGTTGTAACCGGCTACCGAAATACACAGTAGCCCTTTTACCGGCTTAAATAGTAAGCCTTAGTTTGCCTATATAAGGCATTTTGTTTTCCTTTCTTAGGCAGAGCTTCGCCTACCCCTCTCTCTTGTAACATACTTCTCCTCTTCTTGTAATATAACCTCTGAAGTTTGAAGATAGAAGTTCTCCTCTTGTTCTTTATTTTGAAGACAATCAAGGTAATTATTTACATGTTTCTTCATAGCTAAACTTGTGTTGTGGTAAGCTGGTTCTCATGAACTGGCACTATTAGATGAATAAAGCTAATAGTGCCAGTTCATGAGAACCAGCTTACCACAACACAAGTTTAGCTATGAAGAAACATGTAAATAATTACCTTGATTGTCTTCAAAATAAAGAACAAGAGTGTAACATCCCCAAAATAATTAATGGAATTATTTGGATGTTAACCCAATTAAGCTAATTTAGTACTCGACTGGTAAATTTTTTGAGTGCTAAAATTATTTATCGGTTGTCATCGAATCGTTAACCGGATAATACGGACCAAGGAAGTTTTGGAATCGAAATAGGAGATTTCGATCAATATGGTAAGTTGACCGCGTTACAACAAATATACTAAATAAATATATATATGTGTACGTGTGTGTGTGTTAAAAAAGAAAAAGAAAAGGAATTAAAAGAAAGAGAAGGAAAGAACAGCGAGAGACAGAGAGAAAAAGAAAGAAGAAAAGAGAAGAAAGAAGAAAGGGTGAGGAAGAAGAAGGGGAAAAGGGGAGGATTTGCGCTCATCAAAACGACTTCCTTCCAACACGAAAAATGCTCAGCGTTACTTCCTCTTCGATTTGGTACCAAGATCTTCATCATCAACTCACTCTCTCTCACTTTGCCATTTTCGAACTTGAGAGGGAAAATCGGTGTTTCGATGGTTGTAACTCAAGAGAAAGCTAAGGGCGATGTTTAGGAGCGAGCACGAGGTGGATTACTCGAAGTATTGAAGATCGATTGGGTGATTTGGAGTTGAAAATCAAATTGGGGTTTTTGGTGAATAGTGGTTTGAGATTGAAGAAGATGATGAATAGTGCCCATGGAGAATTTCGGGAAATCGGTATTTCGGTCAAAAGCGGTTTCGTGATCGAGTGGGAAGCTTTGGAAGCGGATTGGGTGTCGCCGGAGCGGGGAGCGTTCGTGTGGCTACTCGGTGATTTGGCGAAGTCTCGGTGATTTTGAAGTCTCGGTGTCGGCACACGCTTCAAGGGTGAGTTTTACTCACGTTTAGGTTTATTCAGTTTTGAAATGAATTGTGTGATTTGTTTTCGAAAGATTTTGAGTCGAAAACGTTATTTTGAAATATATTGCGTTTTAATGAAATTCGTAATCGCTGAGTTTTTGATTGAATTGCTTGATTGTTTGATGTTGATTGGACTGGTATATTGTCTGGTATTATCTGTTTTTGAGTTAGGAATCGATCGGGGCGAGTTTCGGATTGATCGGAAGGAAAAATTTCATGAAACAGGGCATTTTTGGCAATGCTGTCAAATGCACACGACCCGTGCGTCCGGGGCACACGACCCGTGCGCCTGGTTCGGGTTCAGTGTGCAAATATGTCTAACAGGGGGCGCACGACCCGTGCGTCCAGGGGCACGACCCGTGCGCCCAGTTCTGTCCAAAATTTTCAAGTTGTCCAAAATAATTCCGTTTTGATCCCAATCCTTTCCTAATCCTTTCCTAACCCTTCTATAATGATATTAGGCTTATTATGCCATGATTTTGAGTACGTTTCAAAAGGGTTTTATAAAATATTTTCGAAGTTGAAAATTGTGTCGAAATGTGGTCAACTAGAGTGCGAGTGTGAACTTGGATTTTTTAAAATGTGGATTAAAGTGTTTCATTGATTGTTTGATTTGATGGACCGTGGGTTCATAGTATTGTAGATATACGTATAAAGTATATCGAGTTGGGTGACGACCCATTATTTAACATACTAGGGGGAGGCAGTCATGATCCTTTTACCTAGGCTCCATGCCAATAGGAGAAGGTACTATTGGTAGGGGGGTTCACCGCCTTGCAGCGTTCGCGTCAGCGGTGTTATGTTGTTTGTAGTACGTTTACCGGGTTCTTCGTTCGCGTTAGCGGTATCGTACTAAACTAACAGGTTACCGGGTTCTTCGTTCGCGTCAGCGGTAATCTGTTTTTGTGTGATTGTTTTTATGCGATACCGGGTTCTTCGTTCGCGTCAGCGGTATCGTACTAAACTAACAGGTTACCGGGTTCTTCGTTCGCGTCAGCGGTAATCTGTTAAAATGTTTTATGCGGTCCATCGGGGGTAGCGTTCGCGCAGCCGATGCCGTATTGAATTAAAATGATTTTATAATTGAACCGAGAGTGCGAGTAGGGGTCTCGGTAGAACTCACTGAGACAAGTTGTCTCACCCAATCCATTGTTGTTGTTTTACAGAGAAACAGGGAAAGAGGAGATCCACAGAGGCACGAGCAGGTTGCCCTCGGACTGGCTACTGAAGACTTAGCTTTATGTTTAGGTTTATATATCCCTTTTGTTGTC
Source organism: Astragalus membranaceus (assembly GCA_039519185.1). Lineage (NCBI taxonomy): Eukaryota > Viridiplantae > Streptophyta > Magnoliopsida > Fabales > Fabaceae > Astragalus > Astragalus membranaceus. The sequence goes on from CM076850.1 coordinate 162,871,255, forward strand.
TGTATACTAAACATTATGTATCTAATGTATATCTTTCTTCCGCTTTCTTGTATGATACTGAATACTATAGATGCTGATGGTATATGGTCTGAGAACCATATTGTCTTGTTGTAAATAAGACTGTTTGTGTTATATTCAGCGAAAAATTTATAGTGATATTCAGTGTCTAAGCAGGAATTACATCTCTGATGTGTTACTAATGTGCACTTGGGTATTTTTGGTCAATATAAATATCGGGGTGTTACAAAGAGGAGAACTTCTATCTTCAAACTTCAGAGGTTATATTACAAGAAGAGGAGAAGTATGTTACAAGAGAGAGGGGTAGGCGAAGCTCTGCCTAAGAAAGGAAAACAAAATGCCTTATATAGGCAAACTAAGGCTTACTATTTAAGCCGGTAAAAGGGCTACTGTGTATTTCGGTAGCCGGTTACAACAAACGACAAAATTTCACTAATTATGCCGGGTACACACTGGGCCCCATCGACACATAATTGAATGAAAAAATCAAAAGACAAAAATACAAAATTAAAAAGGTGAAACAAAGAAAATGTTGACAGCATGATTGCGTGCCACCCACCAAATCTTGGCATGTGATATCTGTTTTGATGCTTTAAATTATGGCACTTATTCTTGTCCTTTTCCTTTTACATGCTTAGCCATAGATTGGATCATGGCATCCCAGAAATCTTCTGGATAAGGATCCTCTTCTTGCTGAGATTCTCCAGCTAAGCAATCCATTTCACTAGGTTCAATAGATCCCTGTGAGGATGTTGACATTTCTTTAACTTGAAAAGTACTGAAGAATTGTGTCTTCATGTGATCAAGAGTTCTAACCATAATTTCTTCCTCAGATTCTTGAGGGTACTTTTTCTGGAAATAATGTTTTAAATTTGCCATAGACAAATTTTGGAGATTGACATTATTTAAACCATTCTCTTTGTCTTCATTGATATTAGATAAGACCTGAGATATTAATTTTTTGAGATCTTCAGGATCCATTCTAATCCACCATTTATAGAAGAAATTTCTTCTAAGTACAGGAATATTATTTTGGTCTTTTCCGATGGTCATAGACCACCTCCATATCCATGGGATTTGAAATTTGATAAAGAAAAGGCATGGACATTGTCCTATAATAAGCTTATTTGAAGCTATTTTTGTTATGAGAGGACTATTATCACACCATGAGTTGTATAATTCCAATAATTCTTTTGGAAGAATTTCCAAAGATGGCCCAAATTTTTGCCACCAATTGTAAAACCAATTTGGTATCGGTTTATTAACCACTTCTGGGTTAATACTAAAGAACCATGAATGTTTGTTTTTTGGGTTTTGGTAATAAAAAGCTTTAGAAAAAGCCTGGATATAATCCCAATAATTAAAATATGCATATGAATTTTCAGCAATTTTTATTGCTTTTTCCCCATTTGGGTTTAATCCCCATTCTCTTGGAAGAAGGATTTTGTTAATATGACATTTGCTAAAGTTTATAAAACTTTGAGGATTGTTATTTTGATGGTGATGAGTAATAGTCACTGATTCAGTAACTAGTAATAAAATTTCTAAGTGTGGTCTTGATTTACCATATAGTCCTGGGTATCCTCTGGATTCGAGGTACCTGGTCTTTATTGACCAAGGATCTTTTGTTATGCTGAGGTCTTCATCATCAATATACATGATGTCCTCAGTTATTGGATTCTCAAAATATTCTTGAGTTTGTTCTTGAGGAGAGTCGCTAATAATAGCCCCTGCATAAGAGCTTTGTTTTGTTCCAGAAGAAGAAGTAATATCTTCTTTCTTCGGAGGAGCAGGTAATTGCTGCATAGTTCTTCCCCTATTAGGGTATACTGTTGTCCAATCTCCTAAAAGAGGGACACTTGGTTCTTGTTGGTAGGGTAGCATATTGCTACTCCTTCCTCCTCTGCCACGGCCACCTGGACCACGACCCCTTCCCCTATATGGGGTTGTCATTTCCCTGCAAAAATTCACGTGTTAAGAAATCAGCTAGTGAATTATTTTCACCTTTAATGTATTCAATGTCAAAATCAAAAACGGATAGTTGAGCTTGCCAATTTGCAAAAATTTGTTTAGAAACTAGATTTTTCACATCTTTTTCAATAATTTGTTTAGCAGAACTACAATCAATCCTTAACAAAAAATTTTGATTTAATAAGTCATCCTGAAATTTAGAAATACATTTAATAATTGAAAGCATTTCTTTTTTGACTGTAGAATATTTTAGTTGGGTCGGATTCCATTTACCCGAAGTAAACCTAACCAATTCTTCTTTAGAAGTACTTGGATCAACTTGTTTGAGAATCCCTCCATAACCTATATTAGAGGCGTCTGTTTCAACGATTTTAAAAAACTTTGGATTTGCCAGGTTTAGACAAGGAAGGGTTTTGACCCTGTGTTTAATATATTGGACTGCCTTGGTATGGGCCTCAGTCCATGGGCCAGCATTTTTTCTAAGCCTATTATATAATAAGGCTGTATCTTGGGCTAGATTTTTATAATAGTCTGAAATATAATTCAGGCTTCCTAAAAATCTTTGCAATTGCTTCTTTTCCAGAATTTCATCAGGAAATTTAGAAGCGAATTCTATACTTCTACTTATAGGGATAATTTTCCCTTGGTCAATTTCATGACCTAAGAATCTAACCTTAGTTTGAAAAAGCTTCATCTTTGAAGCAGATAAAACTAAACCATTATTTTTCACAATATTCTTAAAATTTTTAAGATGTTTAAAATGTTGACTAATAGTCTTAGAAAATACTAAGACATCATCTATATATACTATCATGTAATCCGTGTAAGGATTAAATATGTCATTCATAATATTTTGGAATTCAGAGGGGGCATTTTTAAGCCCAAAAGGCATTACATTCCATTCATAGTGACCAAATGGAACTGTAAATGCTGTTTTATACTTATCAGATTCATTAATCTGAATTTGCCAGTAACCAGACTTCATATCAAATTTTGAAAAAACTAAGGCTTCATTAAGCCTATCCAATAAATCTTTTTTATTAGGTATTGGATACCTAATCCATTTCAAAACTTTATTTAATGGTTTATAATTTATAACCAATCTGGGAACTCCACGTTCCTGTTCTGCGTGTTTATTCACATAGAAAGCTGTACAACTCCAAGAAGATTTGGAGGGTCTAATTAATTTTTTATCTAAAAGAGAATTTATCTCTTTTTTACATAAACCAAGATATTCTTGATTCATTTGTGCAGGTCTTGCTTTTGTAGGAATTTGACTTTCATTGAAGCCGTCTACGTATGGTAGAGATACCATATGTTTTTTCCTATTCCAGAAAGCATTTGGTATCTCACTACATACTTCATTTATGAATTGTTGTTCTAGACTCTTTATTTGAGTCTTTATGTCAGCTTTATTAAGCTGTTCATTTATATTAGCTAAATTAATTTCTTCTTTTAAGAAACATATTTGTTTCTCTTTACTTAAAAGAAGTTCTTTTATCTCATTTATCATTCTAGTATGAGGATCAGAAATAAATTCAAAAATAATTTTTTTATTTTCCAACATAGTTGTAATTCCTTTTTGGTCAATATTAATAATGGGCATAATATTATGCAAAAAAGGTGTACCTAATATAATACGATGGGTTAAATTTTTAACTAAAATAAATGAAGTAGGTATACAAATACCTTGTTTGCAAATATGTGCATTTGGTAGTTTAAAATTAATCTTTAGTCTATCACCCCCTGCTTGGGTAAGTGATTGCTTAGTTTTTGAAAAATACTTAGTAGGGATAATTCCCTCTTGAATACAATTTAAATCTGCTCCACTATCCACTAGAGCAATTTCATTTTTCAAAATAAAATTTCTATTGATAATAATATCAATCTTTACAAACCATTTTTGAGAAGTTACTCTATTTAAAATAGAAAGATAATTATTTGAAGAAGACTCTGTTTTACTAGGGTTTTCTAAAACAGAAATTCTTTGAGACAAATTAATATTGTCTTTCTTTATTTGAGAAATTTCATTTTTCAAAATATTGATTTCTCTTTTTAAATCATTCATAGAAATGGGTTTTTCTTTGCTACTGGATTCTTGGAATCTAGATAAAACTTCACTTATTTGATATGGTGCCTCTATGATTAGAGGGGTTTCCTTTTTAGAATATTCTTTCATAAGAATATCTATCATTTTTCTCCTCATAGTTCCATCTTTTATGGAATCTAAAGCCTTTAAGGCTTCATCTTGTTCTTCAGTGAGAACATTTAGTCCATTCATATCTACGATGGATTTCCAATAATTTACTTCATTACATTGGCAATTATTGTTGCCTGAAGATGATGATTCAGAAGAATCTTGGATTATATCTATATCTTCATTTGAAGATTGTATATCTGAATTAGAACTATAATCAGAGTTAATTAATAAGACTTTTTCTAATTGTGATCTTAATTGATCATCCTGAATTTCATTGAGGGCTTTTTTAGTCCAACACTGGTTGGCATAATGACCTACCTTGCCACACTTGTGACACGTAATATCAAACCTTTTAGCTTTTCTTTTTCCCTTCTTTTGGAAGGTGGGTCTACTCTGACCAGTCCTATTCTTTTCATTGAAAGCTTTTCTTTTACTATTCTTTTTTCTAGAATTTTTGTAAAAGCTATTTGTTTTTTTATCAGGGAATTTTCTTCCTTGTATTCCCTGTCTCTTTTTACTATCCTTAGGTTCTTTGCCTAAGTCAAAAGCGAATTGCTCACAGAATTCACCTAGTTGGTGTTTTTCTGATAGCTTTTGTTTTTTCAATTGATTTTTTAGCTTTATATCATTGCATAAAGCCAAACCTTCTTTAATACAGCAACTAATTATCTGACCATAGGTTAAGTCGTCATAATTGACATTTATACCATCATTTTGGTCTCTTAAAGCTTGTCTTATCCTTTCTGCAAAGAGATAAGGAAGACCATCAATAAATTTTGCCTTCCAGTGGATAGAATTAGGGTCTTTTAATTGAAAAACCCTGGACAGAAAAGTATCCTTATACCATCTAAAGTGAGTTAAAGATGGACATCTTAAATTCTGTAAAAGAGAAGATAATTTTTCTCCTATAGAAACATTAGTTCCTATAAAATGTTTAAGAATAGTAAGACACAGTGTATAAACTGCATCTTCCTCAGTTGTACTTATAGTACCATTTTCTAATTTAATTTCCTTCTTATGGGATAATATATCCTTTTTCTGGGCATCAGTGAGATAATGATCCCACCAGCCTCTTAGCTGTCCAATAAAGCCAGTGGCTATGAATGTAGCAATGGAACTATCATTATTCCCATGTTGCTTACAGACAGTAGAGTACATAATCATTTTATGTACTATATCAATAATTTGCTTATCATTTAAGCCATCTATGTTCCATTCATAGATTTGTTTCCCAGAATATGAATTCTGGTAAGACTCATTTTCCTCAAATAATAAATCCTGGGGAGAAGGTCTTTTGTAATAATATTTCTCTACTTGCTTTGAGGCATATATGGGATTTATTTCCTCATAATCGTTGGTATTATTAATATCCTGATTAGCAAACATTGTTGCTAATTTATCTATTTCCTCATCAGAATTTTCTGATGATTCTTTACCAGATAAAACATTTATTTTTAAATTTTTTAATTTTTCTTCTAAAATATCTAAAAACTCGTTCTTACTATTTTTCATTTTAAAACCTTCAATTTTTATTGGAGGTTGAACTATAGGTTCTTCTTTAATAACCGGAACATAATGTTTTTGAGAATTTTTTAAAATAAGCTCTTGTTGAGATATATGTTGCTCAAACAAGGTTTTTAATGAAGACAAATTTTCTTCTAAGGCTTTAAATTCATCTCCCAAAATTATTAAAAATAAATTAGTATAATTTTGGGCACTCATAATAGAATTTAAATCTTTTAAGGCAATTTGTGATTTCTCAATGAAATGGGTAAAAGCATTTGCTTCTACATTTTTTCCTAAAACAATATCATAATTTTTTGGAGGAAAAATTGAATGAATTTTTTCTCCTTTTGAGTTTTCAAAAACTCTTTCTTTCAAAACATTTATTTCATAGTCTAAACGTTCATGAAAATATATTAAAAACCATTTAACAAAAGGCATATAAGTCTGATGAATGGTTAAATGCTCATAAAATTTTTCTTTTATAGCCTGAAGTTCAGGAAAAGAATAATATGAAAAATACCATTTTCTAAATTCAGAATATCTTTCTTGCATAAACTCATCATTGATGAGCTTTCTCAGATTACTTCCTGGACTAAAATCCATTAATTAATATGGAAGCTCATTTCTGAGGCAGTAGGAGATTTCCTACTTTGTGGTTCATAAACTCCATAAGGAATATTATTTTCACTAACTTTAATATTATCAACAACTTCAATAGAAGAAGAAGAAGGTCTAGGTATATCACCTGGTGTAGTGTAGTATTCACTAACTGAATGCCTAGAAGATAATGATCTAGGAATTCTAGTAATTCTATTAGAATTAAATCTAATTTCTATATCACCCTCTGTATTTTGGATGATTTGGTCTATATCCTTATTAAGGATAGGTTTGGGTTCTACTTCCTGCGGAAGAGCCCAAGTTTCTGGAAAGTTAATTTCTTCCCATCTTATCAACCTATTAGTTGCAACGTTTGATGTCAACAAATTTGTTTGCACCAAAGTTGTTGTTCCTGGAAAAGTTATACGCTTAGCTTTAGGGTTAAGCGTATTCAAAACTTTGTAGTAAATTCTATAGCATATTGCTATAACTTCACTACCTTGCTTATAGTCATACCCATTCGTATGAATACTAAGCTGGATTGCTTCTGATATATTTTTATCAGATAATGATAAGCTCAAATTTGGAGCAACATCAAAATATACAGGTCCATGACATAAACTTGTCTCAATTAGGGCAGCTAGGGATTGTTTAAAATTATTACATCTGCCATCTCGCACATAGGCCATAATACTTGAGTTTAGTCCCAGCAATGTCAAGGGCTTAAGGGCTATCTGAATAAGTCCAATATGAATGAAATTATAGTCCTTGAAGGCATCTAAGTCCTTTTTATTTAAAAGTCTAATAACCTGATTGTTATTAGATATTTGAACAGTTTGTTCTATCTGTTTAACAGCAAATTTTGCTTTTAGATCAAACATTCCAATTTTATATATTTGTTTTGAAGGAACTATAGGTAAAGTCCACTTATTAAGTTGGTCTAAATTATTAGGGAATTCAATTAATTCCTCATTTTTTATAGAATTATTTTGATGATTATGATCATCTTCTTCCATAGAAATATATATATGCTAAAAGAGTGTTGTGGATCAGCTAGTTCAAATTACTGAACTAATAGATGAATATAATAAACTTAACATCAAATAAAATAGATATCTGTTGATACTTCTATTTGTCATCTTTGTAAATGGAAAACCATTTGACTATCAACCCGAAAGGATAGAAGGGAAAATCCCTAAACCAAAGATGTAACTTTGTTATCCAGCAAAAACTTTCAAGTCTAAATAAACGGTCTACTTCAAACTCTCCCTTCTTGGAGAAAAATGGACCATAGACGAAAGCACTAGATAACATAGTTAGTCTTTAAGCAAAAGACCCAAAAGAAGTATGAGCAATTTAAAACTCTTAGTGTAAATATAAGCTTCCCCCTTCAAGGCTACTGCTCCCAATATCAACTCCCTTGTTGAATCATCGGAGACGGTTCACCTTAGAAGTTTTAATAGGGGATCTTTGAGTACTCTTCATATGAAGAAATAACTCACCCTTATACTTACATCCTCAAGTTTAAACTGGCTCTGATACCATTTTACAGCGGAAAGAATACTTTATTCATCTAATAGTGCCAGTTCATGAGAACCAGCTTACCACAACACAAGTTTAGCTATGAAGAAACATGTAAATAATTACCTTGATTGTCTTCAAAATAAAGAACAAGAGGAGAACTTCTATCTTCAAACTTCAGAGGTTATATTACAAGAAGAGGAGAAGTATGTTACAAGAGAGAGGGGTAGGCGAAGCTCTACCTAAGAAAGGAAAACAAAATGCCTTATATAGGCAAACTAAGGCTTACTATTTAAGCCGGTAAAAGGGCTACTGTGTATTTCGGTAGCCGGTTACAACAAACGACAAAATTTCACTAATTATGCCGGGTACACACTGGGCCCCATCGACACATAATTGAATGAAAAAATCAAAAGACAAAAATACAAAATTAAAAAGGTGAAACAAAGAAAATGTTGACAGCATGATTGCGTGCCACCCACCAAATCTTGGCATGTGATATCTGTTTTGATGCTTTAAATTATGGCACTTATTCTTGTCCTTTTCCTTTTACATGCTTAGCCATAGATTGGATCATGGCATCCCAGAAATCTTCTGGATAAGGATCCTCTTCTTGCTGAGATTCTCCAGCTAAGCAATCCATTTCACTAGGTTCAATAGATCCCTGTGAGGATGTTGACATTTCTTTAACTTGAAAAGTACTGAAGAATTGTGTCTTCATGTGATCAAGAGTTCTAACCATAATTTCTTCCTCAGATTCTTGAGGGTACTTTTTCTGGAAATAATGTTTTAAATTTGCCATAGACAAATTTTGGAGATTGACATTATTTAAACCATTCTCTTTGTCTTCATTGATATTAGATAAGACCTGAGATATTAATTTTTTGAGATCTTCAGGATCCATTCTAATCCACCATTTATAGAAGAAATTTCTTCTAAGTACAGGAATATTATTTTGGTCTTTTCCGATGGTCATAGACCACCTCCATATCCATGGGATTTGAAATTTGATAAAGAAAAGGCATGGACATTGTCCTATAATAAGCTTATTTGAAGCTATTTTTGTTATGAGAGGACTATTATCACACCATGAGTTGTATAATTCCAATAATTCTTTTGGAAGAATTTCCAAAGATGGCCCAAATTTTTGCCACCAATTGTAAAACCAATTTGGTATCGGTTTATTAACCACTTCTGGGTTAATACTAAAGAACCATGAATGTTTGTTTTTTGGGTTTTGGTAATAAAAAGCTTTAGAAAAAGCCTGGATATAATCCCAATAATTAAAATATGCATATGAATTTTCAGCAATTTTTATTGCTTTTTCCCCATTTGGGTTTAATCCCCATTCTCTTGGAAGAAGGATTTTGTTAATATGACATTTGCTAAAGTTTATAAAACTTTGAGGATTGTTATTTTGATGGTGATGAGTAATAGTCACTGATTCAGTAACTAGTAATAAAATTTCTAAGTGTGGTCTTGATTTACCATATAGTCCTGGGTATCCTCTGGATTCGAGGTACCTGGTCTTTATTGACCAAGGATCTTTTGTTATGCTGAGGTCTTCATCATCAATATACATGATGTCCTCAGTTATTGGATTCTCAAAATATTCTTGAGTTTGTTCTTGAGGAGAGTCGCTAATAATAGCCCCTGCATAAGAGCTTTGTTTTGTTCCAGAAGAAGAAGTAATATCTTCTTTCTTCGGAGGAGCAGGTAATTGCTGCATAGTTCTTCCCCTATTAGGGTATACTGTTGTCCAATCTCCTAAAAGAGGGACACTTGGTTCTTGTTGGTAGGGTAGCATATTGCTACTCCTTCCTCCTCTGCCACGGCCACCTGGACCACGACCCCTTCCCCTATATGGGGTTGTCATTTCCCTGCAAAAATTCACGTGTTAAGAAATCAGCTAGTGAATTATTTTCACCTTTAATGTATTCAATGTCAAAATCAAAAACGGATAGTTGAGCTTGCCAATTTGCAAAAATTTGTTTAGAAACTAGATTTTTCACATCTTTTTCAATAATTTGTTTAGCAGAACTACAATCAATCCTTAACAAAAATTTTTGATTTAATAAGTCATCCTGAAATTTAGAAATACATTTAATAATTGAAAGCATTTCTTTTTTGACTGTAGAATATTTTAGTTGGGTCGGATTCCATTTACCCGAAGTAAACCTAACCAATTCTTCTTTAGAAGTACTTGGATCAACTTGTTTGAGAATCCCTCCATAACCTATATTAGAGGCGTCTGTTTCAACGATTTTAAAAAACTTTGGATTTGCCAGGTTTAGACAAGGAAGGGTTTTGACCCTGTGTTTAATATATTGGACTGCCTTGGTATGGGCCTCAGTCCATGGGCCAGCATTTTTTCTAAGCCTATTATATAATAAGGCTGTATCTTGGGCTAGATTTTTATAATAGTCTGAAATATAATTCAGGCTTCCTAAAAATCTTTGCAATTGCTTCTTTTCCAGAATTTCATCAGGAAATTTAGAAGCGAATTCTATACTTCTACTTATAGGGATAATTTTCCCTTGGTCAATTTCATGACCTAAGAATCTAACCTTAGTTTGAAAAAGCTTCATCTTTGAAGCAGATAAAACTAAACCATTATTTTTCACAATATTCTTAAAATTTTTAAGATGTTTAAAATGTTGACTAATAGTCTTAGAAAATACTAAGACATCATCTATATATACTATCATGTAATCCGTGTAAGGATTAAATATGTCATTCATAATATTTTGGAATTCAGAGGGGGCATTTTTAAGCCCAAAAGGCATTACATTCCATTCATAGTGACCAAATGGAACTGTAAATGCTGTTTTATACTTATCAGATTCATTAATCTGAATTTGCCAGTAACCAGACTTCATATCAAATTTTGAAAAAACTAAGGCTTCATTAAGCCTATCCAATAAATCTTTTTTATTAGGTATTGGATACCTAATCCATTTCAAAACTTTATTTAATGGTTTATAATTTATAACCAATCTGGGAACTCCACGTTCCTGTTCTGCGTGTTTATTCACATAGAAAGCTGTACAACTCCAAGAAGATTTGGAGGGTCTAATTAATTTTTTATCTAAAAGAGAATTTATCTCTTTTTTACATAAACCAAGATATTCTTGATTCATTTGTGCAGGTCTTGCTTTTGTAGGAATTTGACTTTCATTGAAGCCGTCTACGTATGGTAGAGATACCATATGTTTTTTCCTATTCCAGAAAGCATTTGGTATCTCACTACATACTTCATTTATGAATTGTTGTTCTAGACTCTTTATTTGAGTCTTTATGTCAGCTTTATTAAGCTGTTCATTTATATTAGCTAAATTAATTTCTTCTTTTAAGAAACATATTTGTTTCTCTTTACTTAAAAGAAGTTCTTTTATCTCATTTATCATTCTAGTATGAGGATCAGAAATAAATTCAAAAATAATTTTTTTATTTTCCAACATAGTTGTAATTCCTTTTTGGTCAATATTAATAATGGGCATAATATTATGCAAAAAAGGTGTACCTAATATAATACGATGGGTTAAATTTTTAACTAAAATAAATGAAGTAGGTATACAAATACCTTGTTTGCAAATATGTGCATTTGGTAGTTTAAAATTAATCTTTAGTCTATCACCCCCTGCTTGGGTAAGTGATTGCTTAGTTTTTGAAAAATACTTAGTAGGGATAATTCCCTCTTGAATACAATTTAAATCTGCTCCACTATCCACTAGAGCAATTTCATTTTTCAAAATAAAATTTCTATTGATAATAATATCAATCTTTACAAACCATTTTTGAGAAGTTACTCTATTTAAAATAGAAAGATAATTATTTGAAGAAGACTCTGTTTTACTAGGGTTTTCTAAAACAGAAATTCTTTGAGACAAATTAATATTGTCTTTCTTTATTTGAGAAATTTCATTTTTCAAAATATTGATTTCTCTTTTTAAATCATTCATAGAAATGGGTTTTTCTTTGCTACTGGATTCTTGGAATCTAGATAAAACTTCACTTATTTGATATGGTGCCTCTATGATTAGAGGGGTTTCCTTTTTAGAATATTCTTTCATAAGAATATCTATCATTTTTCTCCTCATAGTTCCATCTTTTATGGAATCTAAAGCCTTTAAGGCTTCATCTTGTTCTTCAGTGAGAACATTTAGTCCATTCATATCTACGATGGATTTCCAATAATTTACTTCATTACATTGGCAATTATTGTTGCCTGAAGATGATGATTCAGAAGAATCTTGGATTATATCTATATCTTCATTTGAAGATTGTATATCTGAATTAGAACTATAATCAGAGTTAATTAATAAGACTTTTTCTAATTGTGATCTTAATTGATCATCCTGAATTTCATTGAGGGCTTTTTTAGTCCAACACTGGTTGGCATAATGACCTACCTTGCCACACTTGTGACACGTAATATCAAACCTTTTAGCTTTTCTTTTTCCCTTCTTTTGGAAGGTGGGTCTACTCTGACCAGTCCTATTCTTTTCATTGAAAGCTTTTCTTTTACTATTCTTTTTTCTAGAATTTTTGTAAAAGCTATTTGTTTTTTTATCAGGGAATTTTCTTCCTTGTATTCCCTGTCTCTTTTTACTATCCTTAGGTTCTTTGCCTAAGTCAAAAGCGAATTGCTCACAGAATTCACCTAGTTGGTGTTTTTCTGATAGCTTTTGTTTTTTCAATTGATTTTTTAGCTTTATATCATTGCATAAAGCCAAACCTTCTTTAATACAGCAACTAATTATCTGACCATAGGTTAAGTCGTCATAATTGACATTTATACCATCATTTTGGTCTCTTAAAGCTTGTCTTATCCTTTCTGCAAAGAGATAAGGAAGACCATCAATAAATTTTGCCTTCCAGTGGATAGAATTAGGGTCTTTTAATTGAAAAACCCTGGACAGAAAAGTATCCTTATACCATCTAAAGTGAGTTAAAGATGGACATCTTAAATTCTGTAAAAGAGAAGATAATTTTTCTCCTATAGAAACATTAGTTCCTATAAAATGTTTAAGAATAGTAAGACACAGTGTATAAACTGCATCTTCCTCAGTTGTACTTATAGTACCATTTTCTAATTTAATTTCCTTCTTATGGGATAATATATCCTTTTTCTGGGCATCAGTGAGATAATGATCCCACCAGCCTCTTAGCTGTCCAATAAAGCCAGTGGCTATGAATGTAGCAATGGAACTATCATTATTCCCATGTTGCTTACAGACAGTAGAGTACATAATCATTTTATGTACTATATCAATAATTTGCTTATCATTTAAGCCATCTATGTTCCATTCATAGATTTGTTTCCCAGAATATGAATTCTGGTAAGACTCATTTTCCTCAAATAATAAATCCTGGGGAGAAGGTCTTTTGTAATAATATTTCTCTACTTGCTTTGAGGCATATATGGGATTTATTTCCTCATAATCGTTGGTATTATTAATATCCTGATTAGCAAACATTGTTGCTAATTTATCTATTTCCTCATCAGAATTTTCTGATGATTCTTTACCAGATAAAACATTTATTTTTAAATTTTTTAATTTTTCTTCTAAAATATCTAAAAACTCGTTCTTACTATTTTTCATTTTAAAACCTTCAATTTTTATTGGAGGTTGAACTATAGGTTCTTCTTTAATAACCGGAACATAATGTTTTTGAGAATTTTTTAAAATAAGCTCTTGTTGAGATATATGTTGCTCAAACAAGGTTTTTAATGAAGACAAATTTTCTTCTAAGGCTTTAAATTCATCTCCCAAAATTATTAAAAATAAATTAGTATAATTTTGGGCACTCATAATAGAATTTAAATCTTTTAAGGCAATTTGTGATTTCTCAATGAAATGGGTAAAAGCATTTGCTTCTACATTTTTTCCTAAAACAATATCATAATTTTTTGGAGGAAAAATTGAATGAATTTTTTCTCCTTTTGAGTTTTCAAAAACTCTTTCTTTCAAAACATTTATTTCATAGTCTAAACGTTCATGAAAATATATTAAAAACCATTTAACAAAAGGCATATAAGTCTGATGAATGGTTAAATGCTCATAAAATTTTTCTTTTATAGCCTGAAGTTCAGGAAAAGAATAATATGAAAAATACCATTTTCTAAATTCAGAATATCTTTCTTGCATAAACTCATCATTGATGAGCTTTCTCAGATTACTTCCTGGACTAAAATCCATTAATTAATATGGAAGCTCATTTCTGAGGCAGTAGGAGATTTCCTACTTTGTGGTTCATAAACTCCATAAGGAATATTATTTTCACTAACTTTAATATTATCAACAACTTCAATAGAAGAAGAAGAAGGTTTAGGTATATCACCTGGTGTAGTGTAGTATTCACTAACTGAATGCCTAGAAGATAATGATCTAGGAATTCTAGTAATTCTATTAGAATTAAATCTAATTTCTATATCACCCTCTGTATTTTGGATGATTTGGTCTATATCCTTATTAAGGATAGGTTTGGGTTCTACTTCCTGCGGAAGAGCCCAAGTTTCTGGAAAGTTAATTTCTTCCCATCTTATCAACCTATTAGTTGCAACGTTTGATGTCAACAAATTTGTTTGCACCAAAGTTGTTGTTCCTGGAAAAGTTATACGCTTAGCTTTAGGGTTAAGCGTATTCAAAACTTTGTAGTAAATTCTATAGCATATTGCTATAACTTCACTACCTTGCTTATAGTCATACCCATTCGTATGAATACTAAGCTGGATTGCTTCTGATATATTTTTATCAGATAATGATAAGCTCAAATTTGGAGCAACATCAAAATATACAGGTCCATGACATAAACTTGTCTCAATTAGGGCAGCTAGGGATTGTTTAAAATTATTACATCTGCCATCTCGCACATAGGCCATAATACTTGAGTTTAGTCCCAGCAATGTCAAGGGCTTAAGGGCTATCTGAATAAGTCCAATATGAATGAAATTATAGTCCTTGAAGGCATCTAAGTCCTTTTTATTTAAAAGTCTAATAACCTGATTGTTATTAGATATTTGAACAGTTTGTTCTATCTGTTTAACAGCAAATTTTGCTTTTAGATCAAACATTCCAATTTTATATATTTGTTTTGAAGGAACTATAGGTAAAGTCCACTTAAAGTATTCTTTCCGTTATTTCTTCATTGAGGATGTAAGTATAAGGGTGAGTTATTTCTTCATATGAAGAGTACTCAAAGATCCCCTATTAAAACTTCTAAGGTGAACCGTCTCCGATGATTCAACAAGGGAGTTGATATTGGGAGCAGTAGCCTTGAAGGGGGAAGCTTATATTTACACTAAGAGTTTTAAATTGCTCATACTTCTTTTGGGTCTTTTGCTTAAAGACTAACTATGTTATCTAGTGCTTTCGTCTATGGTCCATTTTTCTCCAAGAAGGGAGAGTTTGAAGTAGACCGTTTATTTAGACTTGAAAGTTTTTGCTGGATAACAAAGTTACATCTTTGGTTTAGGGATTTTCCCTTCTATCCTTTCGGGTTGATAGTCAAATGGTTTTCCATTTACAAAGATGACAAATAGAAGTATCAACAGATATCTATTTTATTTGATGTTAAGTTTATTATATTCATCTATTAGTTCAGTAATTTGAACTAGCTGATCCACAACACTCTTTTAGCATATATATATTTCTATGGAAGAAGATGATCATAATCATCAAAATAATTCTATAAAAAATGAGGAATTAATTGAATTCCCTAATAATTTAGACCAACTTAATAAGTGGACTTTACCTATAGTTCCTTCAAAACAAATATATAAAATTGGAATGTTTGATCTAAAAGCAAAATTTGCTGTTAAACAGATAGAACAAACTGTTCAAATATCTAATAACAATCAGGTTATTAGACTTTTAAATAAAAAGGACTTAGATGCCTTCAAGGACTATAATTTCATTCATATTGGACTTATTCAGATAGCCCTTAAGCCCTTGACATTGCTGGGACTAAACTCAAGTATTATGGCCTATGTGCGAGATGGCAGATGTAATAATTTTAAACAATCCCTAGCTGCCCTAATTGAGACAAGTTTATGTCATGGACCTGTATATTTTGATGTTGCTCCAAATTTGAGCTTATCATTATCTGATAAAAATATATCAGAAGCAATCCAGCTTAGTATTCATACGAATGGGTATGACTATAAGCAAGGTAGTGAAGTTATAGCAATATGCTATAGAATTTACTACAAAGTTTTGAATACGCTTAACCCTAAAGCTAAGCGTATAACTTTTCCAGGAACAACAACTTTGGTGCAAACAAATTTGTTGACATCAAACGTTGCAACTAATAGGTTGATAAGATGGGAAGAAATTAACTTTCCAGAAACTTGGGCTCTTCCGCAGGAAGTAGAACCCAAACCTATCCTTAATAAGGATATAGACCAAATCATCCAAAATACAGAGGGTGATATAGAAATTAGATTTAATTCTAATAGAATTACTAGAATTCCTAGATCATTATCTTCTAGGCATTCAGTTAGTGAATACTACACTACACCAGGTGATATACCTAGACCTTCTTCTTCTTCTATTGAAGTTGTTGATAATATTAAAGTTAGTGAAAATAATATTCCTTATGGAGTTTATGAACCACAAAGTAGGAAATCTCCTACTGCCTCAGAAATGAGCTTCCATATTAATTAATGGATTTTAGTCCAGGAAGTAATCTGAGAAAGCTCATCAATGATGAGTTTATGCAAGAAAGATATTCTGAATTTAGAAAATGGTATTTTTCATATTATTCTTTTCCTGAACTTCAGGCTATAAAAGAAAAATTTTATGAGCATTTAACCATTCATCAGACTTATATGCCTTTTGTTAAATGGTTTTTAATATATTTTCATGAACGTTTAGACTATGAAATAAATGTTTTGAAAGAAAGAGTTTTTGAAAACTCAAAAGGAGAAAAAATTCATTCAATTTTTCCTCCAAAAAATTATGATATTGTTTTAGGAAAAAATGTAGAAGCAAATGCTTTTACCCATTTCATTGAGAAATCACAAATTGCCTTAAAAGATTTAAATTCTATTATGAGTGCCCAAAATTATACTAATTTATTTTTAATAATTTTGGGAGATGAATTTAAAGCCTTAGAAGAAAATTTGTCTTCATTAAAAACCTTGTTTGAGCAACATATATCTCAACAAGAGCTTATTTTAAAAAATTCTCAAAAACATTATGTTCCGGTTATTAAAGAAGAACCTATAGTTCAACCTCCAATAAAAATTGAAGGTTTTAAAATGAAAAATAGTAAGAACGAGTTTTTAGATATTTTAGAAGAAAAATTAAAAAATTTAAAAATAAATGTTTTATCTGGTAAAGAATCATCAGAAAATTCTGATGAGGAAATAGATAAATTAGCAACAATGTTTGCTAATCAGGATATTAATAATACCAACGATTATGAGGAAATAAATCCCATATATGCCTCAAAGCAAGTAGAGAAATATTATTACAAAAGACCTTCTCCCCAGGATTTATTATTTGAGGAAAATGAGTCTTACCAGAATTCATATTCTGGGAAACAAATCTATGAATGGAACATAGATGGCTTAAATGATAAGCAAATTATTGATATAGTACATAAAATGATTATGTACTCTACTGTCTGTAAGCAACATGGGAATAATGATAGTTCCATTGCTACATTCATAGCCACTGGCTTTATTGGACAGCTAAGAGGCTGGTGGGATCATTATCTCACTGATGCCCAGAAAAAGGATATATTATCCCATAAGAAGGAAATTAAATTAGAAAATGGTACTATAAGTACAACTGAGGAAGATGCAGTTTATACACTGTGTCTTACTATTCTTAAACATTTTATAGGAACTAATGTTTCTATAGGAGAAAAATTATCTTCTCTTTTACAGAATTTAAGATGTCCATCTTTAACTCACTTTAGATGGTATAAGGATACTTTTCTGTCCAGGGTTTTTCAATTAAAAGACCCTAATTCTATCCACTGGAAGGCAAAATTTATTGATGGTCTTCCTTATCTCTTTGCAGAAAGGATAAGACAAGCTTTAAGAGACCAAAATGATGGTATAAATGTCAATTATGACGACTTAACCTATGGTCAGATAATTAGTTGCTGTATTAAAGAAGGTTTGGCTTTATGCAATGATATAAAGCTAAAAAATCAATTGAAAAAACAAAAGCTATCAGAAAAACACCAACTAGGTGAATTCTGTGAGCAATTCGCTTTTGACTTAGGCAAAGAACCTAAGGATAGTAAAAAGAGACAGGGAATACAAGGAAGAAAATTCCCTGATAAAAAAACAAATAGCTTTTACAAAAATTCTAGAAAAAAGAATAGTAAAAGAAAAGCTTTCAATGAAAAGAATAGGACTGGTCAGAGTAGACCCACCTTCCAAAAGAAGGGAAAAAGAAAAGCTAAAAGGTTTGATATTACGTGTCACAAGTGTGGCAAGGTAGGTCATTATGCCAACCAGTGTTGGACTAAAAAAGCCCTCAATGAAATTCAGGATGATCAATTAAGATCACAATTAGAAAAAGTCTTATTAATTAACTCTGATTATAGTTCTAATTCAGATATACAATCTTCAAATGAAGATATAGATATAATCCAAGATTCTTCTGAATCATCATCTTCAGGCAACAATAATTGCCAATGTAATGAAGTAAATTATTGGAAATCCATCGTAGATATGAATGGACTAAATGTTCTCACTGAAGAACAAGATGAAGCCTTAAAGGCTTTAGATTCCATAAAAGATGGAACTATGAGGAGAAAAATGATAGATATTCTTATGAAAGAATATTCTAAAAAGGAAACCCCTCTAATCATAGAGGCACCATATCAAATAAGTGAAGTTTTATCTAGATTCCAAGAATCCAGTAGCAAAGAAAAACCCATTTCTATGAATGATTTAAAAAGAGAAATCAATATTTTGAAAAATGAAATTTCTCAAATAAAGAAAGACAATATTAATTTGTCTCAAAGAATTTCTGTTTTAGAAAACCCTAGTAAAACAGAGTCTTCTTCAAATAATTATCTTTCTATTTTAAATAGAGTAACTTCTCAAAAATGGTTTGTAAAGATTGATATTATTATCAATAGAAATTTTATTTTGAAAAATGAAATTGCTCTAGTGGATAGTGGAGCAGATTTAAATTGTATTCAAGAGGGAATTATCCCTACTAAGTATTTTTCAAAAACTAAGCAATCACTTACCCAAGCAGGGGGTGATAGACTAAAGATTAATTTTAAACTACCAAATGCACATATTTGCAAACAAGGTATTTGTATACCTACTTCATTTATTTTAGTTAAAAATTTAACCCATCGTATTATATTAGGTACACCTTTTTTGCATAATATTATGCCCATTATTAATATTGACCAAAAAGGAATTACAACTATGTTGGAAAATAAAAAAATTATTTTTGAATTTATTTCTGATCCTCATACTAGAATGATAAATGAGATAAAAGAACTTCTTTTAAGTAAAGAGAAACAAATATGTTTCTTAAAAGAAGAAATTAATTTAGCTAATATAAATGAACAGCTTAATAAAGCTGACATAAAGACTCAAATAAAGAGTCTAGAACAACAATTCATAAATGAAGTATGTAGTGAGATACCAAATGCTTTCTGGAATAGGAAAAAACATATGGTATCTCTACCATACGTAGACGGCTTCAATGAAAGTCAAATTCCTACAAAAGCAAGACCTGCACAAATGAATCAAGAATATCTTGGTTTATGTAAAAAAGAGATAAATTCTCTTTTAGATAAAAAATTAATTAGACCCTCCAAATCTTCTTGGAGTTGTACAGCTTTCTATGTGAATAAACACGCAGAACAGGAACGTGGAGTTCCCAGATTGGTTATAAATTATAAACCATTAAATAAAGTTTTGAAATGGATTAGGTATCCAATACCTAATAAAAAAGATTTATTGGATAGGCTTAATGAAGCCTTAGTTTTTTCAAAATTTGATATGAAGTCTGGTTACTGGCAAATTCAGATTAATGAATCTGATAAGTATAAAACAGCATTTACAGTTCCATTTGGTCACTATGAATGGAATGTAATGCCTTTTGGGCTTAAAAATGCCCCCTCTGAATTCCAAAATATTATGAATGACATATTTAATCCTTACACGGATTACATGATAGTATATATAGATGATGTCTTAGTATTTTCTAAGACTATTAGTCAACATTTTAAACATCTTAAAAATTTTAAGAATATTGTGAAAAATAATGGTTTAGTTTTATCTGCTTCAAAGATGAAGCTTTTTCAAACTAAGGTTAGATTCTTAGGTCATGAAATTGACCAAGGGAAAATTATCCCTATAAGTAGAAGTATAGAATTCGCTTCTAAATTTCCTGATGAAATTCTGGAAAAGAAGCAATTGCAAAGATTTTTAGGAAGCCTGAATTATATTTCAGACTATTATAAAAATCTAGCCCAAGATACAGCCTTATTATATAATAGGCTTAGAAAAAATGCTGGCCCATGGACTGAGGCCCATACCAAGGCAGTCCAATATATTAAACACAGGGTCAAAACCCTTCCTTGTCTAAACCTGGCAAATCCAAAGTTTTTTAAAATCGTTGAAACAGACGCCTCTAATATAGGTTATGGAGGGATTCTCAAACAAGTTGATCCAAGTACTTCTAAAGAAGAATTGGTTAGGTTTACTTCGGGTAAATGGAATCCGACCCAACTAAAATATTCTACAGTCAAAAAAGAAATGCTTTCAATTATTAAATGTATTTCTAAATTTCAGGATGACTTATTAAATCAAAAATTTTTGTTAAGGATTGATTGTAGTTCTGCTAAACAAATTATTGAAAAAGATGTGAAAAATCTAGTTTCTAAACAAATTTTTGCAAATTGGCAAGCTCAACTATCCGTTTTTGATTTTGACATTGAATACATTAAAGGTGAAAATAATTCACTAGCTGATTTCTTAACACGTGAATTTTTGCAGGGAAATGACAACCCCATATAGGGGAAGGGGTCGTGGTCCAGGTGGCCGTGGCAGAGGAGGAAGGAGTAGCAATATGCTACCCTACCAACAAGAACCAAGTGTCCCTCTTTTAGGAGATTGGACAACAGTATACCCTAATAGGGGAAGAACTATGCAGCAATTACCTGCTCCTCCGAAGAAAGAAGATATTACTTCTTCTTCTGGAACAAAACAAAGCTCTTATGCAGGGGCTATTATTAGCGACTCTCCTCAAGAACAAACTCAAGAATATTTTGAGAATCCAATAACTGAGGACATCATGTATATTGATGATGAAGACCTCAGCATAACAAAAGATCCTTGGTCAATAAAGACCAGGTACCTCGAATCCAGAGGATACCCAGGACTATATGGTAAATCAAGACCACACTTAGAAATTTTATTACTAGTTACTGAATCAGTGACTATTACTCATCACCATCAAAATAACAATCCTCAAAGTTTTATAAACTTTAGCAAATGTCATATTAACAAAATCCTTCTTCCAAGAGAATGGGGATTAAACCCAAATGGGGAAAAAGCAATAAAAATTGCTGAAAATTCATATGCATATTTTAATTATTGGGATTATATCCAGGCTTTTTCTAAAGCTTTTTATTACCAAAACCCAAAAAACAAACATTCATGGTTCTTTAGTATTAACCCAGAAGTGGTTAATAAACCGATACCAAATTGGTTTTACAATTGGTGGCAAAAATTTGGGCCATCTTTGGAAATTCTTCCAAAAGAATTATTGGAATTATACAACTCATGGTGTGATAATAGTCCTCTCATAACAAAAATAGCTTCAAATAAGCTTATTATAGGACAATGTCCATGCCTTTTCTTTATCAAATTTCAAATCCCATGGATATGGAGGTGGTCTATGACCATCGGAAAAGACCAAAATAATATTCCTGTACTTAGAAGAAATTTCTTCTATAAATGGTGGATTAGAATGGATCCTGAAGATCTCAAAAAATTAATATCTCAGGTCTTATCTAATATCAATGAAGACAAAGAGAATGGTTTAAATAATGTCAATCTCCAAAATTTGTCTATGGCAAATTTAAAACATTATTTCCAGAAAAAGTACCCTCAAGAATCTGAGGAAGAAATTATGGTTAGAACTCTTGATCACATGAAGACACAATTCTTCAGTACTTTTCAAGTTAAAGAAATGTCAACATCCTCACAGGGATCTATTGAACCTAGTGAAATGGATTGCTTAGCTGGAGAATCTCAGCAAGAAGAGGATCCTTATCCAGAAGATTTCTGGGATGCCATGATCCAATCTATGGCTAAGCATGTAAAAGGAAAAGGACAAGAATAAGTGCCATAATTTAAAGCATCAAAACAGATATCACATGCCAAGATTTGGTGGGTGGCACGCAATCATGCTGTCAACATTTTCTTTGTTTCACCTTTTTAATTTTGTATTTTTGTCTTTTGATTTTTTCATTCAATTATGTGTCGATGGGGCCCAGTGTGTACCCGGCATAATTAGTGAAATTTTGTCGTTTGTTGTAACCGGCTACCGAAATACACAGTAGCCCTTTTACCGGCTTAAATAGTAAGCCTTAGTTTGCCTATATAAGGCATTTTGTTTTCCTTTCTTAGGGAGAGCTTCGCCTACCCCTCTCTCTTGTAACATACTTCTCCTCTTCTTGTAATATAACCTCTGAAGTTTGAAGATAGAAGTTCTCCTCTTGTTCTTTATTTTGAAGACAATCAAGGTAATTATTTACATGTTTCTTCATAGCTAAACTTTTGTTGTGGTAAGCTGGTTCTCATGAACTGGCACTATTAGATGAATAAAGTATTCTTTCCGTTGTAAATTATTGGAAATCCATCGTAGATATGAATGGACTAAATGTTCTCACTGAAGAACAAGATGAAGCCTTAAAGGCTTTAGATTCCATAAAAGATGGAACTATGAGGAGAAAAATGATAGATATTCTTATGAAAGAATATTCTAAAAAGGAAACCCCTCTAATCATAGAGGCACCATATCAAATAAGTGAAGTTTTATCTAGATTCCAAGAATCCAGTAGCAAAGAAAAACCCATTTCTATGAATGATTTAAAAAGAGAAATCAATATTTTGAAAAATGAAATTTCTCAAATAAAGAAAGACAATATTAATTTGTCTCAAAGAATTTCTGTTTTAGAAAACCCTAGTAAAACAGAGTCTTCTTCAAATAATTATCTTTCTATTTTAAATAGAGTAACTTCTCAAAAATGGTTTGTAAAGATTGATATTATTATCAATAGAAATTTTATTTTGAAAAATGAAATTGCTCTAGTGGATAGTGGAGCAGATTTAAATTGTATTCAAGAGGGAATTATCCCTACTAAGTATTTTTCAAAAACTAAGCAATCACTTACCCAAGCAGGGGGTGATAGACTAAAGATTAATTTTAAACTACCAAATGCACATATTTGCAAACAAGGTATTTGTATACCTACTTCATTTATTTTAGTTAAAAATTTAACCCATCGTATTATATTAGGTACACCTTTTTTGCATAATATTATGCCCATTATTAATATTGACCAAAAAGGAATTACAACTATGTTGGAAAATAAAAAAATTATTTTTGAATTTATTTCTGATCCTCATACTAGAATGATAAATGAGATAAAAGAACTTCTTTTAAGTAAAGAGAAACAAATATGTTTCTTAAAAGAAGAAATTAATTTAGCTAATATAAATGAACAGCTTAATAAAGCTGACATAAAGACTCAAATAAAGAGTCTAGAACAACAATTCATAAATGAAGTATGTAGTGAGATACCAAATGCTTTCTGGAATAGGAAAAAACATATGGTATCTCTACCATACGTAGACGGCTTCAATGAAAGTCAAATTCCTACAAAAGCAAGACCTGCACAAATGAATCAAGAATATCTTGGTTTATGTAAAAAAGAGATAAATTCTCTTTTAGATAAAAAATTAATTAGACCCTCCAAATCTTCTTGGAGTTGTACAGCTTTCTATGTGAATAAACACGCAGAACAGGAACGTGGAGTTCCCAGATTGGTTATAAATTATAAACCATTAAATAAAGTTTTGAAATGGATTAGGTATCCAATACCTAATAAAAAAGATTTATTGGATAGGCTTAATGAAGCCTTAGTTTTTTCAAAATTTGATATGAAGTCTGGTTACTGGCAAATTCAGATTAATGAATCTGATAAGTATAAAACAGCATTTACAGTTCCATTTGGTCACTATGAATGGAATGTAATGCCTTTTGGGCTTAAAAATGCCCCCTCTGAATTCCAAAATATTATGAATGACATATTTAATCCTTACACGGATTACATGATAGTATATATAGATGATGTCTTAGTATTTTCTAAGACTATTAGTCAACATTTTAAACATCTTAAAAATTTTAAGAATATTGTGAAAAATAATGGTTTAGTTTTATCTGCTTCAAAGATGAAGCTTTTTCAAACTAAGGTTAGATTCTTAGGTCATGAAATTGACCAAGGGAAAATTATCCCTATAAGTAGAAGTATAGAATTCGCTTCTAAATTTCCTGATGAAATTCTGGAAAAGAAGCAATTGCAAAGATTTTTAGGAAGCCTGAATTATATTTCAGACTATTATAAAAATCTAGCCCAAGATACAGCCTTATTATATAATAGGCTTAGAAAAAATGCTGGCCCATGGACTGAGGCCCATACCAAGGCAATCCAATAACTGAGGACATCATGTATATTGATGATGAAGACCTCAGCATAACAAAAGATCCTTGGTCAATAAAGACCAGGTACCTCGAATCCAGAGGATACCCAGGACTATATGGTAAATCAAGACCACACTTAGAAATTTTATTACTAGTTACTGAATCAGTGACTATTACTCATCACCATCAAAATAACAATCCTCAAAGTTTTATAAACTTTAGCAAATGTCATATTAACAAAATCCTTCTTCCAAGAGAATGGGGATTAAACCCAAATGGGGAAAAAGCAATAAAAATTGCTGAAAATTCATATGCATATTTTAATTATTGGGATTATATCCAGGCTTTTTCTAAAGCTTTTTATTACCAAAACCCAAAAAACAAACATTCATGGTTCTTTAGTATTAACCCAGAAGTGGTTAATAAACCGATACCAAATTGGTTTTACAATTGGTGGCAAAAATTTGGGCCATCTTTGGAAATTCTTCCAAAAGAATTATTGGAATTATACAACTCATGGTGTGATAATAGTCCTCTCATAACAAAAATAGCTTCAAATAAGCTTATTATAGGACAATGTCCATGCCTTTTCTTTATCAAATTTCAAATCCCATGGATATGGAGGTGGTCTATGACCATCGGAAAAGACCAAAATAATATTCCTGTACTTAGAAGAAATTTCTTCTATAAATGGTGGATTAGAATGGATCCTGAAGATCTCAAAAAATTAATATCTCAGGTCTTATCTAATATCAATGAAGACAAAGAGAATGGTTTAAATAATGTCAATCTCCAAAATTTGTCTATGGCAAATTTAAAACATTATTTCCAGAAAAAGTACCCTCAAGAATCTGAGGAAGAAATTATGGTTAGAACTCTTGATCACATGAAGACACAATTCTTCAGTACTTTTCAAGTTAAAGAAATGTCAACATCCTCACAGGGATCTATTGAACCTAGTGAAATGGATTGCTTAGCTGGAGAATCTCAGCAAGAAGAGGATCCTTATCCAGAAGATTTCTGGGATGCCATGATCCAATCTATGGCTAAGCATGTAAAAGGAAAAGGACAAGAATAAGTGCCATAATTTAAAGCATCAAAACAGATATCACATGCCAAGATTTGGTGGGTGGCACGCAATCATGCTGTCAACATTTTCTTTGTTTCACCTTTTTAATTTTGTATTTTTGTCTTTTGATTTTTTCATTCAATTATGTGTCGATGGGGCCCAGTGTGTACCCGGCATAATTAGTGAAATTTTGTCGTTTGTTGTAACCGGCTACCGAAATACACAGTAGCCCTTTTACCGGCTTAAATAGTAAGCCTTAGTTTGCCTATATAAGGCATTTTGTTTTCCTTTCTTAGGCAGAGCTTCGCCTACCCCTCTCTCTTGTAACATACTTCTCCTCTTCTTGTAATATAACCTCTGAAGTTTGAAGATAGAAGTTCTCCTCTTGTTCTTTATTTTGAAGACAATCAAGGTAATTATTTACATGTTTCTTCATAGCTAAACTTGTGTTGTGGTAAGCTGGTTCTCATGAACTGGCACTATTAGATGTCTATGATATATATATATATATATATCATAGACAACTTATTGATAAGGGAATAAGCCATACCGACGGAAAAGGTCTGCCAGACCAGTCTTTTTTGTTAAATAAATAAGATTCACAATTTTTTTAAAATCCGTTTTTGTTAAAAATGTCAGAATATGCCACCGAAAAAGTTTTCTAAATCTACCAAACTGACGTACTTAAGCACAAATAAATAATATTTATTATTATTATTATTATTTTAAATTTTGCATATCGCGTTATATCATAAAATTGCATATATTTTCTATTTATTTAAAAAAACTCAACATTCTATGATATTACTAATTTTCTTTATTTGTGATAAAAGACAGGGGAAGGCTAGCCTAGCCAACAACCCGAGTATGATATTAGTTATATAATACTAGTTCTAACACCCGTGCGGAGGCTTGCCCTTTTTAAATCCTCTTATCTCTTAAAACAAGAGGAATACTACTACTATTATATTATTATTTTTTACCAATAGAAACTTTTTTTGCCCAAAAGGACACATGGTAGCACTTGTCTGTATTACATGTTATATACGGACAGTTGGACAGATAGATTATTGTTAAAATAAATGTGAGAAATTAATTCAATGACTAAAAATATAAGTTTGGAAAGTAACTCTAAGGTAATTAAATGAAGTGTTAAAACATGATAGTAAGTGTGATGATTTTTTTTTGTTATTTTTTGACGTTGATGAAAATATTGGTTGGAAGTTGGAAATTCACTTCCTAAGCTATTAAACTAATAATGCGAAGTACACATAATACGTTGATCGTGAAGAAATACACTCCATACTATAGTTAGGTGGTAGAGTTAGCTGGGGAAGTGTATTAAAAAACAATTGAGGAAGTTTTAAGGATCGCATGTTAACTAAAAAAAATATTATTGTTTTCATAAGTAAAAACCAACATATTGCATCATTGATTAAAATTGGTTTATGGAACGATTTGATGAGAATAGGATAGATAAAATGTTTTAAATTTGTAACCGTAATCTATTTAAAAATAAAATCAACATAATTATAACAACAAATATTACTATATGTAAATAATTGTAAACCGATAATAATAGAAAAATAATTATCTATAGTAAACCGAAAGAAAAAATCTATATGGGCGAGGGTCTATGAAGAGCTGAGATAACGCATAACCAAAATGACCATAGGCGAGGGCCTACTAAAGGAAATGAATCTAGGATTGTCAACCGGAATTTCCAATCTTCTTTTTCGCATTGGCCAACGACGAGGTCAATCAGGAGAACCAGGTCGAGCGTCGTGTCCTAGGGTAGCATATACCATTGGACCATAGGTGAAACACGTGGGTACCATGCAGGGTTGGACGAAAACCACCAATAAAATAGAAGCAATTATATAAATTTGAAAAAAATATGATGGGTCTATTATAAATTTGGCTGAAGTTCCTATGGATAAAAATTAAGTTTAAATCAAATAAGAAGATTCTAAAATTAAAAATGAACATTAACAAAGACATTGAAATTTAGCATCCATAGATAATAAGAAGAAAAAATCTAAAGAATTTTAATAGCATAATCCATATTCATCAAATGTAAATATAAAAACTTAACCCATAATTAGAAAGAAAGAAGACAGCACGATCAAAAAGTAAAACACGTGGATATCATGTGAGATTGAATGAAAACACCAATAAAATAGAAGCAGGTATACGAAGTTGAAAGAAGATGATGGGGGTTTTAATGTAAATGTAGCTGAAGTTCTCGCGAAATGTAGGGCATGAATGAAAACCACCAATAAAATAGAAGCACCTACGTAAAGTTGAAAAAATATGATGGGGGTCTATTGTAAATGTGGCCGAAGTTCCCGTGAATAAAAATTAAATTATAACTATAAATTAAATAAAATTATAAAATTAAACAGGAACATTAACAAAAATATTGAAACACACTACTTAGCAATCCTTGTTCTCTGAAAAAGTGTTTTTTATCAATCTTTGTTGTTCTCAACTTAAAATTTGATAAAATAGACTATAACAAAAGT
The DNA here is from genome assembly GCA_039519185.1 of Astragalus membranaceus. NCBI lineage: Eukaryota > Viridiplantae > Streptophyta > Magnoliopsida > Fabales > Fabaceae > Astragalus > Astragalus membranaceus. The sequence continues at coordinate 162,899,368 of CM076850.1, forward strand.
ACTAAATGAACATATAAAAAATCTAATTAAAATTATGATTATAGAATATAACTATTATAATAGAAATAAAATAGTGTATAAAAAACCACTCAAATACTAAATATTTTAATACCATAGTCAATAATTTTATTTCAGTAAATGCACGTTCTCATTTTTTTTCTTTGTCAAAAAAATCAACTTAACTTTGAAAGTGAAAATATTTTCAAAAACAATTGTATTGTCTCCTATTGTTAAAAAAAGCCCAGCCCATTATCTTTTAATGGACCAAGAAGTCAAACCCTAATATTAATCAGGGTCTCAAAAGTCCTACAGCCGCACAATTGTAATTATCATTCCCAATTCCCAAACCGTGAATATATACACTCCCCAGTTTCTCTTCATTTCTCATAACCCTCAAACCTCTCCCCTTTCAAACCTCTCCCTCAGTACTCCCTCACCCTCTCATCTTTCTCTCATCTCTGATAGCTTGACAACAACAGTAGTGGAGATCTTTGGCAACGACAACGGTGAGCGGAATTCATATTCACGGTTGCAGTTCCTGTGAATATGGATGCAACTAAACACGAAGGGAGGAATTTATGAACCATAAAGCATACCAAAATAAACTGCTTAGTATTTCACTTTACGTATTTTGTCATGAAATTATTTTCGTGTGATGCACGGGGCTGATAACTCTATTTTATATAGAGTTATTTATGCATCTAAACATAACTAATTACTTGAAATCAAGTGTAATATGTGTTAAATATAGTAGTATGAATAAAATAACAACATTTATGGTTTCAAGATGAATGCCATTCATAATTTAGCAATTTGTATATATATTGGTATGTTTGATGTGTTTGTTCAGTGCACCTGCAGTTGATGCACTTGCACCAGGAAAACAACAGTGCATCTGCACTAAATACATTTACAACAGGGCAGCTGCACTAAGGTGCATCTGCACCATCCTGCACTAAAGACAGATTACCCAACATTGGAAGCACCTCTACCAATGCATAAACACCTCAATGGCATCATGCTTAGTCACAAGTCACATGGAGGCACATGCTAACAGGCAAAATGAGGCGCCTACAATAGAATACCATCATGAAGGGTCATTCATAAAGGACACGCGACACTCCACGATTGGACCTCTCTTTGAGGTTGAGTGTTGGACTCAATTTCCTTCATCAAAGTTCTGAAAAGTAACCATGGTTAAACCTCCTTAGGTTAACTTGATCCCCAAGCAAACCCTCACTTGAAGGAAACCTCCAAGGCTATATAAAGGCTTCCACTTCTCACGTCAAGAATTGAATCGATTGAACATCCACTCTCATTTCCTTTCTTGTATTTTATTTCTTTTCATAGTTTTAAGTTAGTAGTTAGTTTGCAAGAAGGTAAGGAAGGAATTGACGACTTCTTCCTTCACTTCTTCATCGAGTTAGTTAGGTGCAGGAAATCAGTGCATCTGCACTGCTGGGCAAACTTATGCAAGAGTACTTCAATCAGTGTAATCTCTACCCTATTGATATCTCTTGTACTTTCCATTTTATCAACATGTTTTATTCCATTTATCTTTGCCTTGCAATGCATATTATGAGCTAAACCTCTTTGGTTGAGATGTTCTAACTTTATAATAAGTTTTTGAGTAAGTTATTGTGCTTTTAAGTGTCGTATGCATTTTGGTTCTTGTGTTACACTACATCCATCTTATTTTATGGTTGATCACTTAGAATAAGTAGAGTTATATTCACAGACATGGTTTATAACTAGAAATCAAGAACTAATAAGGGTGTGTTTTAATGAAGGCTTTGTTAACTTGTGTAATAAAGAAAACTTTGTTAAAACCATGTTAAGTCCTAGACATAGGATAACATAGCCCTTATGGTGAGTCAGTGGGTACTTTAAAGGCAGGAGTGAACTTATTTAGCAAGCCTAGACATAGGAAGCTTGTAACGAAACTCTCAAGAAAGTAGCTGAAAGGCACATACTGATGTAGCTGCACTCAATGCATTTGCACCACATAAACACACAAAACTCTCAAAAGTGATTTATTTAGTGAAGACATCTCAACTATCATTCTCAACTGATTTCCTCCATATTTTCTTGCATATTTACATTCTGTTTTCGTAAGCATCAATACCCAAAATTGTGAGTAGTGTAGCTGCACTAATTTATATCTTTTTAAACATACAAGAGTTAATCCAATCCCTGTGGGTTCGATCTTTTATACTACTTGTTTGTGACTGTGTATACTTGCACATCTTTTTCACACACCAAGTTTTTGGCGCCGTTGCCTGGAATTGCCATTAATTTTTGTTGTTTTGATTTATAAATTAGTGTTTTATTACTCTGGTAGTTTGTTTCTTAGTGCAGGTGCACAGGATGCACTAGCTTATGCACAGGGCCAAATCACCAGCATTTGAGTTAGACCCCGAGATAGAGATGAGATTTAGGAGCTTGCAAAGACAACAAAGAACCAAAGGCAGAGGTTCTAGCATGACTTCACCACAACAATTCATCAACATGGGAGCAATAGATATGTTAAATGACAGAGATACGCCAATGAGAGATTATACTATGTTTGATCCTAAAATATACAAACTAGCATAGTTAGGCTTGAAATCTCTACAACACATTTTGAATTCAAACCTATAATGTTCCAAATGCTACAAACAATTGGTCAAATTGGTGGATCTCCCCATGAGGATCCCCATGATCATTTAAAACAGTTTTTAGAAATATGTAGTAACTTTATCATTCCTGGTGTTAGTGAAAATGCATTTAGACTTAAGCTATTTCCATATTCTTTGAAAGATAAGGCTAAATCTTGGTTGAATTCATTAGAGCCTAATTCTATTCATTCATGAAATGAAATGGCTGAAAATTTTTAGCAAAATATTTTCCACCCATAAAAAATGCCAGAATGAAATGATATTACATCTTGTAGACAAAAAGAATTTGAATCATTGTTTGAAGCATGGGAAAGATGGAAAGAGCTTTTGAGAAAATGTCCACATCATGGTCTTCCTGTCATTATTCAAATGGAAATTTTTTATAATGGTTTAGAACCCCAAACCAGAATAATGCTTGATGCATCATCTGGGGGTGTGTTATTAAACTTGTCTTATAATGAAGCATGTGAATTGATTGATAGAATTGCAACAAATAGTTCTAGTTGACCTACTGACAGTGTGAGTGCCCAAAAGAGACCATCGGGGTCAGGGGTACATGAAATTAGTGAAGTATCAGCCCTATCCGCTCAAGTAGCCTCACTAACAAACATGTTTAAAAACTTCACTTCAACCAGTGCACCTGCACCTGGTGCAGTTGCACCAACAGAAAACACTGCAGCAACCATAGAACAAGCCCCCCCAAGATCTACAAGTTGTGTGTATTGTGGAGGAGGGCACTTGTATGAAGAATGTCCCAGCAACCCTATTTCTGTTAACTATGCAAGGTACAACCAAAATAACAATTCTTACCCAAATACCTACAATCCAGATTGGAACAATCACTCGGATTTCTGGTGGAGGAGTAATAATGCTGTTGCACCCAATGCAGCTGCACCATCTACTCTACCAGGATTCATTTCTCAACACGTTCAAAGACCATCTGCACTAGAAATGGACAACCCCATGGAAGCCTTATTGAAAGCATTTATGGGTAAAACAGATGCATTTATGGATAGGACATAAGCATTTATGAGTGATACAAAAGTTCAAATTCCAACTCATAATGCCTCCATAAAAAATTTGGAGAATCAAGTGGGACAATTAGCAACAACTCTGCATCAAAGACCAACAGGTACACTGTCATCAAACACAGAAACTACCACATCCCACAGACCAGGTAAGGAACAAATGAAAGTCATTTCTCTTAGAAATGGAAAGGATCTTGCAGAACCTTATGAGATTGAAGGTGAAGGTAAGGTAGAAAATGAAAAAAATAAAAACAGAAAAGAAAAAAGTTTGCAAGATGCAGAAGCACCTCATGCACCTGCATCTCAAGAAGTTCAAATGCCAAGGTTAGTTTCTGAATACCCTCCTCCACCTTATCCTCAAAGATTAAAAAAGGCACATGAGGAGAAGTAATTCAGTAAATTTCTTGAAATTTTAAAACAGTTACACATCAATGTTCCCTTAGTAGAAACACTTCAACAAATGCCTAATTATGCTAAATTTATGAAAGATGTACTTTCAAAAAGAAAAAGATTAGGGGATTTTGAAACAGTTGTTATGTCCAAAGAATGTAGTTTAATTTTGCAAAACAAAGTACCAAGAAAATTGAAGGATCCTGGTAGTTTTACAATTCCATTTTCAATTGGCAAATTCTATACAGGTCGTGCATTGTGTGATTTAGGTGCAAATGTCAACTTGATGCCTAAATCCATCTTTACACAACTAGGAATTGGAAATGCTAGGCCTACTACTGTAACACTTCAACTTTCAGACAGATCAATAGCCTACCCAGAAGGGATTATTGAAGATATTTTGGTTAAGGTTGACAAATTTGTGTTTCCTGCAGATTTTGTTATTCTTGATTTTGATGCAGATAAAGAAGTGCTAATTATCCTTGGAAGACCATTCTTAGCAACTGGGAGAGCACTGATTGACGTGCAGAAGGGAGAACTAACCATGAGAGTAAATGACCAAGAGGTGAAATTCAATGTGATGAATGCTTTGAAGTATCCTGCAGAGGATAATGCAGAATGCTCAGCCATCATCTCTCTTGATCAAATAGTGCAGAAGCAGTCCCATAATCAGTATGATCATCTCACCAATGCTCTTACATCTAAAGCTCCTGCACTGCTAGGTGAGGACGTGGTAGAAAAGGAGAGTGTGGGAAGAAGAAATGAATCAGAGGAAGAAGGAAGTGTTAAAGAAATTGAGCCTGAACCAGACCCTAAAGAAGCACTCAACAAACAACCAACTCCCCCAACTCAATGCCCATTTCACAAAAATCCATATCCACAAACTTTGGTGAAAGTGTATCCTAATGGGGAAGTGGAATTGTTTGATGAAGCCACTGGTTTCACATTCAAAATCAATGACAAAAGGGTGAAGAGGTATTATGGAGCACATGTGGTGAGGGACAAAGGCACCACTCATTTCCAAAATCTCTAAATCAAGGAGATAGTCAGGCTGAAAGACTCTTAAATCAAGCGCTTGTGCGAGGCAACCCATGATTTTGAATTATTAATTATGTTTTTTTTTTCAGTTTTATGTTTTGAAGTATTTTGTAGGAAAACAGAGGTGGATGGTGCAACTGCATCTAGTGCAGATGCACCAAAAGCTGAGGAGCCCAAGAAGAAGAAGCAGAATGTCAAACACATTCATGTGAGATTAAGCTCAAGGCTCAGGAGTGGAGCCAAAAAGTAAACTTTAATATTGTTCATTTATTTTGCTTAAGTACTTTGTTTAATATGTTTGGTTTGTCCCACATGTACTAACCCCTCTCCCCATTTTGAACTCAACTTAGAGCAGTGAGGGCACTGTTCAACTTTAAGTTGGGGGAGCACTTTATGCATGTGTGTGTTTAACTATAGTATGTGTGTTTGCTTTGATATTTGTTTATTGTGTTTGCTTTGATATATGTTTGTTTTTATGTGGGTCTACATATTTAAATATGTGTTAGGATTTGATAGATTTGAAGCATGATCAGCTTAAAAATCTTTTTCACAAACATAGGCAAATGCACCTCTTTGAGCTAATTTTTAGTGATGAAAAAAAAGAAGCATTGTTTTCCTCAAATGACCAATTTTATTATTACTTTGACACATCAAATCTGAGTTTTGAAAAGAACCTTGCTATTTAAAGAGCTATCTGATGGAAGAGGGATTTTTAGAAAGCTAAGGTCAAGGCTAAATTTTTACTAAAAATATAGAAGAGCATAAAGAATTAAGTTTGGGGGAGTTTGCATGAATACTAAGGCTGAGTATGAGAAACTTAGAGTAGTCAATACCATAGGTTATCAAAAGAGATTACAAAGTGTCAAATTGAATGTAAATAGCTATATTGGCCTGAATCATAAAACTGTACCCGTTCCAAAGTGCATGTGAAGAGAAAGAAATATACAAAACAAAAAAAAAAGAAGAAAAGAAAAGAAAAACAAAAGCAAAAAAAAAGTATGCATAAGGGGGTCAGTGAGGAGGGCAATATATGCTACAAGTCTTGAAATGTAGTATCAAGTGCAGCTGCATTCAATGCATCTGCACCGTTACAAAAAGTTCAGTGCTTCTGCACTTCACAAAAATACCCAGTGCACCTGCACCTACGAGCATCTGCACCAAAGAAAAGAACCAACAAAAATAAGAATAGTGCATTGACTCAAAAGTTTTGAAATACTCAATCAAAGTCCTATGTTGTGCTTAAAGCCCCCAAGTCTTGAAGATGTTGTTAGTCTAGTCTATATTTTGAAACACCTTTACTTTGACCAAACGTGATCTAAAATTTTCCAAAGGCTAAGAGAAACTTTTTACTTAGTTTTGGAACTGAATGATTCTCAGGGGGACACACACTCACATAAATGAGTTTTAATAACTTTGAATGTTTGGGAATTCAAAGGCACAAAGACAAAATTTCTGAAAAATAAAGCTCATAAAAATGCATTATCTGAAAAATCATTTCTTGAAAAGATATGAGCTGATCTGTTCTTCTTGATTATAAAAATCTTAATAGTGTTTTCTTTTTGTCATTACTTGAGGACAAGCAATGGTTTAAGTTTGGGGGTGTGATAACTCTATTTTATATAGAGTTATTTATGCATCTAAACATAACTAATTGCTTGAAATCAAGTGTAATATGTGTTCAATATAGTAGTATGAATAAAATAACAACATTTACGGTTTCAAGATGAATGCCATTCATAATTTAGTAATTTGTATATATATTGGTATGTTTGATGTGTTTGTTCAGTGCACCTGCAGTTGATGCACCTGCACCAGGAAAACAACAGTGCATCTGCACTAAATACATTTACAACAGGGCAACCCTACTAAGGTGCATCTGCACCATCCTGCACTAAAGACAGATTACCCAACTTTGGAAGCACCTCAATCCATACCAATGCATAAACACCTCAATGGCATCATGCTTAGTCACAAGTCACATGGAGGCACATGCCAACATGCAAACGGAGGCGCCTACAATAGAAGACCATCATGAAGGGTCATTCATAAAGAACATTATGAGGTTGAGTGTTGGACTCAATTTCCTTCATCAAAGTTTTGAAAATTAACCATGGTTAAACCTCTTTAGGTTAACTTGATCCCCAAGCAAACCCTCACTTGAAGAAAACCTCCAAGGCTATATAAAGACTTCCACTTCTCACATCAAGAATTGAATCCATTGAACATCCACTCTCATTTCCTTTCTTGTATTTTATTTCTTTTCATAATTTTAAGTTAGTAGTTAGTCTGCAAGAAGATAAGGAAGCAATGGACGACTTCTTCCTTCACTTCTTCATCGAGTTAGTTAGGTGTAGGAAATCAGTGCATCTGCACTGCTGGGCAAACTTATGCAAGAGTACTTCAATCGGTGTAATCTCTACCCTATTGATATCTCTTGTACTTTCCATTTTATCAACATGTTTTTTTCCATTTATCTTTGCCTTGCAATGCATATTATGAGCTAAACCTCTTTGGTTGAGATGTTCTAACTTTATAATGAGCTTTTGAGTAAGTTATTGTGCTTTTAAATGTCGTATGAATTTTGGTTCTTGTGTTACACTACATCCATCTTATTTTAAGGTTACTCGCTTAGAATAAGTAGAGTTATGTTCACATACATGGTTTATAACTAGAAATCAAGAACTAATAAGGGTGAGTGTTTTAATGAATGCTTTGTTAACTTGTGCATGTGCTTATTCTTATATGTTAAAAACACCATGTGCTTATTCTTATATGTTAAAAACACAAAAAGAAAAAAGAAGTGACCTGCGAATATTCTTTTAGGATTGATGACTCGATGAGGGTCACAGTGAAAATGACGGATTTTATATTAGATTAGTTAATTTAATTTATATTTTAGGATGTTTTTGTCAATTTTTTTAACATTTTATATTTTAAGTATATTGTTAGTTAAATTAAGAGTTTATATTAGTTAAATTAAGTGTCATGTGTTTTAAAAAAAAAGTTATTCACCTTTCAATGTGTTAGGGAATATCATGATAATTAAACCTATAACTGAATCAACAAAATTTTAAAGAGCAGCAGCAGACTAAATATATTTAGTGATAGTAGTTGCAAAGCTAGACAATTCATGCCATACAAACTTTAAACAAAAGTGTCATTGGGCTAACAGTGTTGATTTGTAAAATATATAATTTCATAACTGTAAATAAAAATTAAATTATATAACTATAAATTAACATGATACACATTCATCAAATATAAATCTAAAAAAAGATAAAAACGTAAATAGTAAGCATACTTGTAGTGCCTGTTGCTGCGAAATGACCAAAATAAAGATAGCAACACAATTAAAAACGAAACACATGGGTTTCATGCAAAACCACCAATAAAATAAAAGCACATATACAAAGTTAAAAAGAATATGAAGGATGTTCTCACTACAAAAAATGCCTTATTAGCGACGGATTTTTAGCGAGGGAACCAAAATCCATCGCTAATGTTTAAGTAGCGACGGATTTTAGTGAGAGAACCAAAATCCGTCGCTAATAATGACGAAGGCGCACTTTTCTTAACAAAAAAATTTAAATTCCGTCGCTAAATTTAAAATCCGTCGCAAAAAATCCGTCGCTAATTCCTTGGAAGTTGCACCAATCCTGAATCCGTCGCTAAGGCACTAATCCGTCGCTAATGGTCCATCGCTAATGCTGACGTGACCGTTGCGCAGACATTGGAATGCGTAAAATTCTGAATCCGTCGCTAATTTGAATTTCCGTCGCTAATTCTAATTTTTTTTATTAAACTGAATCCTCCTCACCTCTTCTCTCTTATCTTCTTCTTTTCTTTTCTCACACTTCACTCTCTTTCTCCCTTACTCTCCTCTCTCTACCCAAACCCACCCTACACCACCACACCACCACCCTACTCTCCTCTCTCTTCCCATATTTCACCTCCACCACCACCACCACTACTACCACCACAAAATTAATTTCCACCCTCACTCCTCTCCTTAACCATACCCCTCTCTCTCTCTATACACAAACTCCTTCCCATATTTCACCACCACCACCACCACAAAATTAACTTCCACCCTCACTCCTCTCTTTAACCATACCCCTCTCTCTCTCTCTCTCTCTCTCTCTCTCTCTCTCTCTCTCTCTCTCTCTATACACAAATTCCTTCCCATATTTCACCACCACCACCACCACAAAATTAACTTCCACCCTCACTCCTCTCTCTACAATACCCCTCTCTCTCTCTCTCTCTAACCGTCTCCCTCTCTCTCTCTCTCTACACAAACTCATCCCCATATTTCACCTCTACCATCACCATCACCACCACCACCACCACCATATTTCACAATAATTTTATAACAAAATTATAATTTAATAATATTATAACAATAATTTTATAATATATCGAATATTAAAAATATTATAATAATTATTATAACAATAATTTTATAATTATTATAATGATATTATAATATTAAAAAAATCACGAATTACGAGGTTATTAGCGACGGATATTTCAAAAAAACACGGATTACGAGGTGATTAGCGACAGAATTTCCCTCGCTAAATTCCCTCGCTAAATTCTGTCGCTAACTTCCGTCGCTAACGAGTAACGAGGCCCTTTTTAGCGATGGATTTGTTCCGTCGCTAATTTCCTCGCTAAGGCACATTAGCGACGGAAAAATCCGTCGCTTAAACTGCTTTTTTTTCTAGTGTCTATTGTAAATGTGGTTGAAATTCCCGTGAATAAAAATTAAATTAAAACTATCAGTTAAATAAGAAGATTATAAAATTAAAAATGAACATTTACAAAGACATTGGAATTGAACATCCATTTTAAATAAGAAAAAAAGTCTAAAGAATTTTAATAACATAAACCATATTAATCAAGTGTAAATATAAAAATTTAACCCATAATTAGAAAGAAAAGAAGACAACACAATTAGAAGCTGAAGCATGTGGGTATCATGCGACGTTGGATGAAAATCACCAATAAAACAGAAGCAGCTATACAGAGTTTAAAGAAGATGATAGGGTTTATGGTAAATGTGACTAAAGTTCCCGTGAGAGTAAATGTGACTAAAGTATACTTCTAATACCCGCTGGTGAGAAACGACAAATAAAAGACAACACAAATAGAGAGTAAAACACGTGGATATCGTGTAGGATTAGATGAAAACTAGTGATAAAATAAAAGCACATATACAAAGTTGAAAGAATATGATGATGAGTTATATTGTAAATATGGGTGAAGTGCAATACAAAAAACAACTTTCAGTAATGATGGATGCAACTAAACACGAAGAGAGGAGTTTCTGAACCATAAAGTATACCAAAATGCATTGCTTTGCATTTCACTTTACGTGTTTTGTCACGAAATTAATTTTTTTTTTCATTTAACCAGTTATTGAGGAACAAACTTTCATATTTGAAGAGTTCGATCAATTTTATTCTGAATGCTAAAGTACCCCAAAATACACTGCTTAGCATCGTACTTATTGTATTTTGTCACGAATTATATTTCTTTTCACCAAACCGGTTATTGAGGAACAAAATTTGTATATTTGAACCGTTGAATTTTTTTGAGTCGTAGAGTACCCCCAAAATACACTGTTTAACATCTCATTTTACGTATTTTGTCATCAAATTAATTGTTTTCACCTAACCGGTTTTTGAATATCAATTTTTTTCTAGACTCTAAAGTACCCCAAAACTCACTGTTTAGCATCGAACTTTACGTATTTTATTAGAAAATTATTATTTTTTCTTGACCAAAGTGGTTCTTGAAAAACGAACTACGCGTATTTGAGAAATTAATTTTTTTCTAAACACTAAAATACCTCAAAACACATCACTAAAAATATGAAAAAAAATATATTATATTAATACATGAATTTAAGGAAAAAATGATGCAAATATGAAATAAACAACACATTTGATAGCCTTATTTTATAAGTATCACATTTCGGTACAAATTACGGTACAATTTATTTATTATTTTGACAAAACAAAATTGGTAAAACGTATTATGGACTTTAGAAAAAATTATGAATATAAAGTTTCCTTTTAAAAAAGGAGTTTCCTTTTAAAAGATATTGAATATAATTAGTAACACAAAATATGCATTGCTGTCAAAAATTCAATGAAAATTTAACTAGGGGACTAAAATTGCGAATTTGATAAAATTGGGGATTGAAATTGCGACAAATAAAATAGAGGGACCAAGATTGGGGTTTGGAGTTGTTCTAGTCAGTTTGGAGTTGTTCCAGTCAGATCTGGTTCGATTTTCTCAGACTCGGTTTGATAAATACTGTTACTCAAAGTCTCAGCCTCTCTGTGTGTGTGTGTGTGTGTTCTTTCATTCCCTCATTTAACTGATCTTTCATCTACTTTGCATGCACCACTTCCTTCATCTCTCTCTGATTCATCATCCATTGACTGATCTGCTCTCAACGACGGTGTCAAAATAAGCGACGCGGTGGTAGAACGTACGACGACGGCTATTCACGGTAGTAGAACGAACGATGATGGCGGTCCACAATGGCAAACCGAACAAAGACGGTTCGTGAAACGAGCGACGTCTACGGCACCTCAACGTATTTTGTTTTTTATCATTTTCATTTTGATCTATCTTCTTTAACCATTTTTTAGATTATTTAGCATATTGTACAATTGATGTTGAGATTAATGGGAAAAGTTCTTTCATCTCTTTTGTGTTGAGAATGTTCTTAAATTAAAAGTTTCTTTACTGTTGAAAATAACAACAATTCAGAGAGAGAGAGAGAGCTGTGAAAAACAAAAGGAAGAAAAGCCAACAATGTTGTGCGTGAGATAGTGGGCCAACGAAGATTTTGCTTGGGTGCGGTAACAGAGGTGTTTTCGCGCAAATAACCGGCTGCAGAGTGACTGCAGCGATGATATTCGCTATAGATATAAGATATGACTTCAGATTATCCAATTCCAGAACCTATAGCATTAGTACACAACTTAGTAAATTTAGTTAACTTGCAACTACATAGAGTAAAATCAACTTAAGATCCTACGTGACAATTTGAGTCCACAAAAAACATTATTTTGGGTGTAAACAAATTAAAAACATTTTAGTTTATCCATTTAAGCAACCTTCATCAAAGTTTTTTTAACTTTAAGACCTGCATTTATAATATCATTAAAAAAAACCAAAACTGAAAGCAAGTTCTGCATTTTCGACTAGAGGACAAAATAACAGGAGGGCAGAAAAAAATTAACTCAAACACTAAACTAAAATGTTTTGTCCTTAATGAGTCAGTTTGGTGGGGCTGCGTTGGACGTAACCTTAGGTGGTTCGATCATGAAGTTCAAATATTTAATGACAAAAGATGTTACGCGAACAGGAAACAGATCTAAGTTTGCTTCCAAGTTTGCTTAAAATACAACAATGTCTTATCTGTCAAAGACATTAAAAAACATATCTAAGTTGAAGAAACAGAGTCATTTTAATTTCTATGCTTATTATATAAGCATAAACTAATATAAAAGTTTCAATTAGTGAATTGAATAAGATATTTTTGCTGTTTGCTAATAAGATGATAGTTAACCTTTCTCTGTTTAGGAATCCAATGGTTATACTTGCAGCACAAAGAATAGTTAAGCTAGGTTAAAAAAAATATATATTACTTTTTTGTCAAAATATCATAAGGTTAAAAAAATAAACTTTTTTCTATAAAAAGAAGACTGATAGCTTCTTTTCTCTAGTCGGCCCTAATTTTGCTCCATTTTTTCTCTAACTTTTCTTCTTTTTCATCTATTGGAGAGGGGTGATTTTGGGTCATTTTTCGATCCGGGATCACCCTTTTACATCGTTTTTTATCTCTTTTCATCTAAATAAGTGTTATTAACATAATTTTGGGTTTTTTTTTTGTGATTTCATCGTCTAAGTGCGACACCGTTGTTTGTTCGTCGTCTTGTGCGGCGTCGTTGTTTTGTTCTTCGTCGTCTTGTGCGACGTAGTTTGGTTTTCCCGTCTTGTTACGGTGTTTGTTTCGTTCAGATTGATAGATCCACTTCGACTCACTACAGATTCAACTAATGAAGACTTGGTCGTCAACGCTACAGATCCAGAGGCATAGGTACTCTCGTGGCTTTAATTTTGTCATTTTTGTAGGCAATTTGCCGTTTTATGCTATTAACTTGGATGCTGTGAACTTGTTCGCAGATTCATCATTTTCAATTTTAACAATATGAAATTTGTATTGTTCTCGATGTAATCCACTGATTGATTGAATGAATACCTTATTATTAGTAATAAAAAATCTGATAGCATAAATTTGAATCTATATATTTGTTTTTCATTACTCCCATCAGGGGCGGATCTATGTATGTGTCAGGGTGGTCAACCGCACATCCTGAAAAAATATTATTAATACCAATACTTCTATTTAAAATAATATTAGCACCAATATCATATTAAAAATATATTTTGCACACCTTGAAATATTTGTTTGCATTAAAACTCTTAGTTTTGCACCTATCTAATTCACAATACTCAGTTACTCACACAATTACTCATACTTTTACACATTTCTAATTTTTTCTCTCCCTACATTTTCTCACTCTCGAGCATGTTCACTACAAAAAACGGATCAAATAGCGGGGGTTTTATTGCGGAGGTTTTAAAAACCCCCTCAGTTTAACAATAAAAAAGGAACCCCTCGGTCAGGAAGTTGAAAATGTTGATTCAATTTACGGAGGTTTTAAAACCCCCGTTGAATGTCAAGAAAAACCCCCACTAAATGTAAAATAAAAAAACAAAAAAAAGGAACCCCTCTTCTCGTTCCATTCACGTTCACTCTCATTCACTCTCGTTCTCTCCCTTTCACTGCTCCTTCGTACGCTTCCCTCTCACCATCGCCCTCCACCCACCATCGCCCTCCACCCACCAGTTCCGCTTTAAAAATTACTGCACTGTGTTTCACGGAAACAGCCCGGGCAAGGATAGAAAAGGCAGGTGGTGGGTGCTTGACATTTGATCAGCTTTCCCTCTGGCCTCCTTTGGGACAGAACACGGTATGAGTTGATAACAATATTGACCTCTGATCTTTATATAGAGTCATAAAATGGATATGCTAAAGTTATAAGCTTTCTGGAATTTAAATTTTATTTATGTAATCTTGAATGCATGTCCTTTAAGAGGCCCAAAAGAATGCTCGGGAAGCTGTCATATGCCGGTGAATGAACATATTTTTGTGGTTTGAGGTTGAATCTAATTTTTGTTCTGTCTGTTTGTTGCTTCCAAACTCTAGTTTTTGTTTTGTTGTGGATGTTTTTATTACTCCTAAATCAAATTGGCCAAATGAATATTACCAAATGCATATAGTAGGGAACTAAGGTATGATTAGGAAACTGTTATAGGTAATTTGTTGGAAGGAACCGGGCTTTGACTTGAATTCTCTGTCTCTGCCAGCTTGTTTTGGGGTCTTATTAAAAATATCTTTTTGAAGTTGATGAATAATTTAAGAATTCTGTATCCTCTATATTTTAAACTGAATAAGTTAAACTGAAGCATACATTTTAGTCAATCAAGTTTGAGTTAATTGGTGACTGAGACTAGAACAATTCAACAGTTAGATTGGATAAATTCATTTGCTTCTGAAATCATTCTAAATGGACTTGTGCTATTGATTTTTTATAACAGATAATTACAATGATTTGACTCATCTCTTGAGAACTGAACTAGGACAACAAGCTCAAGGAATGCTTGTAGTGGCTCAAAGGGAGAGCATTGATGCCACATTAAAGGTAATGTCTATTTTCTTATAATTGGAAACACTTATAGCATTTGTTTCTTCACATTTTTGCTGTTTTGGTTAATCTACTTCTTCTTAGCTAACATTATCATATATATATATATATATATATATATATATATATATATATATACTCTCTATGTTATTAGATTTGAAACATTGATTTGTGCATGGAAATGAATCTTCCGATTGGCTTTATTAAAGGGAGTAATACACCCCCATTGTTTTGAGGAGCTGAATGAACTAACCAAGAGGACGTTAGAAGACTCCATAAAAATGGTAGAGACTATTGCTAAGGAGAATATAGCCAAGAATTAGCAAGACAAGAAAGAGAGAAATATGAAGTTGTAGCATTGGTTAATGTTTTTTAGGAAGGATCTTTTAGGATAAGATTGTTTTAAGCTATTATAGATTTTTAAGTTGTATTACACTGAATATTTGAAATACATTTATGTATCATGGTTATATTTTAAATAAAGTTTTGAGCACTTTGATTAAATTCTCATGGTTATATTTTTCATGAAGTTTTGAGTACTTTGATTAAATTTATTGTATATAACACTGGGTGTTTGTAATAGAAGCTAATAAAGAGGTGAAGGGAAAACCTTCTCAATTATAAATAATAACAAAAGAGTATTAAGATTCTATATAGAACATATAGAGGAGGTTAAAAAACCCCCCACAAAATAACCCCCACTAATCGTGGGGGTTAAAAACCCCCGCAGTAAAACCCCCGCAAATAGTCTCGATACCAGCGTTTTTTAAAAACCCCCGCAAAATGATTGTGGGACTTGAAACTCCGGCGGTTTTAAAAACCCCCGCAGTTTGATTTGCGGAGGTTAAAAACCTCCGCTAATTGACTTAAAAACCCCCACTATTTGATCCGTTTTTTGTAGTGGTTCTTCTTTCTTCTTTTCTTCTCACCAGACACTTTCTTTGTTTGATTCCATTTGGCTTATACAGTGTATTGTCTAATACGTAATTGCCTGATGACAAAAGACCAGAAGACGTTTTCTTAAAGAAAATATCGAATAACAACAAGCAAAGTCAACTTGTTTATTTTGAGGATGTGAAGCAATTTCAACTTAAATATTAATTTGCATTATTATAATAAAACTCTGGCATGTATTTCCCTAGAAATTTCATGGAAACTTTATCCATGAAAACTATTTTACGTGTATGTGTGTATCCTTTGACCTTGACTAACATTTCAATAATATATTGGAGTTTCACGTGAATACAACCAGTGTTTTTTTTTGAGGAATGAATACAACCAGTGTTACTTTATAAGTTTCACGTGAATACAACCAGTGTTTTTTTTTTTGAGGAATGAATACAACCAGTGTTACTTATAATTGTTTACCTTTTTTCAAATCCAAACAGTTGTTTAATTTGGGCCAGATATGTATAAATTATCTAAAATAGAGTGAGAAAGTTATATATGATTTTTTAAAAGTAATTTATAATATTTTTTATGATTTCTGATTTCTATTTGTGGGAAAAGAATCTTATCATTTCATGTTGCTTTCTCACTTAACCTTCACACCAAATAATATTACACTTGGAAGACATGATAAAATAGAGTATACCTAGTTACTTACCATATCCAATTTTGGCTCGTCGAACATTGTATTAACTAGAAATGTCAATTTTGTCCCAGTCCAATAGATCTACTCAATTCCCTCAAATTACGGGCTAGGTTGGGTTCTTTAAAATGCTAGCCCGAAACTAACTGTGCCAATTTCACTCATGATCAAGTTTTGCTCCCATTTTTATGCAGTTTTTTTAAGAAAAAGTACTATTTACTTGTTAAAAAGTTGGGTTTGGCCCAACATCGCTTGATATGATGTTTTGGCCCATGCTTTTCCCACATCCCTCCCTACTCACTCCACACCCCCCAAACCCTGCGAAATGATCAAAAGGCCATTAATGAGCCGCACTGTTTTAACTGATTCTGTTAGGGTCAATCGAAAACTTTCGGTTAGGCCCAACCGAACGTGTATTTTTTTGAGACACACCCCTTTTTTACACTATTCGGTTGAGGTCAACCGAATAGTGTAAAAGAGGCAAAAAAAGGGTGTGTCTCAAAAAAAAATACACATTCGGTTGGGCTTAGCCGAATATATTCGGTTGGCCTCAACCGAATCGCACGTAAACACGTCATCTCATTAAGGATAGTTTTGGAATATTTCGAGTTAAGGGGTGTGGGATGAGTAGGGAGGGGTGTGGGAAAAGTGATGGTCTGATGTTTTTATGTTAGGATGAGCCACATAATACATGGGCCAGTGAATTTACGGATTGGCCCAACCTAACCTAATTTTGAAATTGATCTCGATGGGAAACACATCGAGTGCTACGTTGGCATGGACAGCGCAAATTTGAACATGCAACATTCTAACCTCCTTGTCATCCCTTAATCTCCAACTATTTAAAATTATAGACACTCACCATGAAATTTGAAATTATAGACACTTACTTTCTAACAAAATATCTTACCTTTTAAGCGAACAACACCTTGGGCCTGTTTTGGCGCCAAGTGACTCAGCAATGCTTCAAGGATAATTTCGTCAATTCAGGTTATTTGCTTTTCTCTCCCTTTCTGAGCAAGTGAAACACGTTTCACTCATTTCCTCTCTTTCCTTCTCTCTCTATCACACAACTCACTTAAAAACAAAAACACTCCCTCCTCACAACACACACACACAGAGAAAGAAAAAAGAAAACTTAAGCTTGAGAGGGAGAGAAAGTCGTAGAGGGAGAAGAGAGGAGAGGGAAGCCACCTTCACTTGCATGTTCCTCTTCTTTCCATCAATAGCATCAGTTTTCTTTGCTCTTTCTTTCTATACCAAAATCATAACCAGCAACCTACTCTTCTCGTCTTCACCATTTTTGCCCCTCAAGGTCCATATGGGTCAAACTTGAATCCTCCTCCCACCATTTTTAATTTGAGCTTGAAAACCAACATTTGAAGCTTTGTCATTGAGGTTTGGGTGATTTTCGAAGGGCCATAGAGTTTTGGTTGCTGTGGGTTAGCTTTGGGAAGGGTTTGGAGTCCTGGTTGCTGTCCTTGAGTTGAGAAAATCGAGAACTTTGAGGTTGTGGCTATGAAGCCCCGATACTTCAAAAATGGAGACGTACCCGTGTCGGATACGTATCCGATACCGATACGCACCCGATACTTCCCGATACGTACCCAAAGAGTATCTGATAATTTTTTAATTATTTTTAAAAAATATTTGACTCGATACTTTTCAGATACATCTTTGATACTTCTTACCAACTAAGGATACTTCTCAGATACTTTTTCGATACCTCTTACCAACTAAACACATTATTGTCACTCATATATGATACATTTTAATACCTCAATAACTAAAAGACAAAATTATATGTTTTTTCGTAATACAATAATAGAAGAAATAATAAATTGTGATAAGAGTGGAATAAATATACGTAACTATCTCTACTTGATAAGATCACAAGTATTTATTTCTACCATGTGATGAATATATATTGACTAATGATATGTTTATGTTTTATTGACCAATTACGTACTAATATGAATATCTTAGTCTATAAAAAGTCATTTATTTCTGCCACTGACTATTCGTATTATACGATTTCGGGTGGTCTCAGTTACTTGTCCACCATTACTTTTTATGACTAGTCACTCATACATAGGTGTGTCGGTTGTCCTCTTCCTTTCATCCATATATTTTCTGTGTGATTTCTTTTATCTATTTGGGCAGTTTTTTTTCATATTTATAAAATGCAATATTTCAGTTTTTCATCTTTGTTTTTTTCTATTTGTGTTTCTATTCTATTTTATTTTTTCTGTTATGTTTTTATATATTTTAATTTTAATATTATTTTTTATTAAAGTATCCCAGCCGTGTCGTATCTTGATTTTCAAAAATTTTCTGTATCCCCGTATCCGTATCGTGTCGTATCCCGTATCGTATCCCGTATCCAGGCTTTATAGGGTTGTGGTAATACCCTTTACTTTCTCACCAGCAATTGAAATTAGCACAAGTAAGTAACCTTCTAGACAACAATCTCTGTATCTTTATTTAGTTTCCAACTTTACCCTTTTTATTTATTTGTTTTTTTTTTGGTGATTTTCGTGTAGCTTCAAATGCTGAGACAACAACAAATAGCAAAACAACAGAATATGGTGTGGTGGGAGCAGTAGCAAAATGGTGGGTGTTCATCTGTTGTTTTTCTTACTGACATATTAAATGGCAACAACTTGCAACTTGCAACCAAACATCCTTCTCCATTGAATTCAAAGCTCATATAGAAGAAGTAGATGCTCCACATACAGAAGAAGATTATTCAATTTAATATATAGTTCAGTTCATATAAACTCCAATACAATAAAATAGCAAAGTATATATATGCTATATATAAGTAACAATATGGAAGAACGATATGAGATTATTAAAAATATTGGATCAGGAAACTTTGGAGTAGCAAAGCTGGTAAAGGAGAAACAAAGTGGTGAACTATATGCTGTCAAAGTCATTGAAAGAGGCCTCAAGGTTCTACTTCAATTTCTTCTTAACTTCATTTCTCTGCCTATGCATATGCTCTTTGTTTATTATTGTAATTTGTAACATACTTTGATGTTGCAGATTGATGAACATGTTCAAAGAGAAATTATAAACCACAGGTCATTGAAACATCCCAACATCATCAGATTCAAGGAGGTAAGTGTAATTATGCTTCTTGTTTGTTGTTGAAATAGAATGAAATTTTGAGTTTGATTTTTGAAAATCTCTTGTTATTGATAGGTGCTATGTACTCCAACTCATCTAGCTATAGTAATGGAATATGCTTCAGGGGGAGAATTATTTGAAAGAATATGCAGTGCTGGTAGATTCTGTGAGGATGAGGTAAGTAGTAAATCAGAAGAATTCAGAACGTTTCTGAATAGCTAATTCCATTGACTTTTATGATAGTGCTTTTGTCTATGAATCCATTATATTAGTTTGTAATTGGTTAAGTAAATCCACAATAGTATTTTAAAGATTGTGTCCATAATATAATTTGTATTAAACAAAGTAAGAGTGGCGCAATTTCTAACTTTATCCATTACATTAGAATTGAATTTTTCAATAGCAACTTGTTTCTAAACTATTCAACAGCTGTTAAGTCCTGTAGTTATCATATTGTAATAAAATTTCACTTTTGTAGATAATTTTTTTTCTGTTTAATTTCAACATCATGAATAGTGTTTCATTTTTTTAAAATATTGCACAGTGTTTCATATGCTAGAAATTTGTACACATTAATCTGCAATTTGAATTCTTCTTTTGCCTGTGGATAGGCAAGATATTTCTTCAGGCAATTGATTTCTGGAGTCAGTTACTGCCACTCAATGGTACTACTATTCATGTCAATTGATTTCTAAATTTATTATTTTTAGCTGACTTGGAAATCTGTTTTTCTTGTAGGAAATTTGCCATAGAGATCTTAAGCTGGAAAACACACTATTAGATGGAAGCACAGCAGCACCACAACTAAAAATATGTGACTTTGGTTATTCCAAGGCAAGAATTTATCACCTAATTTTCACTTAAACATGTTTCAAATTTTAGCTAAACCATGTTACTAATTGTTCTGTTTTTTCCTTCAGTCATCTATTCTGCATTCTCAGCCTAAATCTACGGTGGGAACTCCAGCTTATATTGCACCAGAAGTTTTTTCAAGAAGAGAATATAATGGGAAGGTAATTTTATTACTAACATATATATAATTAGAGGGGTTTTATGAAATTTGAAGCTAATATTAGCCACACTAATATTCTTATAGGTTGCTGATGTTACTTAGATTACATCTTATATTTTTTAATTTGCTTGATAGTTTGATCATACTGGATCAAGATCAGTGAATGTTTGGCCATCATATGGCTACTCCATAGCATCTGAACATCAACCTTCAGGCTGGAGTTGTACCAAAATCTTTCCCCTGTGTAAGGTGATTTTCATTTATATCCTTATTGCTATCATACTAATTGTGCTTTAATGTCTTCTAATTTTGATATGATCATTTCAATTTGTTTCTATTTACAGGAAATAGCAATAGAGAATAGGGTGGAAGCTGGTCCCGTGCCAAATTGGGTGTTGTGTGGGTTAGTAGCAAAGACATTTGAAAAAGGCCAGAGTCAGGAAAAGACAAGAAGAGTTATGGGCACTAATACTATTTCATGCTTCATCTTAATGGGAAATGTTATTAGACTACACAGTTAGTTACTATTCTGATTATTTGACTCATTCCTAACTTGATTTTACTAATTATTTGAGATACATACACACACCCTATTGCTATTGTTTAATCTAACTATTTGACTCATTGCTAACTTAATATTAGTTGTGCATTTGTTTTTAACTCTTTCTTTTTTAGTTTGTTGCTCTTATATATATATATATATATATATATATATATATATATATATATATATATATATATATATATATATCTAATTCTAACTTCTAACTCTAACTATAACTTTTGACTTCTAATTCTAACTTGACTTCTAACTCCAACTATAACTTTTGACTTCTAATTCTAACTTGACTTCTAACTCTAACTATTTCACTCATTTCCTTTTTTATTTGCTACTCTTATATCCATATATACACACACACACACACACACACACACACACACACACACACACACACATATATATTTGCTACTCTTATATATATATACACATACGTCTTATCACTTCTAACTCTATCTTTATTCGTTTTCCTTTATTCTTATTGGTTCTTCGACATATATTATGTCTTCTAACTCTAACTTTTTTACTTTCTTATTGCTAACTCTTACTTAGTCTAATTACTCTCATTGCTAACTTAATATTAGTAGTGCATTTGTTATTAACTTTTTCCTTTTTTACTTTGTTGCTCTTATATCCATATATATATATATATATATATATATATATATATATATATATATATATATATATATATTTATTGACTTCTAATTCAAACTTGAATTCTAACTCTAACTTTTTCTTTTTTTTATTATTATTTTTATTGTGACTTCTTACTCTAACTTTTTTACTTACATATTGGTTCTAACTTTTTTTTACTTTCATTAGATGTTTCTTTTGTAATCTTTTAGGCTTTTTTGATGCTTTTATTACTTTACTTTTAAATTTTTTCTTAATATCTAATCTCTAATCAAATTTCCTTAATACCTAATCTTCAATCAAATTAAAAGCGTTAATTTCGTTGATACTAGCTCTCCCCGTGCATCGCACGGGAGATGAGGCTAGTAAGAATTTAATAATGAAACTCTACGGATCTACAAAAATTATTTAACCTTTTTTTAATAAAAAAAACTCAACCTATAAAAAAGTAAACTGCCTAGTCATGTATGCGTGCTTTTTATTTTTGTCCAATCATGTATGTGTCCTTGCTCTCGTTACTTCGCTCTCCTTACTCCTTAGCCATTAAAAAAGAGTGATAAGAGTTTGATCAAAAAAGAGTGATAAGAGTAAGACCCACGGCCGTGATCATCTGACTCAAGATCCTCTTTATTATTTGTTTGAATTGATTCTCTTGTATAAACAATATTTACATTATAATGAATAGGGAGGATTTTTACTTTCAGCAAAAGCATATCTAAACTACGTTTTTTGTGGAGATTAAATTAGATCTATTTGTAGTTTGCATTTCACAATTCACTCTAAAAGTAGATCATTTTAAATTAGAATTGTGATAATATAATACTATTAAGTGAAGTCTAAATATTAAGTGAGTAAAAATATCGAGATCCAAATATTTTATATACACCTTAAAGATCCTAATGGACAGAATAAATGGATTTGGTAATAGAGAAGATTAACTCTGATCATCATCTCCATGATCCAACAATCTATAAAAGCATGACAACGCAACAATCTCTCGCACTCAATTCCACTTCCCAAATGGACCACCCCAAATTCCTAATCGAAGCCTCCGAAGCCCAATCAATGGCCGAATCCTCAAACCTCACACTAACCCAACTCCTCCCATCACTAGTCAACTCCGCCCAAACCCTCGCCCGTCCACCTATCTCCAAATTCCACGTCGCCGCCGTCGGTCTCTCACGTTCCGGCAAAATGTTCATCGGCGTTAACCTCGAATTCCCTAACCTCCCACTTCACCACTCCGTCCACGCCGAACAATTCCTCCTCACAAACCTCTCTCTCAACTCTGAACCCAATCTCCATTCCTTCGCCGTCTCCGCCGCCCCTTGCGGTCACTGCCGCCAATTCATCCAAGAACTCCGTAACGCACCCGACATAAAAATCCTCGTAACTTCCGAACCTAATCCACAATTCACACCGTTGTCTCACTTTCTACCTTATAGATTCGGACCCCACGATCTTCTCCCACAACAAACTCCTCTTCTCTTGGAACCACACGACAACGGATTAACGTTGATTAACAATATTTCAAAAATACCCAATGGGTTTTGTAACGGCCACGCGCTTGATGACAAGTTAAAGTTTGCAGCTTTGGAAGCTGCGAATAAATCACACGCACCTTATAGTGATTCACCATCTGGGGTGGCTTTAGTGGATTCTAATGGGAAAGTGTATAAAGGATCTTACGTGGAATCTGCTGCTTTTAATCCTAGTTTGGGACCACTTCAGGCGGCGGTGGTGGCGTTTGTCGCCGGCGGTGGTGGTGAATATGATGAGATTGTGGGTGCAGTTTTGGTGGAGAAAGATGGAGCTGTTGTGAAACAAGAAGATACTGTGAGATTGTTATTGGACTCTATTTCTCCTAATTGTCGTTTCCAGATTTTCCTCTGTTCGTGAGTCAATTCGCTTTTATTATTGAATGTGAATTTGATGGGTTCATGGATGAGCAATGGGTGCCACCCATTGGGTGGTGTATAATCCATTCGTGATCCCTTGTTTACGTCTTTAATGCTTCAAAAATTATGATTAAACAGTCTAATCATCTACTACTGTTATATTCATTCAAGTCCCACAACGAAAGTCGAATAAGTTTATATAAATCATATTTTCAGAAGGAAAAAACTTAGATAGAATACTTACCTCATGTATTTTTATTAATCTTTATTATGTCTGCTCTTTTCAGAATTAACGATCTCCAAAAAAGAATACGTTTAAATTTCCTAAAAAAAGATTAAATTTTTTAAACCTAAAATTAGCATGGGAATATCGGACAACGTAGTTTGAGCCTTATCTATTCAATTATTCCACTATCAATCAAAATAATCAAACAATCTTCCAGTAGAAAATCAACTATACCCACTATTGAAAATTTGATAGCTCATCATAACGAGGGTTATTTGAAATAAGATGGTAAATAGTGATTATTTTGAAAAATTAGTACAATTGCTTTTTTTAAAAGCAAAACGTGAGTAGAAGTGATATAACACATAGCTAGCTTCATATCCATTGCTTCCCACTAAAAACAATTTTGAAAGTTATCGCTGAGAACCAAGTTTCTGCTTAGCAAGACTGAGAAGAAGGAGCAGAAGGAGGAGGAGCAGGAGAATGAGCAGAAGGAGAAAAGAACAAGAACATCAACAACCACGAGACTGAGAAGAAAACAGACTTATCGCTGAGACTAAGAAGAAGGAAATCATGAAGTGAAGAAAAGCAGGTGCAACAGAAACTTGGTTCTTGCTCATCTCAAACCCCATTTCACATTTCCTTCTCCACTCTCCATTTCTGCTACTTCTTCTAGGCAGCTACTACTTCAAATCCCGTTATTCACTTGGATCTTTTAAAACATCAGTGTTTTGGTTTTGCATCTTACTCACCTCAACTTCTTTTCTCAGATTCCATGTCTTTTCAAACCTCATAATAGGAAGGTATATGTTACTATTCCAAATAGAGGTAGTAACCAATTTAATCCCTGACTTTTTAAAAAAGTTCAATTTGGTCCTTGACTTTTCAAATATTTCAATTTACTCCCTCACTTTTACAAACGTGTATCAATTTAGTCCCTCAATCAACCATAGTTAGTTAACAATGTTAATAGAGCTGATGTGGCAAATCTCAGGGACCAAATTGATATTAAGTTATATAAGTAAGGGACCAAATTGAAACACCCAAAAAAATTAATTTCCACTCATATATTTACATCCCTTTCATCTTTAATTTCATTTGTAATCTATTCAATTAGCTTTTTGGACCCAAAACTCCATAGTTTGCCGTAAACCACAAAATATCAGTTATCATATTTAACAATCTGTCAATCAATTCAAAATTCTAATATATATGCCAAATTGGAACCTTCTCTCTTGTTTTCTTGTTATTTTTTCTCTACTTTGATCTAAACAATATAAAGACCTTAAACACATAGTAATGCTTGTTCTTCATGACTTACATCACGTTCTTAATGTTTTACATTTCTTATCTCTCTGGTGTACCTTAAAATATCAAATCTTTGCAGTGAAATATTTTTCTTATCCTTGAAACATCTGGTTTTTGCTCTTTTAATGTTTGATGTTATGCCTTTTGACACTATTTTTACAAATATTGAACATTAAACATTAAGGTACACCAGATGTTCAATGTTCAATATTTGTAAAAATAGTGTCAAAAGGCATAACATCAAACATTAAAAGAGCAAAAACCAGATGTTTCAAGGATAAGAAAAATATTTCACTGCAAAGATTTGATATTTTAAGGTACACCAGAGAGATAAGAAATGTAAAACATTAAGAACGTGATGTAAGTCATGAAGAACAAGCATTACTATGTGTTTAAGGTCTTTATATTGTTTAGATCAAAGTAGAGAAAAAATAACAAGAGAGAAGGTTCCAATTTGGCATATATATTAGAATTTTGAATTGATTGACAGATTGTTAAATATGATAACTGATATTTTGTGGTTTACGGCAAACTATGGAGTTTTGGGTCCAAAAAGCTAATTGAATAGATTACAAATGAAATTAAAGATGAAAGGGATGTAAATATATGAGTGGAAATTAATTTTTTTGGGTGTTTCAATTTGGTCCCTTACTTATATAACTTAATATCAATTTGGTCCCTGAGATTTGCCACATCAGCTCTGTTAACATTGTTAACTAACTATGGTTGATTGAGGGACTAAATTGATACACGTTTGTAAAAGTGAGGGAGTAAATTGAAATATTTGAAAAGTCAAGGACCAAATTGAACTTTTTTAAAAAGTCAGGGATTAAATTGGTTATTACCTCAATATTGAACATTGGAAAGAAAATTTTCTTGAAAAAAAATGAAGAACAAGCATTATTATGTGTTTAAGGTCTCTCTGTGGTTTAGATCAAAGAAGAGGAAAAAATAAGAAGCAAAGAAGAGAGAAAGTTCCAACATGGCATATATATTAGTATTTTCAATTGATTGACTTGTTTACTACAAACCATGAAGTTTTTGGTCCAAATAACTAATTGAATAGACTTACAAATGAAATGGAAGATGAAAGAGATGTAAAAATATGAGTGGAAATTAATTTTTTTTGGGTGTTTCAATTTGGTCCCTAACTTATATAACTTAATATCAATTTGGTCCCTGTGATTTGCCACGTCAGCTCCTTTAACATTGTTAACTAACTATTATTGACGGAGGGACTAAATTGATACACGTTTGTAAAAGTGGGGGACTAAATTGAAATATTTGAAAAGTCAAGGACCAAATTGAACATTTTTAAAAAGTCAAGGACTAAATTGGGTATTACCTCATTCCAAATATGATCCCATACCTTTTAATTTCACTTTCTGGTTCTCAAAATCATGATCTATTTGCACTTTTGGACCCGAAAAATCTTCTGTTTTGGGAAAATGGGGGGGCCCAAAACCAAAAGTGCACAATGCATGATATTTGGAAATTAAAAATGCGATGAAAAAATTCACTGAGACTAAAATTGCCAAATTGAGAAAATTAGGGGAGTAAAATCACCAAAAGTAAAATAGAGAGACGAAACGCGTCTTATGGAGAAAGTTGAAGAACCAAAAATGCAATTAAATCTTTATATTTGGCCCAGTAAAATTTATGATAGCTCCACCACTAATTGAG
Source organism: Astragalus membranaceus (assembly GCA_039519185.1). Taxonomy (NCBI): domain Eukaryota; kingdom Viridiplantae; phylum Streptophyta; class Magnoliopsida; order Fabales; family Fabaceae; genus Astragalus; species Astragalus membranaceus. The sequence continues at coordinate 162,926,320 of CM076850.1, forward strand.
TTCGGATCTTCTCCATTTCTCCAAAGAAATGGAGTTTTCCATTTGAAGAGAGATAGACACAAAAGTAATGGTGGCCCATAAATCATTTTGATCATTTTAAATAATTTTATATTATTTAAAAATTGTGTGTCTTTTACAAAGCGTGTTCGAGTATCTATCAGTAAGGCAACTGATTTACTTTTTGAATGGGAGAAAGCTAGAAAGAGGAGATCTACCTAAACTAGCAACCGACGTTCAAGGGAAGCTGATGTGTGGAGCAAACCAAAGAAAGACTCCTTGAGGTGCAATGTAGACGCGACAATATTTGAATAACAGAGGTGTTTTGGTATTGGTATGTGTATTCGCAATGAGAATAGTGAGTTCGCGAAGGCTAAAACAATTTGTGTTCTTGGCATTCCTGTTCCACCAAAAGCTGAAGTGTTCGGGCTTTTGGAAGCTGTTAAGTGAATACAATAACTACGAATCCAATGAGTAAGCTTTGAGCTAGATTGCAAGGCAGTAGTGGATGGCATCGGAGGACATTATATTTTTGTAATTGAATATGGTTATATTTTTCTTTCTTGTAAAATGTTGTTGTCTAAGTTTCAAAACTAAGGTTAGTTTTATCCGGAGGCAAGTAAATCATGTGGCTCATACTTTGGCAACAATATCAAGACTTTATGTTAGCTTCCACAATTTTGATTTTAGTCCGACCTGTATTACATATTTGAGTGCTAATGAATGATTTAAGTTTTCTCTTGTGAAAGAAACGGGTTATATTTTTAATCCCACTATTGAATTTCCTTTTGGAAAACGATACTTGATACCTTATTATCATCAATCATAGCTGCATTTTCCTTTATCCTACTCATCCAAGCAATTCACTTTGCAAAGTACATTGTTGTCCTCTCAAACAGGACAAGCTAGCTGTGTGTGTGTACATTGGATGAACTATTTGGTTGAAATCACTTTTGCTAGCTACTGCTTTTAGCAGAGTATGATGTTGGAGTTGCACTTGTGAATAGGTAAAAGCTTGCGCTTCCTTAACCATGTAAACTACGATTCTGCTACTTTTACACGTGTGGGTACTGCAACGAAGAGTTAAAAATAACAATTGGGACACAAATTCTCAGTTATACAAGTCAACTTTATAAAACAAGCTTTAACAATAGAATACCTGAATCGGAAATTCTCACCTTGATTCAGCAATTAACCAAACACAGTACCTATTGCAATAGGAAGTGTGCAAAATTATGATTCTATTAAGCAAACAACCAAAAAGCTAGAAAAGTGTGATTAGTATCTAGATTGTGACAATGGTATCTCAAGATGGGACAATCCTGAATCGTCCATTAAGATAAAGTAATAATCAGAAGAGAAGAGGACCACAGAGATTTGGATTTCTTTGTTAACATCGATCCCTACTTCATAATAACTTCATCCTCCAATCCATAGTGAACAGATAGATCCTCTCTGTCTTGGATTACAGTATGGACCAACACAATCAATGACCCAACATACATTAGTACAACATGTTCTATGATGTCCAGCAAATTAATTGACGATTGAGATGTTTTGTTGTTTTTCATTTACAGTGAATTAGTAAGAGTTAAATTAAATCCAATATTAATTACACGCGGTCCAGCTCAGCTCACAACGGTACCTTTGGGCTTTGGCATCCCCACCCACAATCACATGCACGCATTTGGAGCCTGTGGAATCATTGATCAGCCTCAACAAATTGAAAGGGACGCAACAATATACTTATAACATTAAACTGGGCAATCCATATTAAAAGAGAGCATTTTTATACGATTTTTATCGCATAATAGATGAATGAACTTTTAGAAGAACGTGATTCATATGTTAGCCGTACATCCATCAAATACAGCGTCTCTAGACAAATTCAATGGGGAAGCGATCTCTAGTGGCTTCAAACTAGACGTGAGCTTAGAGATGGGCAAATCGGCAATGACCACACTCTAATCAGGATATTATATTATATTTGGTCAAAAATAATAATATTATATTGTCCATACCCGAGTTGTTCTACACGCATGGACAACAACTCTTTCATGCTCCCTCTGCTCCAATTTAATGAGAGAAACAACTTTATATGTTCATAGTAGATAATCGGTGGTTATTTAATGAACCTAATTTTTTTTCTCTCTTATAAATAGGATCGAAGGAAGTAATCAATAACATAAAAAACATCATAAATTAATTTTAAAAGCAAACAATTGTTTATCAATTCTACTTATAAAAAAAAGTCAAAAGTGCTCTTGATCCCTTATTTTTATTTAAAGTAACGAATTAACTTTTTATATTTTTTTTGTCCCAAATAAGTCTTTTATCTTTCAAATTTTTGACATATAAATCTTTTTCCGTCAATCTCCATCCAACTCTCTTAACAGTGCTGATGTAGCGTGCTGACTCATTATTTGATTTATATTTTTTATTCTATGTATGCTTATGTGACGTGCTGACTCCTTGTTTAATTTAAATTAATATTTTTTTAATCTGAATTACTTCCATCTTCTTCTTCATGCTCATCCCTAATTTCTCCCCTCTTCTTCTTCCATCCGAATCCAGAATCGTGCCCAGCAATTTTGTTTCCATCTTCTTCATGCCCAGCATCAATCATTTTCGTTTCGTTTTCTTCAATCGTGTTCGTTCCCAGCAACACAACAACACCACAACATTTTCGTTTTCGTTTCCCAACATCAATCATTTTCGTTTCGTTTTCTGGAATCGAAGCAACAACAGAAACTTCTCGAAACGAAAATAAAAACATTCCAGAAAATTCAAGAAACGAAAACGCGAACATTTATGAAACGAAATCCCTAATTTGTGAAACGAAATCCTTAATTTATGAAATCGAAATCCCTAATTCTGGTTCAAAAACGAAGGAAGCTGGGAAGGAAACGAAAACAGAAGGAGAAGAAGAAGGAGAAGGAAACGAAGGAAACAAAAGGAAATCTGGGAACGAAAAACAGAAGAAGAAGGAAACGAAGGAAACGAAGGAAGCTTGGAAGAGGAAGAAGAAATATGGGTTTCACGAAAATGAATATAAATTTTTTTTTATTTTTTGTTTTTAATTTTTAATAAAATTTAAATCAATATGAGGTGGATAATATTTTAAACAGCCACATAAGCACCTCTAATGAGTCAACACGCCACATCAGCACTGTTAACAGAGTTGGATGGAGCCCGACGGAAAATGATTTATGTGTCAAAAATTTGAAAGATAAAGGACTTATTTAGGACAAAAAAAACATAAAAGACTAATTCGTTACTATAAATAAAGATAAGGGACCCCGGGGGCACTTTTGCCTAAAAAATATTACAAATAATAGAAATTAAGAAGTAGTTAAATATATGCTTAATGATTTTTTTAAAGTTAGATATACTTAAAATTATATATATGTTCTATACATATTAATTTAGAATTGTCCGCAGCCTGCCTAAAATCTGGTGTGGTAGGTCGGTCTTCTCAGCCAACCATCCCATCACATCATGATCGCCAACCTGACGACGACAAGCCACAAGCGAGACAACCTGCTGAGTTTGATTTTTTTATTTATTATTTTTCTCATTGTTTTAAACTATTTTAAAATATTTTTTTAATGTTTGTTCAGTGGATTCTGGCCGGCGAACCCACCATTTTTACCTTATTTTGGACAGACCAACTTGACTCTTTTTAGCTCAAAATTAATTTTAACAACCTTTTAAATTGTTTATTTTAAAGGCGGACTAGACTGCCACCCACCTAGAGCAGATCGAACTATATTTCTCAGCCAGTCAACTCTTTATGCTTTGGCGGGCCAGCTCGTTCCACTAATTTTTGACGGGCTCAAGACGGGCGTGCCGCTTTGCCATCGATGATGAAACAACAAATATGAGAAATGAGAAAGAGAAGTGCCAAGAACATGGGCGTCTCAAATAATTTAGAGGCCGTGTTCAAATCTAAAAAACTGGGCCCCTGATATACTTTTATCAAATGAATCACCAAAAGTTGAGTCCTAGTTATACTTTTATCAAATGAATAACCAAAAACTCAAATTACTTTATTTAAGTTGTAAATAACATAACATCTCAATATAACTTCAAACTAATTATACATTTATCATATGGGTATACTATTTTTTTTGGCATTAAAAAAACGATATCGGCTAGAGCGGGCCTTATGCAGTAGTCCGGCCTACATAGGCCTTTAGACGCCCCTAACTAGCAACACTGTGTTGACACTCTCCGTCCAACATTCACTTTGTGAATAATAAAAATTCATGTGGGTCCCACTAAATTAATGGGTCCCACTTTCAAAGTAATGAGATCCACATTAATTTTAGCAAACATAGAGTGGGTATTAGAGGTGGTGAAGGATTGGGTGTCTTTAGGGCGGGAAAGACACTCACACCCTAATCTAATTGTGTTTTTTTTTTGGTAGTGTTACAATGTAACAATCAAAAGTAGCAAAAAGGAAAAAAGAAAGGAAAAGCGAGCCTAAGTTCCTAGCTTATCCAGCAGGATAAGAGATTCCAATCCAGGTGGGGGGGAGTCCCAATGGGTAGAGCAAGAAGAGTGTGCTCCTTCTTTAGCCAGAAAGTCAGCACACCTGTTTGTCTCTCTCACAACATGCAACCAAGAAGTGACCTCGCACTTGGCCATGAGATCAGTAACTCGTAAGATATTGTGGGCATACACATGAAGGCAGTTGGTGTTCTTCGTCGACACAGGGGTGACATCCTCTAAACAATCGCTTTCGCAGATAAATCGACGCATACCCCGTTGTAAACACATCTCCAAACCCAGCTCCATAGCTCTCAACTCAGCTAGGAGAGCATCACCACCATTATCAAAGTGGGAGAAACCAAACATCCAATCACCATCATCATTTCGAACGACACCACCTGCACCCAATATAGAGTTGATTTCAAGGAAGCTGCCATCTACATTGAGCTTCAAGGTCCCCTGGGGGGGAGGGGTCCAGTGGGCAAGGAGACGAAGAGGAGGAGAGTCAAACCCATGGTTTGAACAATGCTTAATATACTCATTGTGGGCCGCGTGCACTTTCCTTAAGGCTTCATGAGCTAGCCAAGGGTGGCCTTCAAAGATCATATTGTTTCTCCAACACCAAGCAATCCACAAGCCTGCCATGAAGAGAGTGGATAGCGGGCCTTGCGCAAAATTCTGAATCCAAGTGAAGGCATCTGTGAAGTCAAAAAAGTCACTATGAGTTCCCATACCCAAGCGAAGCCAAAGCTCTTTTGAATGCGTTATCTTATCTCTATTCTCAATTATTTTCACTCTCATCTTTTTCTCTCTAAAATAAGCTTAAAGTCACAAATATACCTGTAACTAAAGGCAGTCAAAAAAAGTATTTTTAATGAGAAAAAGTATTTAAAGAGTTCTTGGTATTTAATGAGATAAAATATATGATGAGAAAAAAGTATTTAATGAGAAAAAAGTATTTCAAAAAGGGTTCCTAGTATTTTTAATTTGAATGCCGTCAAAAAAAAGTATTTTTAATGAGAAAAAGTATTTAAAGAAAGCAGTGAAATGGAGAGCGGAAGCGGTGAATTTGGAAGGCGGGAACAGGGAACCACTGCAAATATTTGAAAGTGCGAGCTTCCGCTCCAACACAATTACAATTACAAACAACAGGAACAGGGAATCCATTATCCATTTCCATTTTCTTCTCACTTGTAACTTGTAAGTTGTTACTTCTCATGGCCGATCAAGAAAGCTGCGCGCGCGAAACCAAGAAGAGGACCGCTGCTGCAATATGCGAACCCAGCAAGAAGAAGAAGAAGCGCGTCGTCTTGGGCGACCTCACCAACACCAACGCCAACACCGTCGTTTCCCCACCGCAGAACAAGATTCAAAAGCAGAAAAAGAAAAACATCGCAAAACCAAAGCCTACGGCGGCACCCCCGCCGGAGACAGAGATTTTGAATGATCCCGAATTGTGTGGTCCCTTCGACTCTGAACTTGATGAGCACCTTCGTGAAACACAGGTATTCTCTCCATTTAATTAATTCCATTAATTAGGGATTTCGATTAAAACTATTGGCCACTAATTTGTATTGTTTTTCATTCTCAGGTGGATGCGGATCCTACTCAGACGCTTTATCACAGCCGATTGACTTCATTTCATCCATAGTATTAGCAATTGTTTTTGATAGAATATTACAGCAACTCAGGTGCTTTATAAATTTCATCTTCACATTGTAAGTTTTTTTTCGATTACAAGGATATTAAAACCCATAAGACGCATTTTCTTACTCTCCTATTGGTGGATTATACAGTAGAAATTCCATTATGTTACAAACTTGCCATGTTTTAGATCTTATAACAAGATTTTACGTTATATTTCTGCTGTTGGAGTTTCTTGATGACCACTAGCAATACGGCTTCTTTATCAAAGAGAGATGCAGCCGTGTTATGATTACAATTAAAAACAAAAAAATTTAAGCCGACGTATAAACGGTTAGTTATTTTAGTTCAAAGTTATCTCTGTTATAAGGTTGGGCATTTGTTAACTTAGTTAAATTTAGTCTTTATCTCAAGCTATTTAATGTATGTATCAACACACTGATTGTAATAAATTTTATTCAATTATATCATTCAATGAGTCGGATTGAGCACACTGCTCATCCATTTCGAGTTTGTTAGTCAAAATATGGTATCAGTTGAGTTTTGGCTTTCACAATTGAGTTTCCTTTCTTCTTTTGAACACTTGCATCTCTGCAAGTTTCTTTGAAAGTTCATCGCAGTTTTCGTGTTTGTTCTTCATTCGGCTTTCAATTTGAGTTCATCATGGAAGATGCACATTCCTATCTTTTCTTCATTGGCTCTAATTAGAATCCCGGTTTGGTCTTGGTATTGCATCTCTTGACCGGTGGCGGTGACAACTGCAAAACTTGGCATTGATCTACAGTCAGTCCTCTCTAAGCCAAGAATAAATTTGGCTTCATTCATCGACGGTTCGATTTCAGCTCCCCGAGAATCTGGCCAAGAAACTATAATATGGTTGCTTCTTGGTAACTGAATTCCATCCCAAAGGAACTCACAGCAGGCACTTCTGTGGCTATTTGGTAATATCTGCAAGATCGCTTCACTTAGCAAAAAGGTCCTTGCGTGTTTCAGCTACAACATGATTTGGTGTAGTGTACTCAAGCTTCACTTTCTGTGCAGAGTCATTACACCAAGCTGAAGATGATTTGGGGCGAGCGAGCTCAGTGAACTCCCTCCTATTTGTGTATGTCATTATGGAGGAAATCAAAGGATTCTTGATGATCATCTTGAGAATGAGTATTTTCTTGCTTTCTTGATACAATCAAATGAGAGGTCAGACCCTGTTAATTGGTCCTCTTCCATCCTCACATCGGAGTACCTTCTTTGGTTACACTAGAGGAGACGCACAATGGTTGGTTTTTTCAGTGCTTAAACCAGATTGCAGATTGGCTTTGCTGTCCAATCATCTGCTAATTCTAAGCTGAAAAACATCAAGAAAGATCACCCAATTTGTGCTCATTGTGGCATGATTGGACATGTGAAGAATAAGTGCTCCAAGCATCATGGCTTTTCCCCTCGATACAGGAAAGCGAAGCACCTGTTCCAGTTTTGTAAATCAAGTTTCTGATTCTGTTTTAAACAGTGAAGATGATCCTCCCAAGGCATCAACAGCAATGTTAGCAGTTGTAAACTTTCACTCAAATGTTGTTATAATTTTTTCTGTCCCCACTTCGTATGTCAGTTCCAAATCCAACTCATGGATCATTGATTCAGGGGGCAAGTTCCCACATATCTCATAATTTGAATCCTATTAGTTTCAATGTCAATTTGTTCAACAAATTTTTCTTCTTCTAAATAATCAAAAGATTAGTGTGTCTGCTATAGCCTATAGGTAGTGTTCATTTGTCACCTTTGTTAACTCTTAAAAATGTGCTTTACATTCCTACTTTCAATCTTAACTTGATCTCACTCATTTCACTGCCTAGAGATTTAAATTATTCTTTTTCATTTACTAATTCTGCCTTGTTGATTCGGAACAAAATTCAGCAGAAGGTGATTGGCAAGGGTACTTTAAGCCACAGGTTATATGTCTATCATAGCACTCCACACCTTGCTCCCAGCCCCACACAAATTCTTACAGCCTTCACATACACATAAGCACTCATAGTCTGTTTTGTGTACTTTGTCTAGCTCTAAGCAAAGTTCTGTTTCCATACATTTTGGTTCTACTCTCTTGTAATATCTCATGGTAATTCTGTCAAGAATAATGATGCCACATTATGTCACTCTGGGTTAGGTCATTTGTCAGACAAAGTGTTGAAAATTGTTAGCAATATATTTTTACTTTCAAATTTCCATCAGATTTTCAATCTCAGCTGTGTTGCATGTCCTCTAGCTAAGTTTCACAAATTGCCTTTCATTTCAAAAGCACCAAAATTGATACAAGTTTTCTTTACTTTGGTCCAAACACAATTTGGCAAATCTATTAAGTCCACTAGGACTGTTAATGCAATAGAATTGGAGCTGTCTAGTTAGTTATTTCTGTTATACAGGTGGACATTGATTAAGTTAGTTAACTTTTAGTTCTAGTTAGTCTGTCTCAAGCTATTTGATGTATCTCTAAATCCAGTGATTGTAATAATTTTATTCAATTCAATTCTATCATTCGGTGAATCAGATAGAGCACATTGCTAAATCCATATCTCTTGAGTTTATTGGTCACAAACAATAACTGTTGTTGTGTATTCAAGAGTATAGTTATGAGGCTATATCTATACTAAGTAATCTATTCTATGGTTGATGATAAAATTCTTTTACATGCATAGCACATACCTCATTCTATAACCAATATTATTTATCAGAGTTATTGAATTTCAAAATAAAGAACATGAGCAACTGAAGTAGATCAACGACAAATATGAGAAATAGATGCAATTTAAACATGAAAACAGTTGTGGTTCGAATCCATGGGTCCACCGGTAGGTGATTTGATTCCCACTGTAAATCCTTAGCATTGGAATGGGTAGAGTTTCCCCTCACCGTAAGCATTTTGTTTCACCCAAAAAAAGAATATTGAAAAAGTTTAGTTCCAGCAAAATCATAATCTAAGTTTAATCAGAGCCTATTATAACACGAGAGGAGTTAGAGATCCAAATAGGGATTAGACATCAGTACATCACTTTATATCAAGATCATCAAAATCGTTTGCTAGTATATCATTTACAGACCTAAAACAAAACATCTTTGAAATTGAAGCTAAGCTTTTTTTGCTTCTACTTGTTCAGTTCATAACAAATAAAATGGGAACCAAATAGATGGAAGCACTTTTATTATTTTGTTGCTTTGTAACTACAGATGACTGTATCAGGGATATCTTGCAAATGTATTTGATACCTATGCTTTCTGCATTTTCATGCTTCTGGTCTGAGCATCTCTCCCACAGAGCACAGAGAGCACATTATCATGCAGCTGAGCAATCAAATATTTTGTTTACCTACTAGTGTACCACATCTGCAATGCTGCCAACCAACAAAAAACTGGCATAGTTTCATACACCAGATAGAAGAACAGAGTCTGCAAATGAGGTGGAGCCATTATTAGGAGCACCCTTAATATTGAGAATAGAAGTAACCAAATTATAAATTTGAACATTCTCAAATGAAGGTATCTTCCTCCCTCTTGCAAATTGAGGACCATGTCCAATGAAAATGGACCTCATGGAGAAAAATGCATTGTCATAACCATGTGAGCCGCCACATTCCTGGCGCTTTGTTTTCTTCTGCTCAACCTTGAAACCTTCTTCAATCAAACCAATTATCGGCGGAATCCTATCACTCGATGCATAATGAAGCCTGCTGGGTAAGTCTTCCTTCAAATACATCCTCAAATTCTTTCCATTTGCAACTTTCCCTGAGCTCAATCCTTCATTCATCTTAGTAACAACATCTGATGATGCATTACCAGAAGATGGACGAATTGCGAGCACTGGAGTATGTGAGATGACCCAAGTTGAAGGAATTTCAATCCAAGGAGCTAAATCATCAAGAAAAATCAACTTTTTATCACAAGTACCAACCATTCCATGGTCACCTACCATAATAATACTAACATCCTCAAAAACCCCTCTTTGTTCCAAACCAGTAATCAACCTCCCTATCATTCTATCAATCCTAGCAACAGCTTGAGTGATCTCAGGATCATCAGCTCCAAATTTATGACCCTGATGATCAGGGTCCTCAAAATAAAGTGTCATAAAATCAGGAATTTCATCACTAGGCAAATCAAAATACTTCAAAACAGTATCAACCCTTTTCTCAAAAGGAACAGAACCATTATAATGGGTACAATACTTCATAACACAATTCCAAGGACCTTTATTTACCTCAGAACCAGGCCAAAAATATGTAGCAGCTTTCAACCCATTGTTGACCACAGTCTCCCACAAAGGTTCACCAAGCCACCATTTAGGGTCATGGCTTCCCATATAAAATGCATCACCAGTAAGTGGATCCAAAAAATGGTTATTGATTATGCCATGATAAGCAGGGTAGAGTCCAGTAGCAATAGAGTAATGGTTAGGGAAAGTTAAAGATGGAAAAACAGGAATCAAACCGGTTTCAGCTTCTGTTCCATTAGCGATCAAACGGGAGATACTAGGTGTGGGGGTCTTGAATTGGTACCCAAATCGAAACCCATCTGAAGAAATTAACAGTACCACAGGGCGTTTGAGCTTTGTGAGAGGACGAGCCACGTGGCTGACAGAAGGAGGAGGGGCTGATGATGATGATGATGATGAAGAGAAGAAGAGAAAAGCAAAGGCAAACGCTGTTGAGAGTGAAATACAGGTGATGAAGATGAGAGAGATGAAGAGGGGTTTATGGGGAAAAGATGATGAAGAAGGTGAAGAGGAGCAAGTGTCTGTATTGAAAGAGAGAAGAGCTATTGATGATGGTGAGTCATGTTCTTCTTGATCTTGGGTTGGTATTGCTGTGGGCTTTGTTGAAGTCAATGCAGACAAAGGATTAGAACCCATGTTTTTTGCCTACAGTGACTAGATTCTTTTGTTTGTGTAATGTTGTTGCTTCTTCTTGTTCTTCCGAAGTTGTGGTTGTGGATCATCAATCATGGGTTCTGTTTGGGTGGAAATGAAAGAAGCTGGAGTGAGATCGAAGGATGTTTGATGATGGATTGGGTGGTTGTTCGTTGGGGGAAGGTGGCTGTCAGAGTCAATATACAATGTTTAATGGTTGTTGTCGTTGCGCCGGAGGAACAACGAAAGAAGCACACGTGTGACCAATTAGCTTTGCCAATACACTACTAGAAAATAAGTTTACGCAATTCATTCTTCATTTTTGAAGAGTTTAATTTTAACCAATTTTTCATTAAACTTTTTTTTTTGACCGAATATTGGGTATGACAAAAACTCTATTAGGAGAGGAGAACCACATAGGTCGGTAAAGCCGGAAACTCGTGGCTGGCCGGCGTAGATTAGTTACCGACAAAACTGGTAGAAACTACGCACCTATAACATGGTAACAAAAAAAATATGCTAATATTTACAAACTTATTGATTCTCATTAGATTGAAATTTACTTTACTTTTTATTATTATTTATAATTCTTATCTACTATCTATCTGTACTATATTGTACTATATTAAGCTACTATTAAAATATCAATCTTACCATTTTCTCAACTAAATAATTTTAGGATATATTTGTAATTTCATTTTTTCACTTTTTTACTCTTTCACATACTTTTTCAAACTTTTTTGTACTCTCACACTTTTTTCAAACTTTTTCATTTTTTCACTCTCTCGTATACTTTTTTTAAAAATTTTCCCTCTTTCTCACACATTTTTTTCACTCATATATCTCATTTTTCTATTTTTCACAATATATTTACTTTAATTTCATATACATGTCTCTTTCATTTTTTTAATATTCCATTTTCTCTGTGTCAATAAGTTTTATTTAGTCTCTACGAGAAATATTACAATTTGTAAAATCTACAGAAAATATTACTCACTCTCTCTCATATATTTTTTCAATCTTTCTCACACATTTTTTCACCTCTCCTCCTCTTTCTTCCTCTCATTTTTCTATTTTTCACAATATATCTACTTTGATTTCATCTACATGTCTCCACTACAAAAATTACTGGTATTAGCGACGGCCATTAGCGAGGGACTTGTTGTCCCTCGCAAAAACTGCGATTAGCGACGACTTTAGCGAGGGCATAGGGCTGTCAATTTTTTTGCGATTAGCGACGACTTTAGCGACGGCAATGCCCTCGCTAATTTTAGGTCCCTCGCTAATTCCCTCGCTAAATTTTGACGTTTCGGATGATGGGACTCAGCGCAGTGGTTGGTAAATGTGCAGAAATTAGCGAGGGACAGTTCCCTCGCTAATTCCCTCGCTAAATTTAACTTTTCAGATGATGGGACAGTTCCCTCGCTAATTCCCTCGCAATTTTTTTTCTTTTTTTCCTTAAAACTGTTTACACGCTGCCTCTTCTTTCTCACTCACTCACTCTTCACCCTTCCTCTTCCCTTCCTCTTCCCTTCCTCTTCTCCATTCCTCTTCCCTTTCTCTTCCTCTACTCCCCACCACCACACAACCACCACCACCATCATCACCACCTCCTCTCACACTCTTCTTCTCTCTTCACTCTTCCAACACCACCACCACCACATACCTCCTACCACTCTCACTCACTCTCTCTTACTCTTCACCACCACCACCACTCTCACTCTTCTCTCTCTCTTTCTTTCTCTCTCTCTCTCTCTCTCTCTTACTCTTCTCCTTCTCTCTCTACTCTAAACCACCCATCACCACCACCACCACACCACCATCACCACCACACCACCCCCACGCCACCACCACTACCACCACTCTCACTTCTCTCTCTCTCTCTCTCTCTCTCTCTCTCTCTCTCTCTCTCTCTCTCTCTCTCTCTCTCTCTCTCTCTCTCTCTCTCTCTCTCTCTCTCTTCTCCTTCTCTCTCTACTCTAAACCACCCATCACCACCACCACCACCACACCACCACCACCACACATCACCACAAAATTAATAATATAATATAATATTCATTAATTAATAATAAATATATATTAAAAAACAAGCCATTCAGCACGGGACACGTGTCATTTTTTTTTGAATACTGCAGTCATTAGCGAGGGAACTGTCCCTCGCTAATTCCTGCGCAGTTACCAACCCCTGCAACTGAGTCCCATCACCTGAAAAGCTGCAGTCATTAGCGAGGGACTTAGCGACGGCAAATTCCCTCGCTAATTAGCGAGTGATTAAATTCCCTCGCTAATTAGCGAGGGATTAAATTCCCTCGCTAATCTCAATAGCGAGGAGGGATTCTGCGAGGGAACTGGTCCCTCGCTAATTCCCTCGCAAATGACCATTAGCGACGGTTTTATGTCATTTTGCGAGGGAAATGTCCGTCGCTATTGGCTAATTTTTTTGTAGTGCTCCTTCATTTTTAATATTCCATTATTCTCTATCAATAAGTTTTATTTGGTCTCTACAGGAAATATTACAATTTGGAAAATTTGAACTTTAATACAATTTTGTTTTCTAGTCCCTACGGGAAATATTACATATTGCTGGTAAATGTTTACGAGGTAATGTTCAGACTAACTCAATTACAATTTGAAACTTTTGTTTATCTACTTTAAATTAATCTTGATTTTCACGGGGTAATGTTCGGACTAATTAAATTATGTCTAAGTTTATTAATAAAAATAAGATGACAACACCTGTGCATACGCACAGGTATATTAGTAATAAGGAAATTCATCACGAGAATGACACAAGGGATTATGATATTACTCTAAATGCTAGTATGGAGGCTAAGAAGCCCAGATACTTAGTACGATACGTGATATGATACAACACAGATGCAAGGATACGAAATTTTTTTAAAATCAAGATACGACACGGCCAAGATACATATATAAGTAGTCGATATATGACTATCGCAATGTAGAAAAAATTACTTTACAATAATAACAAGTGGACATTTACATATATTTTCCCCACACTTATTAGAATATATTATTTTCTACTATGAATGTGTCAACAAATTTTATGTTTTTTGTAAGAGATATCAAAGATATATCATATCAAGGTGAAAATCATATCTTTAGTTGGTAAGATATTATTGAAGGTATATTTGAGAAATATCGAGTGCGTATCATATTGAATATGTATCGAACACGATACGTCTCCATTTTTGAAGTATCGGGGTTTCTATAGTTTGGAGGGTATTCATGTAACTTCTCATGCAGATGTGGTGAAGATGGTTCTTTGGCAGAAAATAAAAATGCATGCAACAAAGGGAGCAAGAGAGAAGAAATGCAAAGGATAATAAAATGGAAGCAGAAAGATGAAAAAGAGGATTTGGAGAGGAATAAATATGGGTAGCTATCACAATGTAACTGAGAGGAATCACACTTAGTAAACCCATGTGGTGGGATAAACCAACTCTGTGCACACTATTGCAAATTTAAAATTTCAAGTAATTCAAAATAATTTTATTTTGGTATACTAGTACTATCATTTTTTTCCAAAGGGTTCACTTGAACCCCTGAAGACTGTGTAGGTCAGCCGCTTATTTTGAGTGTTGTTATATTACAATTACAACATTACTTATTTATTTATTTATCTGTTATTTAATTATTTTTTGCATTGTGATTATAGGTCCAAGAAAACTAGCAGTCTGCAGTTGCTAGCTATTAATATTATTTGTCTGCTTTTGGATAATTACAGCTACCTGTTTTCTTTTAGGGCTGGTTTATAAAATAGAGTCAGCTTTAGTGTGTGTTTTGGAACAAAAAAAAAGCTTTAGTGTGTGCGAAATTTAGAAGAGAGGAAAAATTTAATAAAAAAACAAAACTATATAATGAGATATGAACACAGTGTAAAATTTTTGAGTGTAAAAAAATATTTCTGTTTTTTGAGGACGAAATCTAGGTTTCGGAAGTTTTCTAGCTGCGAAATGCCATTAGTGGGATTGTTGCAAACCTCTATCATTATTAAATTAAATATTAATCATTAGCCAAACAAATTTGGAAATTTTTGGGGATTGAATAGTAATTTTGAACATGCAAAAAGGACACCTCATTTCTTAACGTTATTCTAAGGTTTGTGTAGGACTCTTCCAGCCAACAGAGCTGCTTCCATGACAATACTGATGACTTCAATAACATCATCCACTTCACATGTGTTTCCCTTGAATGTAGGGCCTCCAATCTTCTTAAACTTATTCATACAGTCAATGAATGTTTGGCTGCACTCTTGGCTTAGGTAATCATCTGCATAACACAACATCTTTTCTTATTAATTTCGTCACCATAATAACTTTAAAAAACACACACATTCCCTATTAATATGCCACTAGTTAGGGTCAAAATTAATCTACCCAAACTGACATAGTGTTATAGCTCTGACTTCTATACTAGTCATTTTCCAAGGTCATGGACTCTTGGTTAATTTCTATTCATATGGATTAACTATCCCATTTATGGAGTAACAAAAGGTTTTTTTATATGAGGTTGTTGTCTTTATCAATGTTTAAAAGCTGAACTTAAATCATGAACCGTTACCACCTATGATTTGTTATTTGACTATGGTTTCCTAGTTGGAACAGTTTAATGTGACTAAATTATGACCCAGAAGTGTCACTGCTTTAGTATTTGATCCGGTTTTCAAAACATTGCTTTATATCAAATGACAAGACATACAAACAAACCACCAACCACCTGTTAGAAAACTTGTCAAAATCAAGTAACCACCTGTTAGAAAACTTGTCACAAATCATAACCGATATTCAAACAGTAACAGTTCAATTGAATCTAGAATCCAATAAGCAATGGCATAAGATGTTTGCATGAAGAAATTAGTACAGGAAATAACTCACTGTTTTTGGATTGAACACAAAGGTCATGATTCATGCAACAAGCATCAAGTCCATCACAAGGTATCTCACCAGGGCATCCAGTGTAGAGAAGCCCACAGTACTTTCCATATCTCAATAATGGAGGTACTGTCATTCCAATTCAAAAATTAGATCATCATAATATAATCACATTTCTTTATTACATTGTACATTTATTTTATATACTACTAGTACCTGCACAGAAGCTTGACTCACATTCTCCGCTGCACTCTTCACTCTGTAAATGAAGGAGAGAAAAAAATGAAGTTAAGCAAAGAAGAACTAAAGATAGTGTTTGAAATTGAAGATAGATAAAGCAAGAAGTGAACCACAGAGACGGTGATTCCGGTGGTTTCAACTCCTATGTTGAGGGCAAAGATGGGAATGTATAATGAGTTGATGAGAAATGTGAAAGAAAAGAAGAGGAAAGCATGTTGGTTTGGAATTGAAACCATTTTTTGTGTGAAGGAAAATGAAGAGAAAAGTGAGATTGATTTAAGTTTTTAAAGATTGGTTTTGCATGAAGGGCTCTGATTTTTTTGGAGGAAAGGAAGAGTCAGTGAGTGAGGGAAATGAAAGGTCTTCTTGTGTTGTTTTGTGTCAGAAGAAGGCTTGGCAGAATTCATAGAGATCATCAGAGATGGGATGGGGAGGTTTGTTCTCTTGTGTTCTTGATATAAATTAGTCGCATTTATTAACAAGAATGAAACTGTCCCTTTTCTCATGGAACGTTACGCACGTTCTCTCTTGGAAGACCAAGTGCCTCTAATACTTACTACTAGTATAGCATCCTAACTGGTATGTAACCCGTGCGATTCACGTGATGCTATACTATATTTTCGTTAAAAATTTTGTATAAAATAATTTAATTTGTTGCTGAAATAATTTTGAAATAATTTGAATACTTTTTTTTGCACCAAACGGGAGGATAGAGGAAATGTTACCAATTTTTTTTGAATATTTTAAAGTATTTTAGTTTGTGTGAATAACATGATGGTGAAATTAGTAAAGTAAATGCTTATGGAATAAATTAGTGTACTAAAAATTAATTATTTTATCTTTTACAAATGATGTTATCAATCCTGATTTTGGAAAAGCACACATAGTCTGCATATTGAAAAGTGAATATGTAGACACACACACACGATATAAATTGACAAATAAAAATACGTAGACACACACAAAAAAATATTTTGGGAGGTATGGGACATAATTTACTATAAATATAAAAAAATTTAAAGTGAATATGTTTTATTAAAATGTGATAACCACAAAAAATAGTCAAACTCTTTTTTAGCATAGTTGTTTACTTGGTATTCACACATGTGATTTTTCTTGATAAATAACCATGGTTTTTTTGTGATAAATGAAATTAATTACTTATAAATATAATCAATCTATTGTTTAATTTACAGAAATTATAGAATTAAATAAAATTTAAATATTTATGTTAAAAAAGATTCTAGTTAAATTTAAATATAACATACAAATATTCTTTTTTAACTGAACAAAATACGATAGTTTTTATACCGTCAGTATTTTACTTTAATAGTTGTTCTATATAGTAGAAAAACTAATAGTAAGTCTAACGTTGTGGAAATATTTTAAATAACAACATATGTACTGATACTAAGTCTAACGCTGTGGAAATATGCTAGTAACAACATATGTATTATCATCATTAGGGGTGGGAATAGGCTGGGCCGAGCTAGGCTTTGCATGTCCTGGGTGTGGCCTGCGTATAAAGTGTTAGGCCTGAGCCTGGCCTGTGGTTTGTCGTAGGCTCATTTTTTAGGTCTGGTCTGTCCTTTATGAAAGGCTGCTATGGCCTGAAATGCTGTTTAAAAGCCTATTTCACCTTTTTCTTTATGAAAGCCTAGGACCTTTGACTAATGTATGCTTTTGTAAATAGACTAATAAGCTAATATGTTAGTGAAATTAAGTTTTGTTTTATATGACATCCAATTTAAATTTTATTTTATATTATAGCTTTAAATATGTCAAAAAATTGATGTATGTTGATATGTTTAATAACAGAAAATATTAGAAATTTATGATTTAACACAGTAACTAAATTTAATATATATAATAACAAAAATATCAATAAAGGTATTTTTTATATTTACTTAAATAGGCCGGCCAGGTAGGCCTAAAAGGGTTTTTTAATGGCCTGTGACCTGGCCTTTTTAGCTAAATAGGGTTTTTAAAAAATCTTAGCCTAGTTTATTTAAAAAAAAGTCCCCCTAATCATCATATATTGATTGGGTGTTGGGGAAAATTATCTCAAACAGATATGAACTTTTGAATACATCAGCCAGACGAAATGCTCCAGATACCTACAATATAACCAATATAAGCATATAAACATAATGATTGTGGACTAATGTAACTAACTTAAAACATTCAATTACATCCTTGTTGGTTGAATCATTTATATCAGTTAGATGTTTTTCATAAAATTGAAAAGTAACATTATCTTTTAAGATGAAGACAACCGAACTTGAGTGATCGAGAACTCTAATTAATATGAATCCCATACCTATAAAAAGGACAACAACAAAAAAGTTAAAAAAAATGTTAACGAATTCAACGACAAACAAATTGAAAATATTTGTTTCACCGGTTAGCAGAAATAATTTCGTCAATATGGGCCATGACTATATTATGCTAGTCATGTTATAAAATCACAACAAAAAGTTCAGATTTTTGTGATAGCTCAGAAAAAAGCTCAAAAAAATTATTTTAGAAAATTTGATATACATTTGTTCTAAAATTATGTAGTGCATTCAGGTTGACATTTATATGATGGAACAAAAAATTAACAGCTATTTCAGCACCGAATTCCATTATGAGTAAGATAGTTGTATGAAAATTACCAACAAACTACAGGAAAAAAAAGATGTGTAAAACATTAGAGCATTGACTGTATAATGGTTTGGTGACCTACGAATAGAGCCTATTTATATAAGATAGTTGTATGAAAATTGTTTGAAAATTAAATTTGAAAATTGCACCAAAATGAACCAGTTTGAAATTAGTAATTTTTGCCAAAAATTCCCACATTCAAAAATTTGAATGTTTTGAAATTTCATTTAAGTTGAATTTCATTACTATTGATTATGAATCAATGTTTTTTTTCAAAAATAAAACTGAATTAGCATTTATTATTTTTCTCTCAAATTGTTGTAAAGTTGACACCTAGGATTAGTGGTCTTGAAAAACATTTTACTTTGTATTATTATTATTATAGATTATAGATTACTGTTGCTAATGTTTAGTGATTATAAACTCCCTCTATTATTGCAGTTCGACACATTTTATCTTCACTTAACTTCATTTTTTTTTCAGTTACGTAATTTCCATTTTCATGTGCTAATATTTGAAGAGGAAAGAAGTTGAATTTTGGATTTAGATAACTGAATTGAATGTCGGAAAAATGTAGACTAGATGAATAAATCTACGGTCAACTATACGTATTTGTGTATTAATTACGTCTGATTATGCCAGGTGTAAAAAAAATATTATTATAAAATTGATTTGATACTACTTTTTGTGAGGCACATTTGTAGATTAAACAGATATCAGATACAATTATCTACCCCAATCTGACACACAGTTTTCCATGTTCCTCTTCCCGTCACTCATCCGCTCCACGCGCCGCTCTTTCTCTCTTCATCTAACCCCAATCTAACACACGGGTCTAGTGCCGCCGCTGTTCTCCAGTCTACAGGTAAAAACGAAAACAAATAAACCAACTCTCTCAATTTCATCCAGACAGAACAAAATCAATGAATAGAAAAATTAAAGATCAAGTAAAACAGATTACAAAATCTCTGGAACAATAAAAAAAAGTAAATAAAAAATATAGAATCAATGAGCTCATCACCTTCACCAATGATCCAGATCTGACAGGAGAGAAGAAACGTCATCCAAGCCCACCGACACTGAGATCCGGCGCTGACCTACCGTTGTTACTCCGTTGACCACCGCCGCTGATCCCTTGAGGTGAATGTAATAATCGGAGCAGACAACATGAAGTTGTGGTAAGAATAGAGAGATGAGAGTGAGAGATGACCGGATTCGGTGGTGGTCGTCGCAACCCCTTTATCTTCTCCACCAACTAGATCTGAGAGAAGATATGAGTCATCCAGAGCCACCATCGGCGAGAGTTGCTGCCAAGGTTGAGGTTGAGGTGACTGACGTTGCTTCGATGAGGCTGAGATCCGACGAGAGGGGCTGAGGTTGAGGTTGCTCCGTGAAGTGAATAATTTAGGCAAAGAGATGAGAGGGTGTTGAAGTTGAGAGATGAGAGGGATTTGAGAGTTGAGAGGAAGATGAAAAGATGAGAAGAGTCTAATGAGAGATGAGAGAACGGAAGTCAAGTTGAACGCATTTCTTATTTTTTCATTAATTTTTTTGTCAAATGCTTCGTATAAGTCGGGATATGGATTCTCTCCAGTCAAAATTATGACTGGATGAGATCTTGGCCATGAATTGTTTGTAGCCATAAAAAAAAACGTAACTTCATCAAATCATCTTCACCCTTAATTAAAGTGACAGGATGAATGGAGGAAAAAAATGACAGGAGAGAAACCTGGTCCAGCTCATCACCATGAACATTTCAGAACTATCTAGAATTATTTAATTTTATTATTAAATGTTTGGTCAAATTCTCGGTAGACCCATTTTGAAAAGTAGCAACATTTGTTGCTTACCGAAAAGTTGCAACTTGCAACATTTTGTTTTGGTTACTCTTTTTTTTGTCAACATTATTACTTCATATTTTTTTATGTCATATTTTTCTTATTTATATTATGATTAAAAATTTATATTATTTTTAACTAACATTTTATAATGTTTTCATAGATATCTTACTATCTTGGTCTATGAGAAACATCTATTTATTATTTATATATATATATATATATATATAAATAAATAAATAAGAGTATCTTATTGTTGATGTATTTTAATCCATGTTCAGTAAATAATCTGTTTGTACTATTTACTGTTTTAGTCTCTGTATTAGGGACATTACTGTCATTAAGCTACAATTTCATTTAAGTTTCATTTGAGATTAATTTCATTCAATTAGTTGAATTTGTAACTAAGTTGGTTTTGGATATAGTCACACTTTGTAACCAGCCATTTTACAGCACAGTGAACAATAATATACACAGTTTTACTTTTCACTCTCTGTGTACTCTCTCTCTGTGGTGTGCGTGAAATCCCTTCCCCTTTCTTCTCCTCTGTACCTTCACTTCAGGTCTCTGTGTGTGTGGTGTGTGTAACACAAGGATGCAGGTGCTGTGATTCAACATGGTATCTAGAGCTGCGTTGTGAGTGAGCTTGGGAAACACGAGTGATTGGTGAGTGCGAGCGTGATTTCGTCGCTTCAAATCGCATCGGTTTGAAGCACGGAATCGAAAGGAATCAACCTCTGATTCCTAGGGTTGGGTAAACACGAGCGATTGTGAGGTTCTTGAGTGAGTAGCACACAGATCCACGATGAACGGAGGTAACAGAGGCTTCAACACACATCTTCCAGTGTTTGATGGAACAAACTGGAATCGGTGGTCGATCCAGATGCGAGTGCTGTTCGGAGCGCAGGACGTGCTCGATCTGGTTAACAACGGTGTGACAGAGCTTGCAGAGAAACGCTACGGAGGTGCAACGGAATGCACATCGTGAGAGAAGAAAGAAGGATCAGAAAGCCTTATTCTACATTCATCAGTGTGTAGATGCAAAGGTTTTTGAGAAGATCGCTGAATCGATGACCTCGAAGGCGGCATGGGATACTCTTGTGCATTGTTATGGCGGTGATGCGAAGGTAAAGAAGGTGAAGCTTCAGTCACTGCGTAAACAATACGAACTGCTTCAGATGAAGAATGGTGAGAAGATAGGTGACAATGTTTCGCGCGTAGTCACTGTTACTAACCAGATGAAGAACTGTGGTGAGACAGTCACTGAAGAAACCATTGTTGAGAAGGTACTTCGCTCCCTGATAACCTTATTTTATATAGGTTATTTATGCTCCTAATCCTTAAGTTATGCTTATTTCTCAAGTAATATTGGTACTTAAATATGTGAATATATGAATATTAGAATAAATATAGGTTATAAGTCAATTCCTTAAAAGTTGGGCATAGTCAATGCCTTTTTGAATATGTTTGATGTTTTGCTTTAGCGCTGCAGCGTGTGCTATCAAGGAAACGCTACAGCGTTATATGACGGCTGACCATTGAGATATTTGTATGGCCACTTGAGGACATGATGAGTCACCACCCTTATCTCTTCCTCTCAACTGGAATTGTTGACTTTCAAATGGATGCTAAATTACACTTGGCGCCTCCTAAATGGAACCCATGTGATAGTTGTTGTATTCCATCATTACCACTTTTTGTAAAGTGCTTTAAGGATAATATCTAAGTTTAATAATCATCATGTAATATTACTATACTATTAAGACTTAGATATTATTTAGATTAATTAAGATTACTTCACTAAGAGGTAACACACGTAGACAAGTGTTTTTGTAATTTTTTGAGGAGAGGACTTACACTTAACACCGTAGCCACTCTCCATACAATAATATACACATTTTTTTGAGCTTTTATTTGATAGCATAGTTTTTCTAAGTTCTCATCCAAGGTTTTGCTCAGCCTCAACTTCATCTCTTGTATACTACTTGGGAATATTGGAGTGCATCTTTTGCAACCACTCTTCTCTTGTCTTCATACGGTAATACATACTCTCAAGTTGTATTATGTTGATGGAACTCGTGATGAGCTAACTTTGTTGTAGTTGGATTGTTCTTGGTATGTAATGAACCTTGAGTAACTTTTGTATAATATTATGATGTTTGTGTTTTATTCCTTGTGTTATAATACTTTCAATCTTGGTTTGGGAATGATCAACTAAAACAAGGTAACTTTGTGGGTACAGACATGGTTCACAAAGAGAACTCAAGGAATGATATGAATGAAAACCCTTTAAAGACATTTAAAGGAAGCACTACTTAACTCTAGACATAGGGGAGTAGTAGTTCATAAGGCAAATGTTGTAAGAGCTTAATATACAGGGGTAAAACTTATTTAGAGCCTAGACATAGGAGTCTTGTAACATAGCCCTGACGAAAGTGACTGAAAGGCACGCCACCAAGGCGCTACAGCGTCTAAGGATTCTGAAGCGCTACAGCGCTTAACGCTACAGCGTCTAATATTATCTGAATATTACTCTTGGGGACTTACATAACTATTGAGCTATCCAACTCACTTTTAATTACTGCAAACTAAATACTGTTCTATCACAACTTATAATGTTTACCACTCTTCACTTTCACTTGTTATTTAATTCTTTTCACTAAGGTTCTAATCACTTAAACTTCATAGATTAATTCCAATCCCTGTGGGAACGAACTTTACTTATCAATATATTACTTGTTGCGATTGTGTATACTTGCACATCACCTTTTCGCACAACACTCCCTAACTGTTCAATTTGATCACATTGTAGTAGCAATAGAACAATCAAAGGATACTAGTGATATGAAATTAGATGAACTGCAAGGAAACCTTGAAGTGCATGAAATGCGCATCACTGATAGGGGATCTGAGAAATAGACAGAGCAGGCTCTGAAGGCTCAGATCAGCAAGAAAGGGAATGGTGATAAGTCCAAGTGGAAAGAAAATAAGTGGAAATCTAAGAAGCAAGAGTGCCTGAACAAGAAGAACAGTGATAGCAGCAGTGTAGAGAAGGCATAATCATCTAACAAGGGAGGGAAGAAGTACAACAATCAGAAAGGGAAGGAGAAGTTTGACAAGAGGAAGGTACAGTGCTTCAACTGTGACAAGTATGGTCACTTTGCGGATGAGTGTTGGTCAAACAAAGAGAACAAGAAAGAAGAGGCTAATATAGGCAAAGAAGAATCAGATGATGATCCTGTGCTGCTGATGGTGACTACAACAGATGATTCAGTAGTAATGGAGCTGTGGTACATGGACACAGGGTGTTCCAACCACATGATTGGCAACAAGCAGTGGCTAGTTAACTTTGACAGCAGCAAGAAGACCAGAATTAGGCTTGCTGATGATAGGTATCTGCAGGCAGAGGGAATGGGGAACATTCTGGTTGAAAGGAAGGATGGAAAAACAGTGGTGATTGAAGATGTCTGGTATGCGCCTGGCATGAAGAGCAACCTGATGAGTGTAGGTCAGCTCATAGAGAAGGGCTTCTCAGTGAATATGGAGGATGGTATGCTGCAGCTGTATGACAAGAAAAGGAGGCTGATACCGAAATCTTTCTTGGAGAAGAACAGAACATTTAAGGTGAGCATCAAGGCAGCTGAGACACACTGCTTTAGTGCCACTGATGGAGACAGAGACAGTGCCTTATGGCACAAGAGGTATGGTCATCTAAACTATAGAAGTTTAGGTCATTTAAATTCCAAGAAACTTGTCATAGGAATCCCTGCAGTAGCTGCTATTGATAAGTCTTGTAATGTATGCATGAGACGCAAACAAGCAAGGTTGCCATTTACATCAGAATTACCACCAAGAGCAACACATGCTTTAGGTGTAGTACATTCTGATGTATGTGGTCCTTTGGAAGTCCCTTCCCTAGGTGGCAACAAATATTTTGTATCCTTTGTAGATGAACACACTAGGATGATATGGATATACTTGATTAAAGCCAAGAGTGAGGTGCTTGATCAATTCAAGAAGTTCAAGAATTATGCTGAAAAACAGAGTGGCTGTCAGCTGAAGATTCTCAGGACAGATGGTGGGGGAGAGTACAACTCTGCTGAGTTTAACAGATTCTGTGAAGATCGAGGCATTGATCATGAAGTGACTACCCCCTATACTCCTCAGCACAATGGAGTTGCTGAGAGAAGAAACAGGATGCTAATGGACATGGCAAGATGCATGCTGAAGGAGATGAACTTGCTAGACAGTCTTTGAGGAGAAGCCGTCTCAACAACAGCCTATATCCTCAATAGATGTCCAACCAAGAGACTCAAGGAAGTAGTTCCACTTGAGATGTGGTCAGGAAAGAAGCCAAGTGTAGGGCATTTGAGAGTGTTTGGTGCACTTTGCTACAAGCATATCCCTGATGAGAAGAGGAAGAAGCTGGATGATAAGAGCTGTCTAATGATCATTGTAGGATACCACTCCACAGGGGCATACAAGCTGTACTGCCCAGCAACTAATAAGATTGAGTTCAGCAGTCATGTAGTCATCAAAGAAGCAGAAATGTGGGACTGGGACAGTGGCAGAGTCAAGACTGCTAGAGCAGAATATGTTTTGCTAGAAGAAACTGATGATGATGCATCAGTTCAAGAACAGGAGCCTGCCCCAGCTGACAATGATGAGCTTCAGCCACAGCAGGAAGACAGTGACACTGATTCTGATGATAAACAGACTGTACAAGGCAGGCCACAGAGGCAAAGAGTGCCTCCAAACAGGCTAGCTGAATATGACTTAATTGCAGATAATCAAGTTGATAGTGATGGAGAACTGATTCAGCTTGCTATGCTAGCTGATGTTGATCCACTCAGCCATACAGAAGCTATGAAGGAGAGGGCGTGGATGGCTGCCATGAAAGAGGAACTGATTCCATTGAAAGGAACAACAGCTGGGAACTGGTTGTGCTGCCAGAAAACAAGAAAGCAATAAGTGTGAAATGGGTTTACAAGGTGAAACTAAACTCAAATGGCACAGCTGCAAAGCATAAGGCTAGATTGGTAGCAAATGGTTTTCTTCAAAGGCAAGGGCTTGATTACTTTGAGGTATTTGCTCTGGTTGCTAGGCATGAGACAATTAGGATGGTGATTGGTCTAGCTAGCAATAAGGGATGGGGATTATACCACCTTGATGTCAAGTCAGCCTTTTTAAATGGCCCATCGGAAGAGGAGGTATATGTGTTGCAGCCTCCTGGCTTTGAAAAGAAAGGGAAAGAGCAGCTTGTGTATAAGCTGCATAAGGCATTGTACGACCTTAAACAAGCTCCTAGGGCATGGAACAAGAAGATGGATGCTTCTTCCATGAACTAGGCTTCAAGAAGTGTATAGTGGAGTATGGAATCTATGTGAAAGGTTCTGAAAATGGTGAGAAAACATTAATCTATCTCTATGTAGATGACATGCTGATCACAGGCAGCAATGTTTTTGAAATAAGCAAACTGAAGAAGCTGCTGAGGACAACATTTGAAATAACAGACCTTGGAAGGGTGAATTACTTCCTAGGGATGCAATTTGTGTATGAGGACAGAGGAATCATACTGCATCAAGCCAAGTATGCAGGTGAGATGATCTTGAAGAGGTTTGAAATGGTGCACTGCAAGACTGCA
The DNA here is from genome assembly GCA_039519185.1 of Astragalus membranaceus. Taxonomy (NCBI): domain Eukaryota; kingdom Viridiplantae; phylum Streptophyta; class Magnoliopsida; order Fabales; family Fabaceae; genus Astragalus; species Astragalus membranaceus. The sequence continues at coordinate 162,952,612 of CM076850.1, forward strand.
GTAACTCCAGCAGAAGCAAATCAGAGGCTGGAAGCTGATGCTGATGGTGAAGATGTTGACCCCACACTGTTTAAACAGCTAGTAGGATGCCTAAGGTATCTGTGCAACACCAGGCCTGACTTAAGTTTCTCAGTTGGAGTAGTAAGTAGGTTCATGAGCAAGCCAAAGATGACTCACTTCCTTGCTGCCACAAGCATTCTGAAGTACATTAGTGGCACACTCAAAACAGGTATTCTGTTTCCAGTAGCTGGACAGCAGCAGAATGATGAACTGCTAGGCTATTCTGATGCGGATTGGTGTGGGGATAAGGTGGATAGAAGATCCACAACTGGATTTGTGTTCTTGTGGAACAAGGCTCCCATCTCTTGGTTCTCCAAGAAGCAACCTGTGTTTGCATTATCTACCTGCGAATCTGAGTACATTGCAGGTGCTGTCACTGCCTGCCAAGCAATGTGGCTGAGCACACTGATGAAGGAGCTGCAGATTACAGTGAGCAGGCCAGTTACTCTGCTGATAGACAACAAGTCAGCAATTAACTTGGCCAAGAACCCAGTGCTACATGGGCGTAGCAAACATATTGATACAAAGTTCCACTTCCTTCGTGAACAAGTGGAGAGGGGCAGCATTGCAGTAGCTTACTGCAACACACAACTGCAGATTGCAGACATTATGACTAAGGGGCTGAAGACAGAGCAATTTCTGAAACTGAAATCTGAGTTGGGTGTTACCACTTTCTGATGCTGAAGCTGAACATGAATTAAGGGATGATGTTGATGTATTTTAATCCATGTTCAGTAAATAATCTGTTTTTACCATTTACTGTTTTAGTCTCTGTATTAGGGGCATTACTGTCATTAAGCTACAATTTCATTTAAGTTTCATTTGAGATTAATTTCATTCAATTAGTTGAATTTGTAACTAAGTTGGTTTTGGATATAGTCACACTTTGTAACCAGTCATTTTACAGCACAGTGAACAATAATATACACAGTTTTACTTTTCACTCTCTGTGTACTCTCTCTGTGGTGTGCGTGAAATCCCTTCCCCTTTCTTCTCCTCTGTACCTTCACTTCAGGTCTCTCTGTGTGTGGTGTGTGTAACACAAGGATGCAAGTGCTGTGATTCAACACTTATCACCAATAAGGGTTGGTCGAAGCGGTAACTGAATTTAGATCCTACCCCAACTATTTTAGTTTTCAATTTTTTTATCTCAATATCCGTATCGTATTATATATCTGAACTTCTTAGTCGGTAACATTTCATATAATAAGTAATATTTTATACTACTCATAAGATTTTACACCGTATTTTTTAATTGAATCATTTTCATTTCCAAGTGGCAATAACTACTAATAAACAGAAAATCGCCAACACGACCCGTGCATAGCACCGGTGAGGGTCTAGTGTAAACCTCAAAGCCATAGAGAGAAAAAAAGTAAATAGATACATGAGTAATCATTATCAATACGGAACGAAAAGTAATACATAATACAAAGAGAATAGTGTGACAGTCATTTACAACATCTCGGTGTTTTTTTAACGTGTAGAAAATTGGATTCGTGCATTTCGTTCCATACGAAATAACACTACTCTGGATACATAAATGAAAAGAATGCCGAAGAATTGATGGACAAGAATGAGATCAACAGCTGATATTGCCGTCTAAAGCATGACAGACAGGAAGCGACGGCAAAGATGCTGTTTAAATTACACGGGCACAATCACCAGAGTCACATATTAAAACTGCTGTATCTTCGCTTATTTGACTAGCTAATTCAGGCTGGGCCTTGAGATATTCTGTCCTGACAAATGATGCAGCTTCAGTAGCAAGATGAGCCTCCACAAGTGCAATACAGCACCCTCTAAACCCAGCACCACTGAAACGTGCTCCCAATACACCAGGAGCCCTCAAAAGGATCTCATACAGTTGAATCAGTGGTTCACAACCTTGGCAGACACATCATATATCATGATCATTAATATTTACCCGTAGACATCAAATTATCAAAGGACAAAATCAATGTAAGTTAATGTTTAGTAAACACATGAAAATATTACTGTTAAAGCCCTTATACACTAGAACCAAAATGAATCCTAATTAAACACTCGTCCTCCAAAAAATCTTAATTTTTGGTTTAGTAAGTATAAGGAACTTGTGCTAATAGCTTCCACTGTCCACAGGCTCTAGATTGACTTAACTTAACTATATTCAAATTTTTAGTTAATTCAATAAATTCACAATGAGTTATTTTAACTTGAACTAGGAGAAATTGATGCTGGATGGAGATTTTTGCATTTTCTCGGAGGGGATAAAGTCAACAGAAAAATTATATCAGCTAACTCAACCGGGGCTGGTTAAGAACCAAACCTCGAGTCTGAAAGATGTATAATAGCAATGCTATTATGCATAGAACCATCAGTAAATCTCCCAGCCTGAATGACTTGCAGAGTTGCAGTGGTTGACTTGAGTTTTTAACAAGACTACTTATGTGTTATGAAAGCAGTTAGTTTGTTCTACACAGCTACTACACATCAGCTGCTAAATGAATGTCATCTGAAACCACCCTCGAACTTTGATCACTTTATGGATCACTGTTATCCCACCAACATTTCAATTTAAAAACGTCCAGCTGTTGAAACCAAAGCTTGTGAAAACCTATTCATGATGTGTTTGATTAAATAATTGATCTGTTCCTGGTAGCTCGTTTAAGAAGCTGTATTGGTCTTCTGTTTATCAATAATCTCCATCTATACCGCAACTGATAGATCATTGAGATCGGGCAAAATCCAACACTTATTTTGCGTAAAACGTTATGGCGGCTTATGGATGCATTTTAACTTTTACAACTTTCTATGATTCAATACTTACAGAAAGAAGTGCTATTATATATTGGAAACTTGAAAACTATATGAGACTCATGTTTTCCACCCCCTATTTTTTACTTGTATTTCAACTCACTTTCACCTCAGAGGGACAAGAAGATGGAATTTTAGAATATCCAATAATGAACTTTGAGGTTTAGGTTATACCACATTCATAATATTGAATGGAACTCCGACCAGAAGCACTAATGAGAGTTCCAAATTCTTCTAAATTTCCCATTTCCCAGGCCTCAACTCCTGTGTTAAACATTAAATAAATTACATTAAAACACATGAGGAAAGTAGAATTTGAACTTACCAATGAAGTTGAGATTTCTTAAAGCAAATAAATAGACTGCACCTTTCATAACACGCTTATTCTCTGAGAAATAATGATATGCTCTTTTGGCTAGAGCGGGTATTAATTTGCGCTACACAAACAAAATGTAGGACTACTTGATTATGCTAAAGTCATAAATGGTAATTAAATTATATATATGACATGTATGAAGAAAGTATCAAACACCAGTTAATAACCCAGACCAAGTAATATATAACATATTAAATGAACTAACTAAATATAGAAAGAAAATATGGCCCGGGATGACAATTTTTTTTCCGATGTCAATCTAACATGCAATAATTTTATCGGAATTTGACCATTCAAATTGGTAAAATATGAAAGCCGAGTGCCATTGACCTTTGGCGTGCGGAATGTCACTTCAACCTTGTAGTAGAACTTTTAAAGCATGATTTGAACATCAATACATGAGAGAATTCTCATTGATCAAGCTATATGCAAATATTCAAACACATACTACTTCCCATACAAGGTTGTTGTTATGCTGTTTGTACTATAAGGGAACTACGCAAAACGGAAATAAATTCAAGCATAGCAGGCCCTTTGATTGAATCTCTATTGTGAAGGGCTTCAGAAACTGAGTAATTATTCTTTATATGGAAAATGGTTTACATGTCAAGAGTCCATATTCTTCTGAAGTTCAGAGTACCAGAAGACATCATTTTCTTATGACAGTGATATGTGCCAATTCAATTTGTTTATATCTTTTTCACATCTCAGTTTCCAATGTCATCAAAGGTTTTCCAGAACTACTGTATTTTTTAATTTGTTTATATCTTTTAGCAATAAGTTCATGTATGTTCGATTAAGCTTGCCAAAATTAACATCAATGAAGACATCAATTGCGCATAATCTCACACAAATTAACCAGGATTGTAAGATTTTGCATACTACAGGATTTAGCATGTGAATGCGTTGTACCTTGTAAGCCTCATAAAGTTCTGGTGCAACTGGTCAGTGGAAATACAAAGAATAACTTAGACTAGTTAGAATTTTGATAAAAGATATAATAACTTGCTTTAAATGCAAGGAGTCAAAATACTGACCATTGTATAAGATGTGCTCTGTTTCATAATCTTCAGATGCACTGCAGAATGGATAAAAAACAACTTAAACCTGGACCATTGATCATCCCTCCCACCAAATTCACTCAAAATAAAATTAAAGGCAAATCCTGGGTTGTATGTACTTATGGTATTTTTTGTTTGGTGAACATGTAACTTTGAATGTCGTTGTCCGGTTTTCACTAATCTGAATTTCGTTCTTCTAATATTTTTCAGAATTTTAATCTCTATATGTTGCTACTTGTTTGGGATCTCTATTGCCCAGTATTGATCCTCATACTTCTCTCTTATTTGACATTTAAGTCCAATAGTTTCTACTCATTGAAAGTCGGTGATTCCTTTTTTAATGAAAGAGAAAGTACTACAACTTGTTATTAGTTTTTAAGGGACCAAAAACCTTTATACTACCTCCGGTCCACAATATAAGAAACAAAATTGATAGGGTTCAACTGAAATGGGGAATTTTATTGAATGTTCTTCAGAATTCAGAGTACATTGCATCTGCTTAGAGTTGCAGTAACTGTGTAACAATTTTCTGTTATTCAGTGCATAACTGTTTCTAACAGCTACTGAACTATTTACACAATTCAAATACAACGTGCTATTACTATTCTACCCCTGCTAAGTATTATGAGTGTTCTTATTTCTTCTATAGTACACCTATTTCATAATAGGCCTGCTATCATTACCCCCCCTAAAGCTTTCACCTTGTCCTCAAGGTGCTCATCAGGAAATAGTTGCAGAATTTTTTCTGTGCTTTCCCACAAATTATCACACACAGGCAGATTCTTCCACTTCACGAGCACTTCAGCTTCTCCCCTGCTATTGTAACGCAGCTCCAACAAGTCTTCTACCTCGGGTTGCAGTGTACCATCTTCAGTTAATGCTGCAGGGATCTGTTGAGGTTGATACTGGCCTGGAATTGTTTTCTTAAGCTTGCTAACGTGGAATACTGGATGAATTCGGCACCCTGGTGGCAATTCAAGCTTGTAAGCCACTTTGCCAACCTTCTCTACCACTCCGTAAGGCCCATAAAAACGAGGACTTAACTTTTCATTTCTCCTCTCAGCTAGAGACTTCCATCTATACGGGGAAGCCTTCAAATAAACCCAGTCATCTACCTCCAGTGTCACATCTCTGCGCCTCTTATCAGCTTGTTTCTTCATTCGTTGCTGTGCCAAGCAGAGATTCTGATGGAGTTTTTCCAGTAACGCATCTCTATCTTCATATAGTTTATTAACTTCTTCTACATTGGAAGGGATAGCAGGCCCTTTAATGATGGGGGAAGGGTCTCTACCATACAATGCCTTGTATGGTGTCATGCCAATCGAGGCATTGTAATTTGTATTAAACCAGAGCTCTGCCCAGTCAATATACTTGGTCCACGACCTCGGATGCTCACCAACAAAGCAACGAAGATAAATTTCCAGGCACCTATTAGTCACTTCTGTCTGTCCATCTGACTGTGGGTGAAATGCTGTACTGTAATTGAGTCTAGTGCCTGCTTGCTTGAAGAGTTCTCTCCAAAATTGACTGAGAAACACTTTATCTCTGTCTGTTACGATGGATTCTGGAAATCCATGCAATCTGACCACCCCAGAGACAAATACTCTTGCTACATTACTAGCTGTATATGGATGGCCCAGCAGGAGAAAATGAGCAGACTTTGTTAACCTATCAACCACCACTAGGATCGTGTCTTGTTTGCCAACTCGAGGGAGCCCTCCCACAAAATCCATGGATAGATCAGTCCAAACCTTGGCAGGTATTGGTAACGGTTGCAAGAGTCGAGCAGGCGCCAAGGTCTGAACCTTACTCTGTTGACACTGTTGACAGTGCATAATGAACTCCTTGATGTCTTTCTTCATCCCTTTCCAATAGAAAACCCCAGCAATTCGTTTATATGTCCGAAAGAATCCTGAATGGCCTCCTTGCAATGATGCATGGAATTCCCTTAAAATGTTTGGTATCCTGGAGAAATTCTGAGGCACCACCAGACTTGTTCCCTTGTATAACAGCCCCTGTTTGATTGAATATTGCTGTGCAGTGGGTGATTTCAACACCACCTGTTGCATAAGTGCTTGCAATACAGGGCAATTTCTAATTTCATCCTCCCACTCACTCCACTTTGGCAGTGTCACACTAGTTATAGTAGCAAAAATCATTTGCCTAGATAATCCATCAGCCACCTTGTTGGCACTCCCTGGCTTATATTGTATGATGAAGTCAAATCCCAACAGTTTGGATGTCCATTTCACTTGCTCTCCGCCTAAAACATTCTGATCATTCAGGAATTGTAAGCTCTACTGGTCTGTTCTTATCACAAATTGCTGTCCTAGCAGATAATGGCACCACTTTTGAACTGTCAGCACTATGGCCATCAACTCTCTCTCATAAGTTGATTTCTGTTGAGCCTTGACAGAGAGTTTCTGGCTGAAATATGCTATAGGTTTCCCCTCCTGCATGAGCACTGCACCTACTCCTTTGCTCGATGCATCAGTTTCCAAAATGAATTGTTTAGTGAAGTCAGGCATGCTCAATATAGGTAGGGTGGTCATGAGCTGTTTCAGTTGGTGAAAAGCCAGTTCTGCCTCCTCAGTCCAGTGCCACTTTTCCTTCTTCAACAACTCAGTTAGAGGTCTTGCAATGGTGCCATACTCTCTTACAAACCTTCTATAATAGCCTGTTAGTCCTAGGAATCCTCTCAGCCCCTTTACATCCTTAGGCACGGGCCAATCAACCATAGCACTCACCTTCTTTGGATCAGCTGATACGCCTTCTGCAGTAACTACATGCCCCAAGTACTCCACCTTGGTGACTGCAAAGTCACATTTCTTCCTATTTACCACCAATTGATTCTCCTTTAACACAATGAATATTTTTCTAAGGTGCTCAGCATGTTCAGTTTCTGATTTACTGTAAATCAGAATGTCATCAAAAAATACAAGGGCAAATTTCCTTAGAAAAGGCCTTAGGACTTCATTCATCAGTGCTTGGAAGGTTGAGGGGGCATTTGTCAAACCAAAAGGCATTACCATATACTAATAGTGTCCCTCATGTGTTCTAAAGGCTGTTTTAGGAATGTCTTCAGTTTTCATCCTAATTTGGTGGTAACCAGACTTTAGATCTAGCTTAGTAAACATCACTGCTCCATTGAGTTCATCAAGCAACTCGTCTATCAAGGGAATTGGAAATTTATTTGGTATAGTTAACTTGTTTAAGGCCCTGTAATCCACGCAAAATCTCCAACTGCCATCCTTCTTTCTCACTAGTATTATTGGACTAGAGTAGGGACTTGTACTTGGTCTAATTAGTCCTGTCTGAAGCATATCCGCAACTAGTCTTTTAATTTCATTCTTTTGAAAGTGAGGGTACCTATAGGGTCTTAAATTGGGGACACTGACACCTTCTTTTAATACTATAGCATGATCAACAGCCCTAGAGGGTGGTAAGCGTTCACTTTCTTGGAACAATGATTCAAAATCACAAATGACAGCTTGTACTACCTCAGGTATCGTGGCTGTTTCTGTTTCTGTGACTTCCATGCTTCTGCAGTCTACAATCAACAATTAAATTATGATTTCCCTTGCTGTGACTTCCCTCCTTGACAATGTAGGATCTCCTTGTAAGCAGATAGTCTCTTTCCCCACCTTGATTTTCAGAGTTAATTCCTTGAAATTAGCCTTAATGGTGCCCAGTTTCTCTAGCCGGTCAATGCCCAATACCACATCTTCACCATCTAGTGGAAACACAAAGCAATCCACTACCACCTTCAGTCCCTGTAGTTGTAATTCCACGCCTTTGCAGACTCCACTGATCGCGATTCTTTGCCCATTTCCAATCTTAACCCAACACGGTGGTGTTTGCTGCACCTTAAAGTTCTTCCTCTCCACCAATTTCTTGCTCACAAAGTTATGTGTGGCACCACAATCCAAGAGTACTAGTATTTCCAGAATGCCTATTAATCCCTTCAGCATGAATGAGTAGTTTGAAGACAAACCTGCCATGCTGTACAGATGCAGGCTTTTCATGGTGGCTGCCCAAACTATTTCCTCATCTTCTTCCTGCCCCTGTTCGTTCTCTTCTTCCTCCCCTGCGTCCTCAACATAGAGTATGCGTAGCATTTTGTTCTTGCATACATGTCCTGGTACAAACTTCTCTTCACATGTAAAACAAAGTCCCTTCTTCCTTCTTTCCTCAATTTCCTTGCTACCTATCGATTTGGTGTTGGTACCAGGTCCATTCTTGGTGGTTTCAGACCCTTTACTCATTGCTGTAATGTCTGAATTCGGTTTAATCGCGTTCTTGAAACTTCCAACACTTCGTCCCCCATACCTATTCGTAGCACCAAGTTTTTCTTCTGCCAGTAACGCGATTTCCATCATATCAGCAAGATTTTTTGGACGTTGCAGTCTCACTTCTGCTCTAAGATCCTCCTTCAGGCCGTTAGAGAACATGCCTGCGAAAAATTCTTGATCTTGCACCTTGATGTGGCTCGCTATCAACTCAAACTTCTTGCGATATTCACGTACCGTGCCTTCTTGTTTAATGTTCATCAGCATCTCGAAGGCGTTGGTAACCACTGTTGGTTGGAAGCGACGAAGGATCGCCTCCTTCAATCCCTTCCAGGCCTGTACTTCGCTATTAGCTTCCCACCACTGCATCCATGATAATGCTTCGCCCTCCATCGCCATTAACGCCGCGTCGAGCTTCTCGTCTTCTTCAATTTTTCGTACCTTGAAGAATCGTTCCACCTTTGTCAACCAACCAGTTGCGTCGTCGCCGTTGAATACCGGTAAATCAACTTTGCGGAGCCTTCGCTCACCGTCGCCATGATTTCCCGTGTGATTCGCGTTTTCCTTCGCCTTCGGGTTTCCGGGTCCGGATAGACCCGACTCCTTCAATGCCGCGATCATCGCGTCCATTCGCGCCAACGTTTCTTGGAGTCGTCGCTCGCTGCGGTTCTCAGAATCTTGAAGTCTTCGTTCCAACAACTCTTCAATTCGTGGATCCATTGTTGACGAATTGTTCTTCTGCTTCGGCATGAAATTGCCCAGAATCGAGTTGCTCTGTATACCAGTTGATAGGGTTCAACTGAAATGGGGAATTTTATTGAATGTTCTTCAGAATTCAGAGTACATTGCATCTGCTTAGAGTTGCAGTAACTGTGTAACAATTTTCTGTTATTCAATGCATAACTGTTTCTAACAGCTACTGAACTATTTACACAATTCAAATACAACGTGCTATTACTATTCTACCCCTGCTAAGTATTATGAGTGTTCTTATTTCTTCTATAGTACACCTGTTTCATAATAGGCCTGCTATCAAAAATATGTTTTTTGGTATCCACAATATAAGATACAAGAACTATCTTTAAGATGTATTAAATGATCAATCTCAACTTAACCCCTATATAAATGGTGTAATTAAAGTAATGTCATTAATTAGAAGTATAGATCATCATTTAATGAAAAGGACAATTTTGAAAATATGTTTAAGTTTTACCCTTATTAAATGAGAACAGTTAATTTCAATGTCATTCCTTAGTCTGTATGATGTAGGGGTTTGTTTCTTATATTGTGGACTCGAGATAGTATTTATAAGAAAAGAAAGAATAGAAAAACTTACTGGAGAAGAATTCTTGCAACGTCTCGACACTCCTGAACACGTCTATTATATCCAGGGTTGCAAGTCAAAGCTTGCTTTAACCCAGAAAGAGCCAACAATATTTTGGTCTCTTTCGGTTGTTCACTCTCTTTGTACTCTTGCACCTTTGGTCGGTGAACAAGCTTATATTCTTTCGTCTGCATATGCCAAACTAAAACATGAAAAAGAGGAATGATGATGATAACAACGAGAACAATGTTTTGCAGTTATAAAATGCATTTTTTGAAAACATGAAAACCGTTTATATAGCAGATATTTGAAATTCAAAGAAATTGATCCAGTCAAAATAGCCAAAAAAAAAACCCATAATGCAGACTTTTAAGATATGATATGTTATGAAATATGAAGATACGATAGAATTTACAAAAGTCAACAGATGGTTGGTGCTATGAGTAGGAAATTAAATAGTGGACTTTTTTTACTTTCATTTATTTATTTTGCTAAAAACTGCAGAACAATGACCAAAGAAATACCGTGGGAAGAGCTTTAATTCTTTAAATGAAACCAACATAAAAATATAAACAAGAAATAGTTTATTTATACCGAATGCTTTTCAAACACATAATCCCTCAGTATAACGGAGAAAAAGACAAAAAGATACGTTCATGAACAAAGGGGCACATCATGAACAACATGCCAAACATCAAACCTGATTCTGTAAAAGTACCATTAAAATTTGCAACAACGACAACGCATTAAGCCAGATATACCTTGCAATTCATGCACATCAAACAGCCACGGCTTGAAAGTAATATAGCTGACTGGTCCATTATGCCATTTTTCAGACCCAAATATTCATTCTCAATCAACCTATAGTGAAAAGTGTAACATAGATGGTTGATCTTATATCAAAGACAGAAATAATCAGGTCTAACAAAAGTGTAAGAAGCGGAGGTTCCAACAGACAAATACCAAGGCAGTTAAAGGCAAAATGTATTAGAGTGTTTCATTACTTGAGCGGAAAGCTGCCAAAGGCTTGTTAAAGAAAATACACTAACACCAACTAAAAAGGTGTTCAAATTGGTTGATTTTTCCATTAATTTTTCATTTGAATTAACTTCCCTGGCATGACATTCATACTAAAAATAAAAAGATTATGATGGTAAATTTACAAAGCCATTAGCTGCTTGCCGTTGGAATTTAGTCTCCAAAAAGTCCAACAACTATATATCCTGTTATCATTTTGACTATTTAGCAAGTTACATGACTGGTATTGTTAGATATTTAACTGTTATCCAGAAAGGAGTTTCTAAACCCCTTTTAGTGCCTCACCTTGGCGCCTATGGCTTGCCATTTGATGCCTTTGATTATATAGATTCATACATGTCCATGGTTTAAGAAGAATGCATTGTGACTGTCTCCAAAGATTTGGATGAACTTACCTATCATATTCAATATTTTCAGTAGGAGATATTACTAAATCATTTGCATGTTCGAAAGCCAAGAGATAAGCTACTCCAACCTGTCAAAAAATAAAAGTTGAAATCCCCAAAAAATAAATCAGAAAACATGAGCAGTCACAAAAATGTATGCATCGGAGGTCTATCATGGGATTTTCTGAAAGAAACCCCAAAATGAGCAGCTTATTACCCCCCAAAACAATCAAACAAAATTGAATCTTACTCAAGCATTTAAACTAGGTCGAACCAAGTTTTGATGAACTGCAGTTCAATTTTCATTACAAGGGTCTATGATTTGATTCATACTTTTCATAATTTTAATAACTAAAGAAAGAAAAATAGGAGGGGAGAAATCACTACTTACTGCAGCAGAAGAGCTTAAGCCTGAACTGTCCAGACCTTCAGAACCACATATGTATCCTATGATACCCTGTAAACATTGTGACAAGGATGGGTGGGTGTAAATTACAAAATAATGGAAATAACTTGCATGCCAATGATCTTCATTGCAAGAAAACCAGAAATACGTCATAACTAGTTTCTTATTTTCTCCAACAGGTTTTAGAAAAGGCATTTAAAATTACACCTGCACCTGTCAACACTTGAGAACCAGTGCTAGGCAGGATCAAGCTGACAGATAAATATTATGTTTATTTTACAGTACTAAGTATCAAGTTCCGTCATTAGTAACTTGCCCAATTCTTGAAATTTGAAGGCATGTTGAAAAAGCAGCTTACCAGAATACTACAAACATTATCGCTCCCATGAACTCATGAACAGAAAGGAACCTAGAAACACAATACATCCATTATGTAAAACTTTTTTTACTCCACCCGATCATGCTAAGCATTTACAAATTTTCTCCTTTTGTTTGTCTGGTACACTTGTGCCGATTTCTGAATGTCTATTTTAGTGCACTTGCTTATGCATGATTGCATGGAAAATAAACCAGCCTCTTAACTTAAGTGCTTTTCTGATTACTACAAGCTAATCCTTTGATTATTTCAAGTTCAAGCTACTTTATTTATTTTGTATAGTTCAGTTTGTCTGTATCGCTCACTGCACCAACTTATTAGTATTATATATTCACAGGCCATCAGTCACACAAGAAAATGGCAACTTAACAACCTATTGCTACTCAGGTTCATAACGAGATAATATCAAATTTAGAATGTGGATCCTTTTTTGTGGGGGGGAGAGTAATAACATATCAAATATGTCCTTTCTTTTACGAAACAAATTTTATTTTCCATGTAAACTACACTGTAGAGCCAAGAAATACAAGTGAAAAATATTGTAGGACTGTTATGTTGTACACAAAGCCAAAAAAACATTTTACAAGTCAATGAAATAGATTAAGTTAGAGCTAGTTAGAACTCACTAACTAACACCACCATTCTCATTATCAAAGAGAAAAATACAAGTTGAACTAGATTATCGTAGAGAGCTGCTATCTACGTATAACACTAGCTTAGTAAAGTCAGGAGATGAACAGAAAGGTGAACCGCATGGCACTAACTCTGACCTTTGAAAGATTGTGTCCCTTTTTCTGTAATGCATATACTGCTCCTCTAGCATAACGGCCCCAATTACATTGTTCCTGTAGCTCAGAAGAATCCTTTACCGAGTTCTCAGGTTTCATCTCAGTAGTTTGTTTTGGCTGCTGAATCTCATCAACACTATCAAATACCAATCACTCAACAATAAACAATTATATAGTGTTATTTTGGAAGTTCAAAATAACAATGAGAAATTAAAAGGAGAATACTAATAGTCTGAGATCAGAATGTTAGTTGAAATGCCAACAAGCTAGTAGCTTGATTGGCAGTTTGGCACTGTCCCCTAGTCTTAAAAGTTTTGGGTGCGATGATGATGTCCAAGGCTCGATCCTTCATCAGGCGATCAACTCCCTCCCCTACCCAGTCACTTGCATCTCCGGTTAAATCCCCCCCCCCCCCTTCCCTCCAAAAATTTTGAAGTTGAAATAAGATACAGTTACTGCTTATAGAACCCATCATCCAGCCATATACATAATGATAGTCGGCAAAATTTCTCTTCATTTCATATTATTATTCAGCAGACCATGTTGTAATGCTAATGATTTTCCCATAGGTGGTACACACCTCTAAACTAATGCATTTGACATACTTACATTCACCCATGATAACATTGAGAATATTTGCAACACGCTCTCTAACATACTTCTTTTAACGAACTCTTTATTATTGCATGAAATTCACATACCAAACAGGGAGTGGGTCGAGCTAAACAGGAAGTGAGGTCCCCTGATCTAGTGATTCTCACATGAACTCACTCAATAACAGTGTGTTAAAATCAGTATATTATGAGCAATGGAAGAGAGCTTTTGAAAAGAAAAAAAAACAATAGAAAACAGCAAGCCTAATGATCACGGACCCTATACCTGAACTTTACATCTCCACGAAACTGTCCTGAACGAACTACAACCTACAAGAAAAGCCTCATGGGTCATTCATCAAACAAATGGAAGCAACATGAAATATGTGTGCGTGGCCAATTTAAAATGTACTGCTAATTGAAAATATAAATCCAGGTGTTTTCTCATGTTTTTCAAGATTGTAAATTGAGAACGTGGTCGAATTTTACCTGGTCACTTCCTGAAGGAGTAAATCCCAGAAGTATTCCCTTATCAATTGTCATAGCTAAAACAGTCCCACCCTACAAACACCAAAGTGAAAGTGAACACATTCAACATTCAAGTGATGCTTCCGAGAATGTTGTCCAATAACAGAACAGGTGAACATTATTTTCCCATCCTCAGGGCTCTAATAAGTATTGCTTAGTCAAAATTTTCCCTATAAAACTTGCCGAAAATCAACCATCAAGTTTCATTAGCAATAACATAACAAATAGACACATTAAAGTACCTGATGATCAATGTGTGCCCCCAAAGGACAAATTCGATACGGAGATACTACAATTCGAACTTCCTCTTTATCCACATTTGCCATTTCAGAAACTATCTCTTTCATTTCATTTAGCTGCATGAACTACATACAGATTAATCACAGAGTATCAAAGAGTATTGAACTAGGATTGGTTAATCAAAAGGAAATGCTTCCACCATTCCAACTCTTAATATATTTCAGTTATTTATTTCCTCTTCCATTGCAGTACTCTATTCCTCACATATAAAAAGGCTAAAACAATTCAACAATGACAGCCATCGGAGTCGCATTATAAGTGAAAAAAAGCTCACAGCAATTGCGACATTAGTAAATCAAACGGGATTCACCGGATATTCCTTACTCACGAATCAATCAGTCTTATTAAAATAGTACAATTCAAAACCCTAGATTTCCTACCATCACAAGGCATTACCAAATCGAACTTTGTCAAATCTAGAGCAAGCAAAAAATACGCAAATGATAACGCAGTTACCGATCCCAATCACTTTGCACCGAAGTAATATGAAAAACAAGAATAAAGTAAAAAAATGCATGCAATGGATGGAACTACGAGTTTCCAACAAAATGTGCCAATTGCAAACTAAACGATGCAAAATAGAGAATGGCGAAGCAGAAAATTGAGCGAGATCGGAATCTATGTGTACCAACCTCTGTCTCAGAAGGCCAAGACGTCCCTTCCATTGGAAACTTGTTTCACGACGTAATGCGAGGGAGGATCTGATCTAGAAAGAAACAGAAAAGAAGCGAGACGAGATCGGAAAACTCACCACAGGATAAGCACTGTGCATTTCAGATATACCTCATTCATCAAATACATTACTATTCACTACACCGTCCATTTTCTTGCTGGTTGGTGACGCGCCAAAATCGGTTGAAGTACATTCAGACATTAATTAATTCGGTAATTCGCTTTGTTTTAGCTATTTTTTTTACTCACCCATTTTAGTACTCGACAACTTTTAGATAAGATAAATCGGTTACTAACAATTTTTTGGGATAAATAAGTCTCTGACATTTTCAAAACGGGGACAAATTAGTTCTTGTGTTAGGGACTAATTTGTCCCCGATTTAAAAACGTCAGAGACTTATTTGTTCCAAAAAATTGTCAGGGACCAATTTGTCCTATTGAAAAATTGTGGAGGAATAAAATGGGCATTTTTTTTTGAGATTATTGTTTTAGCTTTTTTTGTTTTGAGATTATTGTTTTAGCTTTTTATTACCGCTCCACCACAACACTTTGTAATTTCT
The DNA here is from genome assembly GCA_039519185.1 of Astragalus membranaceus. Classification (NCBI taxonomy): domain Eukaryota; kingdom Viridiplantae; phylum Streptophyta; class Magnoliopsida; order Fabales; family Fabaceae; genus Astragalus; species Astragalus membranaceus. Next base: position 162,968,165 of record CM076850.1, read on the forward strand.
TTTTTTTAAATAAATAATATCTAATTATATTATAAATTGGAGTTTGTTAATAGGAATTTTTGTCTCTTTATATTATATTTGGCACGAGATTATAATGATGATTATCACCATATCCTAGCAAAGTGTTTTCTTTTTGTCCAGTACACCTAGTAGGGTAAGTTAGTAACACACTTGTTATAAAAAAAAAGTAAACGACACACTTTATTGGTGGGGTAAATCGCTTTTTGATCATGAATGTGTGAAGCATTTTTTTTCACAACGTGAATGTGTGAGACATTGTCGTTATAGTTTTTGAATATATTTAAATTGCAAACGCATCTTTAAGTGTTTATTTAGCAAGTCATTTTGGTCTTCAAATATATCTTTTATTAGTCATTTCGATCCTTAAATATGTTTATTGTTCATCAATTTAGTCATTAAAATTAATAACAAAAGAGACACTTAGAGGCGTGTTTGGAATTACGATACATTCAGTAACTATAATGAGTATAAATCAAATTCAAACACACGTCGAGTAAATATCCAATTCAGTTCTTAAAAGTATAGAATCGTACAACTTAGTATTCCACGTTATTAATATTCCAAAATGGTTTCTATAACGACAAAAAGTTAAGGTAAATTATTGGTTGCCTCTAGAGAAATATGGATAATTTACTCAATATAATGTGAAATCAATAAAATTAACCACTTTTTTTTTGTAATCAACTATCTTTGTCAACTAAAATATATTTATGCTTCTACACCATGTTAATATTATATTATTTTCCATACATGTGACAAATATGCATGGAATGAATGCAAGTGAGATTGAGTAAATTGCCCACATTTGTAATTTACTCACCTAAAAAGTAAATTTCACCTAACCAAGTGATTGATTTGTATATCAGTATCTTTAGACCACATTTATATTAAATTAGTAAGATATTTATGTCAAATTTTAAGAAGTAAAAGTGAAATGGATAAATTACCCACATTTTTTCAAAGGGCAACCTAGGTCTCACCAAAAAAGTTAATCAGGTTTATTCCTCAGTTGGTATTCACAAAATTATGATGACATAAAGTTGGTAATGTCAGAGTATCCGTAACTAAGCGAAAAATGTTAGTGATTTATTTGCTAACAGATCTAAACGAATAGACAAATTTGATTAACATTTTACAATTTTATGGACCAATTTGAATTCGCTTTAAATAAGTGTTAACTTGATTAACATTTCATTAGCCAGGTATGTACTTTTTATTTATTTAGGGTGTGTTTGGGAGTTTAGAGGGGAAGGGAGGGCATGAAACTATTAGCGTAAATTTTTTAGTGATGGGGCGAAAAATTATCCCCCTACGAGCCCTACCCCCTCCTTCCCCCAAACCCCCCTCCTAGTTTATTTTTGGAACCTCTCCTAATTTGAGAGGTTTTGGAGGGGCTCCAAAAATAAACTAGGAGAGGGATTTGGAGGGTTTTAGGGGGATAATTTTTCTCCACATCACTAAATAATTTGCATTATTAGTCCCAACCCCTCCCCTCCAAACATCCAAACACTCCCTTAGTGTTTCACAAGATGAAAAATACTCACGTAAATGTAAACAAAGTGAGGTAATGACTAGAACAACGAATACGTATAATAAGGATTATTTGGATGAGTGATTTGGCTAACGAAATTGGTAAATAGATAATAGTCTATAAAAAACAAAATTGTTCCTAAATAGATTATTGAGCGTCGTGGAAGTGGTTAATGCACTCCATCTAAATGGACGTTGGCTAGTAGCCGAGTTTGATCCCCGGCGATGGAATAAATTGGAGTTGGGCTTTACTTACCTCCCAGGTGAACTCCAGATTATTTAGGGCCCCCTTCCCTTAGACACCAGAGCGGGGTCATAGACCTCTAGACCAAAAAAAGATGGTTGAGCGTTGTGCGAATTTAGTGTTTTGTGATTAGTCGTTTCCTTAACTGATATGTTTTTTTTTTGACAAAACTTAACTGATATGTTGATTAGTTGTTTCCTCAACCAAACCAATCGTTTGTTCATATGTTGATTAGTTGTTTCCTCAACTAACAAATCGTTTGTTCAACAGATTAGATAATATATCTGCTAACAATGATTCCCTTGTTTATAAAAACCTTAAAAATTACAGAGAAATTAAATCCTTCCAAGTTTAGTCATTCAAGCAAAAATTGGCTTCTAATCTCAGCATACAAGTAACAAAAAGAACATATGACTAGAACCGAAACCAACCAAAATCTAGACCTAAAAAACACACAACAATTCACCACACACAAGAAATATCTTCATTCTTTCAAAACAACCCTCGTCTATAAATACCGGCACACATTGCCATAAAGAGGTAGATTCTCATTCCTAGCAAAATCACTCATTTATTCTCAATGAGCGTCGTAGTGGCTTCGCAGGTACACCTCCCGGGCTCACACTAACCTCTGGTCAGGCAGCAGGTGACCTACCAACTGCAGTCCACCCAACACTAAAGGATACAAAAACACGTATCAAATAAAAAAAACATTGGAACACCAAAGTATGAGACATAACATACAAACTGCAAATTCTTAAGCTGACCTCCAAACAATTAACTGAGTTATAGAACACATGTGAAGTAAGAGACAAGTGAAAAAGATTAACAATCCTTCAAACAATTAACTAATTTAACTTGATCCTCCCGTTTAGTTGCCACTTGCCAGCAGCCCAAGTCCATGGCATTCCCTATTTGGAAAGCCAATAAAGCAACGTACCTTGTGCGCGTTTCTTTCTTTCCTTTTGGTTGCAACTTTCATCTTGATCAAGCAAGATTCAGAAGAAAGAAAACACAAAGAATGTTGAAAATAACGGCATCAAATTTATACATTGACATTAATAGTTCTCAGTGAAATCATTAGACTCTGTCACAAGAAAAGAAGCAGAATTACATTTGTACTTCAGTTTCCTTAAATATTTAAGCTAATTATCAGACCGAATAAATAGTATAGCATTCATCAAAACAAATTCAAATTGGTGTAGCTGTAACCATGTGAATGAGGCAACAACTCTTCTATATATCCTAGAACTAGAATAAAAGTATCTAAACACTACTACCTAAAACAAAATCAGTTTGTATTAAACTCGATTTCAATGAATGAATTAATTAATATTACAAAATGAAATACACATTAAAGCATGTGAAATTCAAAAATTCCACAAAGAAACAGGAGTGTCAAATATGTCCACGTCACACCACCAGTGACTAAAATCTCTTGGGGAAGGAGGAGGAGACATTATAGGCTCATGAGCAATACTCATAATCAAATCATGCAAGTCTTCAAATCCCGACACCACCGGAGAAACTTCTTCGTCAGCAATAGTACTACTAGTACTAACACTCTGCTGCTCCTCATCGGAAAAGATATTCGCAGCCACCGTTGCCGCTCTTCTTATCTCCACCGGATCAGTTGATTCCGGCAACGTCAACCGCCACGCAGAGTCAGCAAAATTAAGACAAGCTGACTTTCCACGAAGCGTAAGTGCAGCAACATCGTGTGCACGTGCAGCCATTTCAGGAGTTGGATATGTTCCAAGCCAAATCCTTGAGTTCTTTTTGTTGTTAGGTACTCGTATTTCACATACCCATTTGTTCTTATTCCTCTGTCGCACTCCTCTATACACTGGGTGCCTAGTTTCCTTAAATACTCTTCTTCCCGCTCTCTTCTTTGGCCTCGCCGACGCCAATATTATAACTTCTTCGTCACTGTGGCTTGAGGAACTTGTTTCAGTAACATTGCTGAAGTTGACAAATGATGGGATGAAAATATTCATTGGAGAATTAAGTTGGTGAGTGTTTTTTCTTGTTGTAGAATTTTGAGGGTGGGAATATTTGTGTTGTTTTTGTGAGAGTGGAGAGTGGTTTTGAGTTTGAGTTTGAGAGTGTGTGTGTGGAGTTTATATAGTTTTTTGAAGTAGGGTAATAGGACCACGTTTGTGACACGAACACGGGGACAGTTGTTGTCTTATAAGTGGGACAGGGGAAAAGGAAGACCACGGCTTTCACTACTGCTACACAAGTGTGCTTGCTATTCTTAACTTTTGTGGGACAATAACGTGATGTCATGAGATGTTGAAGATAACGACAAAGGTTGGTTTTGAATTTTGATCTTATCCATCCTATATGAGTATATGTGACTCGAATGTTTCCAATTCCCATTCCAGCTCCAGCTATAAATATTAATAAATAATTAAATAGGAAGAAACGTGGAAATGAATGTTTCAAAACTTGCTTTATGCCTTTATTATCCTGATTTGGTTACAATGACTCAATAGTGAGTAGGGTAGCAAATATCATTGGCTTGCCACTTGTTGCACAGCTCAACTATGTTGTGTAAGATCAACGAACAGTTTCGTTATAAAATGGATAAAAATCAGATTAATGTCCGATGTAGCATCCTTTTCGTTTTTTATGTTAATTTCCAAGCCTATTGTTTCAATATATGATTCAGCTTTTTGGTCAAACAAATTTGATTATATATTCTACTTTTATATTGACAATATAAAAGTGAAAATACCCCGTCATTTTGATACAAGTGAAAATATACCAACACTATGGATTATTACAAAAAACTAAGAATTAATAAAACAATATAATTATTCATCGCTTATTAGATTGTAAAGTTTGAATTACGAATTTATATTTACAAAACATGTTTGATAAATTAGAAATTTTAAAATACATTTATTTTTGTATGTAAACAAAAATTTTTATACTATGTTAGTGTGGACAAAACAATGTTAGTGTGTTGTATTTTCAGAGGTTTGAATTTATGGGTTACAGATCAAGGGGTAAACGATAATAGACCAGATATTACATTAAATATCATAATGTCCCATCGTAGCAATTATATATATATATATATATATATATATATATATATATATATATATATATATACTAGAATAAATAACTCGTGCCATGCACGGGTATAAATATGTCATTGAAAATTGTTGTCGAATAAATTATATTTTGTAAGCTATAGTAGCAAAATGCATGTATAGGTAAATAGTGGTATTTTTTGTGATTTGAAAATAATATTTAAACCATCAAAACTTCATATTAATTTGATTTTTTTAAGCACAAATGATATCATATTATGGTGATTAGAATTCTTCATCTCATACTCATGAATCTCTAAATAATAACGATATTGATGACCATGTCATGACATGGCCATGTCGGTCATATATCTGGTCAAGGAATTGCACAATTTTTGAGTCGTCTACTGCCCAGTCTTTCGTCCTTTACTTGCTCCATTTGCACAACTTTTGCGAAACCTCAAGTCAAGACTGAGTAAGAAATTTGAAGTTTGAAGAGTAGTGCTTGTAACGGAGATTCCTAATATCAACCTTACATGTTTTGAGCTCCTTCCCCTTTTGCATTTCTGCTATCTATCATTTTCGATCCATCCTACTTACTTTTATATCAATTATTGCAGCAACACCCATAGACAATTATCAAATTAAAAAGCTCCCTCCTGGATGTACCTTGAATTTCAGCAAGATAACTCTTTGGCTCCTTGTCTTCACCCGTGTAGATCAATCTTGCAATGCAACAACCTCCCAATTTCATTAACTTGTCACTAATTCCTTCCCGTAGCTGCAAAATAGCCTGTATGTAAATATCATCAAGTCGATAACCAACTAAACTCGGGAGAAAATTATCCTGTTGGTCAGAAATGGATTTCACTAATTTTTATAACAATAGAATTTAACAACTGGTCATACAATATTGTCACTAAGATACCATATGTTAAGAAGGCTTAATGAGAGAAGGCATATATAAAAGAATGCATATTAAGTATTTTTTTAAAAGAATAGCAAGTGAACTCGAGAATGCAGCATAAGAAATAACATTAGAAATAGCATTAGGGAAAGTAATACTAATAGAAACCCAGTTGCATAGTAAGATCATAATAAAACTTGGTTGATTACAATGGAATCCCTGTTAGTCACAATAAAAATATAAATACGCTGCAATAATAGATGCAAAACTCATCTCTTGTTGGCATTAAGCTGACACAATATCAACCTAGTTGAGAACATGTTAAACAAAAAAATGACGACATTAAAACAAAATTGCCTCAAAATATTCATTCATCTCATATTAGGAGTATTCTTTTCCGAGAATACGCGGTTAAAATCCAACAAATGCATTCTTTATTGAAGTTTTATTCAATTTCAAAATCTAACAACACAAGATCTCAAATTGATGAATTGTGAGCAATAAAGCTTGCAGGCTCTAAGAATGTTGCATATACTTACTTGACATTAGCCCTACAAAAATCAAAAAGTTCGACAGCCATTTGGAAACTTCTGTTTATGATAAATTAGAAATTTTAAAATACATTAGAAATTTTAAAATACATTTATTGGTGCTACTGATAGTCCACTCATTGCTCTTACAGGTTGAAATCAAGAGGACTATTCCAACAGCAGTAACCTAAGGTTTTCAAGTTGAAATCAAGAGGACTATTGGTGCTACTGATAGCACCAATAGTCCTCTTACAGGTTGAAATCAAGAGGACTATTCCAACAGCAGTAACCTAAGGTTTTCTTGCAGCACTTTGATTTATTGATAATAGTAATAATTATCTAGTAATAATTGGTGCTTATTTGTGCTTTTGTTTGGTTGTGTTGTGTGTTTGCGAATGATATTTAGAGAGAGATAAATTCACATCTATATATACCCATTCAACTAGACTCTCACCTTAAGATGGCTACTTGCCACTATGTTAGTTTCCAAGCAAACCACTCATCTGAACCAATACTATTAGCTACTATCAATTATATATTTTTGAATGCAAAGTAGTAACTTATACTGAGTTCTGTTTCTGTTTTTGGTTTGAGCCATACTCATTATTTTATTTATGAATCAAAGTGCAATTTTTTGGATAGAGGGATTTTGGTGTTGGGATATTTAATAAACAAAATTAGTGTTGGGTTGAAATATTTGATGGAGAGGAAGAGATGTAAGGCGAGGGAAATATTTTGATGGAGAGGAAGAAATTTAATAAGTCTCTTTCATTTAAGTTGTTGGGTACAAAGATGAAATTTCTATTTGTATATCACCAAAATGTTCTCTTGCTGAAACATGAGGTAGGGATATTACTCTAACTTTTATTCACTAGGTCAAAGGTTATAGTTCACCATAACCATAAGTTGTTGTGAGCATTTTGGCACATGGCTCCATATCCTAAAACCTGGAAAAAATAATTAAATTAATGGTAGTCTTTGCGCTGGTGTAGGGAAGAAGAAGGAAAGCAGATACATATGCATTGAGGAGGTGCAACAAGCTGAGAAAACATGAAGAATACGAAGAAGAAAACAATGAAATGGTGGGCTTTCTTCTGTGTTTTCAGAATTTTTCTTGAAAATATTTTGATGAAAGGGTGTTACCTGTTATGGAAATTACTTAGCCATATTGTTTGTGGAGATTAATATTGGTAGTTTTATAATTTTTTATATTAGTTGTGTTAAGTTTTGATAGATTTGGACTCAAGCTTGGTTTTTAATAAGCTTGCTACACTCTAATGCTGTGATATGTAGGAGAGATTGTGTACACTCTAATGCTTTGATATGAGGTATTTTATGATAAGATATTGCCTTTCAAGTGGTTGAGGCAATTCAGATATTGTCTTGCAATGGCAGAGTGAACACAATTTTAGTTAAGATTTTTGGTGGTATAATGAAGTGTGATGTTTAGATGAAGTAAATTTTGTGAGTTTTAACATTTTGAAACTTTTAGAAGCGCTCCCCTGATGAGTTTTTCTTCAATGATAAACTCCAGTTCCAAGTGTGAAGCTCTTAAGTCTTTTACATACTTTCATGTCAAGTCTAATAGTTACATACTGATATAACAATGCTCTGTTTTTTATTTGGGACAAAGTGCATTTATGGTATGTATTATTATTATTTGTGTTTGGAGGGCTAGGTATTAAACATGGTGCCTTTTAGTAATTGTAGTATAATTTTGTTGCTGAATTTATGGCTATTTCTTTTTGATTGAATAGGCAAGTGGTTTATGGGCGGGTTACCAACGCGACTTGAGGATGGTGATGCTAGCCATAGATAAACAAGAGATTCAGATGACGATTCTTTTATAATTGTGAGATTTTTCTGCATTTGTAGGATTGATCTTTATGCAGTTGCTATTTTGCATTTTGAACATATGTTATTTTGGACTTTTTGGATTAGCTTTCTTACATGTAACGTGAGTTGCCAGATTTTCTTAGCTGACAGATTTTGTTTAATGTAGTTGTTTTTCACTAATCTTGCTTTAAGCTACCACTCGACACCTCCTCTAGCAAGTGTATTTGTACTTATTAGTAGTTGGTTGTTACTAATCTTTTACATTAGGTATGAACCATGTAGATAAACTAATGGTTTATGCAGTTTTGATCCATTTCATTGTGATCATTTTGTCTGCTGAAGGATTATACTATCTCTGCAGTGGTAATTTTCCACACGTCTCAAACTATGCAGTTTTATATCTCTTCTTTTATTCTTATTTGTTATTTAGGTAGTAGAAGAGTTGATCTGGCTTCCAATCCTTATAACTTTGCTTAGGTACTGGACAATTGTATTCCAGACAAAAATGGCACAAAGATGTGTACTTTAATCAAATGGTTCAGGAAATTAAAATTTGGCATGTTATTTATTTGTTGGGCTTTATCTTTGATGTTTTTTAATAGTTCCATTCCATTATCTTTGATGTTGGTATGCCTATTAACACACATTGCTGGGCGTTATTCCCATTTTTCAGTGCACTTCATTTTCCAGCAACACCTACTACTGGAGATGAATGATTGCATGTTTGATTTTGCAAAGATGATATTAAACACAACTAGCCAGAAACTATTGAATTTATTGTAAAAAAATTTATTAGATAAGTACCAAGTGTTGTTGTGATCATGTGATAATGATAATTTTTTAATTTGTATGTTTCATTTAATTGTACAGCTTTAGTGTTTGACTTATAGCATTAACTTGTGCTAATGAGTACCTTTTTTCATTCTTCTATGACAGACCTTTGTTGGTAGCAATCCATTTTGTGACAGTGAATGAAGTAATCCCGGTTAATAAAATGAGATTAGGGAGGGAGGCTTGCAGCTAGAACCACTTTCTAATGAGGTAATTCTCAATGAAATTAATTGGCATGATGATCCTCTCTCTATGCCATTAAATAAAAAAGCCTAGGAGTAGACAAATACACACTAATGGGACAACAAAATGTGCTGCTACAAATATGCCATTAATCAAAGTAGAAATACATAATAATGGGACAACAAAAGGTGCTGGTACAAATTAATAGGTAATGGCTTAAATCAAAATTATTTTATCAAGAACTTTGTCTCTACAATAACCACCTAAATTTAGTCACTCTATTTCCTTTCTTTTCTTTGTTATTTGTGGTGTTGACAATCAATTATAACCAGAATTTTGAATGTTGTTGAATATGAACCCAAGAATGAAGCCTATATACTCCCAAAAAAAATCCTCATTGTTATACATAGCACATGTTACTGCATTATTTGTCCTCTTCTCTTTCTTGAAATTTCTCATTTTATACGCAATCACTTACAGTTTAACATATAAGGCGTGGAATTGTCCTCCTACCTGGAGACGTGTATTATGTGATGCATTAAGTCTACAGCATGCGAAAAGGTTACAAGAATTGATATCTCAAATTAGCCAACTTCAATGTACCTTGGCAACAAAACTGTGCTCCGGTGGTTTTAAATCTATTTCGGAAGACATTTTTCACAGCATGGTATGCACCACATCAAGGGAACAAGACAGTAGCATTCATGTGAACCTGCTTAGTGTTTAATTGGACAGCATGGCAGAAAATTGTTGTTCTTCAAGTGATAATTTGACACTATAATTCCCACCTATGTAACAAGTAGAGAAGAATTAATCCAATTTTATTTTCGATTTTACTCTTTTCCCTTTGCTTCATTTTCTTTTCACTTCCAATGAGCATATTTTAATCTGATATATTACTAAAATACACTTTCTCTATTTAGTGAGGAAGCTTATGGATATGGAAATTGAAAAATGTAATAGCACATAAATTTGTTCCGACTTCTAATATTATCTTGCATCAATCAGGTCTATTATTCTACAGGAGGTTCTCAATCCACATTAATACCTTCTTAGTTTTGACTTTTTTTCCCATAGTCACCAATGTACCATAATTTGTCATATTAGATTAGTTTGCACGTTATGTACCAAAAAAAGATAAGTTTGCATGTTTCCCTTTTGGCAATTATAAACATTGATAGATAGTTATATACTATTTAAACAACAGGATACTTCAAAACAAATTGATAAACTAATTCATTGGATTTATACATAGTGTAACAAATAAGCTAATTCAATTATAATCTAATCAATTTAAGTATACTTTAAAATAATTGGATACGGAGTAGATTAAAAAATAATAGCTTAGAAATTTGTTTTTAACTCTAAAAATGAAATTATTTCTATCAAAGAAAAGCCAAAATTATTTTTAGCTCTATACTACTTTTTTTAATGGAGTCCCTTAGATGTTCAATAATGTCGACAAAACTTTCCTTTCACTTAAAAATGAAATTAATAGATGCATTTTAGTCCCTATCCATGGAAGTAGTAAACACATAATCAAATAATGCATGCCTACAGCCTGTCATCATGATCAAAACTACATAGTCTATGTTTAGTAAACTCAAAACTGTCATATTATACACCTAATTACATCCCTCTAGTGTTTGCCAAAGCAAATATCTTGAGCAGAGTTTATTAGTGCAATTTAATATGAACTTCTGCTAATACCAAATCAAAATTACATCTCTTTCTTTTGTCTCTCTTCATCTAATGGTTTAGATTGTTCACGTAATTCCTCATATTTTTTCGGTATATGGTGTGCGAAAAAGATAATGTGCAAGTATACATAGTCGACAACAAGTAATAAAGTGAAAGTAGAGTATCGTTCCCACATGGATTGGATTAATTCTTAAAGTTTAAATAGATAGAGAAATTAGTATTAAGTAACCAAGTAACAAACAATATTGATGGTGTGGAGACAGAAGGTAAACAAACTAAATAAATGGAGAATGTAGTCAGGTGAGAAAGATAGTTGAGATGTTCTTTACCAAATAAGTCACTTTTAATAGTTTTGAGTTTATATGTGATGTAGGTGCACTGAATGTTGTTGCATTAGAAATGTGCTTTTCAGTCACTATCTTCAGAGTTTCATTACAAGCTCTTATGTCTAAGTTGCTAAATAAGTTCACTCATGTATTTTAAGTACCCACAGTACCACCCTATGGACTATGCTATCCTATGTCTAGGTTTTAGCATGGTTTCAACAAAGTTTCCTTAATTAAAACACTTACCCATATTAGTTCTTGAGTTCTAGTTATAAACCATGTCTGTATTTATAACTCTACTTGTTCTAAGTGATCAATCTCAAAATAAGTGTTGAAAGAAGTATAAAACAAGAACTAAAATGCACACATCACATATGATCACAATAGCTTATTTAAAAGATCATTATAAGGTTAGAACATCCCAACTAAAAGAGTTTAGTTCATGCTAGACATTACAAGGCATATATAAACAGAATAGATCATACTCATATATTTGATATCACAAAAGGAAAACAACAAGGTAAGAGTTACACGGTTGGAGTTCATTTGCATGAAGTTGCCAAGCAATGCGAGAGCATTCACTTCACTACATTCAGCCAGCACTACGTACTTGTGTGGAAGTAAAGAAAGAAGTTGTCAATTCCTTTCTTGCCTTCTTACAAGAGAATGAAAAATTAAATTTAAAACTATCTATATTAGTGTACGGAATGAGAGATGAGAGATTTTCAAGTGAGAGATGGAGGTCTTTATATAGGCTTCAAGTGGAGCTTTCTTTCACAAGAGGGTTTGCTTGATAACAAAGTTAGGGTTGCCTTTAGTCACTTCAGCCCAAAAAATAATGCAAATCCTCCACTCAACCAAGAAGGGAGGTCCTCTAATGGATGGCCAAGTGTCCCTAGGTGAGTGACTCTTCAAAGCTATCTTTTATGGTAGGCGCCGAAATTTGTGACTTGCATGTGCTTTCATGACTAAGCATGACATCATCAACTGAGTGCTTGAGCATCTTGATGTTTTAGGATTTCTTCAAGCATTGTAGTGTGTTTTGAGTGCAGGTGCATCCAATGCAGGTGCATTGTTGAATTGCTAATGCAGGGGCATCACATGCAGGTGCATTGAACAAACATATCAAAAATACCAAAATATATGCAAGATGCTAAGTTATATGCATAACCCTCTTTTAACTTTGAATGTTGTTATTTTATTTATAAGACTTTATTTACTATATATTTTTACTTAGAACTGAGCAATTATTTAGGTTTAGATGCGTAAATAACTCTATATAAAATAGATTTATCACACCCCCAAACTTAAACCATTGCTTGTCCTCAAGTAATGACAAAGAAAATCACAAACAAGATTTGCATAATCAAGAAGAACAGATCAGCTAATTTCTTTCTAGAAAATGATTTTTTTCAATGATGCACTCTATGAACTTCATTTTTCAGGAATTTTTCTTTAAGGCTTCGTTCTCAAAACATCCAAGGTTATTACCGCTTATTTGTGTGAGTGTGTGCCCACTAAGTCTAGATTTAGTTCCAAAACTAAGTAAAAAAAAGTTTTCTTAGCCTTTGAAAGAATTAGTTCACGTTTGATCAAGCTAAAAGATTTTTCAAAAGATGGAATAGACTAACAATTTCCTCAAGTGTTGGGGAAGTTCTAAGCACAACAAAGGGCTTTGATTTGAATATTTCAGATTTGTTGAGCCAATGCACTATTTCCTATTTTTGGTGGTTTTTTCTTGATGCAGATGCATTGAATGCAGGAGCATTGTATTTCTGTAATGCAGGAGCATTGAGTGCCCTTGCATTTGAGACTACATATATGACTTTTTAGCATATATTACCCTTTTCACTGACCCCCTTTTGCATACTTTTTTCTTTGTTTCTTTTCTTTTTGTATTTTTTTTAATGCATTATTGGAACGGGTACAGTTTATGATTTAGGCAAATATAGCTGTTTACAACAATTTAATATTTTGTAGTACATTTGATAACCTATGGCATTTGACTTCTCTAAGTTATTTATACTCTTCCTTAATTTTCATTGAAACACCCCCAAACTCAATTCTTTATGCTATTCTAAATTTTTAGTAAAAATTTAGCATTGACCTTAGCTTACTAAAAATTCCTTTTTGCATCAGGTTGCTTTTCAAATAGCAGAGTTCTTTTCTAAAACTCGGTTTTGATGTGTAGAAGCTATAATAAAATTGGTCTTCTGAGAAAAACAATGCTTCTTTCTATTTCTTTCTTTCATCATTAAAAGTCAGATCGAAGAGATGCATTTGTTTTGTTGTGAAAGATTCTAAGCTGATCATTGATAACTCTTATTTATAAGAGTTATTTATGCTTTCTTAGCTTAAATTATTGTGAGTTCTAAAGTAATATTATATTTAATTAGTTAAAATATGTTGTTTAGTGTAAAAGAAGAATTAATTCCGGTTTGTGATCATTCGGAAATTTGGTGCCCCATTTTGTGCTTTTATGTGTGTGCATGTTTCATTGCTGCAGCAATAGTTGCTGCAGCAACAGTTCCTGCGACAGATGAAAGAGAAATTGCTGGAAGCACGGATTTGAACGCATTACAGCCGTCAAGCAAGGACGGACGCACTATCTAAGATGCCAGCACCTGGACAGAGAATATTCCACCTTTTTAATGGGCACATGTACTTTTGGGCACACATAAGGACAAATGGCGCCTCCAAATTAGGGTTTTCTTGGATCATGCACCCTAGTACTATATAAAGACTACCTTCTTCTTCATTTTGCGTGCTGGTTTAGAGGAGGAAAAATTTAGAAATAGCTTTCCTCCATTTTTGTACCTAGCTACCTTAAATCACTAAAGTGGAAACACCATTGCTGGGAGTGATGCTGCAGCAATACAGAAGCTTAATTACTTGAAGATTTTTGTGGATTTGGGAGTTGATCTGAACCTCCATGCTACTGTTTTTGGAGTCAATCTTCAGTATACCACTTCTTACTATATTTCTTCTTTGTATTTTCGCATTTATGGCTTTAAACATTATGTTTAAGTTGTATTTCTTGTGTTGTTTGCTCATCATGAGCTAAATACTCTTAGTTGGGATGCTTTGATCTATGTAATGAAGTCTTAGTGTGTTTAATGCATGTATTTGATGTTTAGCATTTTTATCTTTTGCGTGATACTATTTCCAAACTTATTTTAGACTTGATCACCTAAATATAAGTACCATTTATAGATTCAAACATGGTTTATAAATTGATCTCAAAGGATAACATGGATAGTGGTTAGTAAAGGACACTTTAATAATCCTTGCTTAAAACCAAGACATAGGAGGGAAAATTCCATAAGGTGAACACCGTGGGTGCGTAAGTAGCCTAGGGTATACCTATTTAGGGCCTAGACATAGGCTCTTGTAGCGAATAGCTAGTGAAAGTATTTGAAAGAATAGCAACTGTTGCGACAGCACCTAGTGCTGCAACATCAGATACAACATTAGACCATTATTATGAATTTGCATAGTGAAGGCATTCCCAACTTACTCTCATTCTGGATTTTCGCTAATCCTTTATTTTACTTGTTGTTTGTTGATAAAATTGGATTCTACAACTTGTTATTTTACTTTGCTTTTACTCACTAGCTTGCTGCTAATTAAATATAGAAAAGAACTCAACAATTCTCGTGGGAACGATCTCTACTTACTCTTTATTACTTGTTGTGACTGTGTATACTTGCATATATTGTTTTCACACAACAAGTTTTTGGCACCGTTGCCGGGGATTATGGTAGTTATTTTCTATTGTTTAGTAAGTTTAGTTAGTTTTGATTCTTTTATTTAGTTTGTTCTGTTTTTCAGAAATTTTTTTTTTATTTTGTATTGTGTTTTGTGTTTGTAGTGTGTTTCATTTGTGTTTGGTGTTTTTATGAAAAAAAAAACCACTTTATGCCATGGACCATTGTTTCAATGGAGATGAAGATGAAAGGGGCTGTTTTGAGTTAAACTCCATGCCCATGTCAAACTTTGTGTGTGAGCAAGAGCCAACTTCTCAAGCTCAAATCAAAGGATTACATGAGGGGAGCTCTAATTTTGAAAAACTCTTAACTCATTCCATTGAATCTATTAAAGTGGATCATGACAACTTTGAAGCTTCATGTAAGAGTATAGAGGCTCACATTAAAACTATAATGGAGCGTCTAAAAGAAGAGAGTTGTTGTGAAGAGGTGGTTGAGCAAAAGGAAGAAAAAGGTGTAAAGTGTGAAAAAAACTCTTAGCTCATTCCATTGAATCTATTAAAGTGGATCATGACAACTTTGAAACTCCATATAAGAATATGAAGGCTCACATTAAGACTATAATGGAGCATCTAAAAGAAGAGAGTTGTAGTGAGGAGATGGTTGAGAGCAAAAGGAAGAAAAGAGTGTAGAGTGTGAAAATGAATATGGTCATTTTGGAAGTAAGTGGAAGAAAAACAAAAAGATTGTGTAGTTGTAGAACAAGAAAAATTCAAAAATAGTGACAAGGAAGAAAAGCCAAGGTTGAGGTATGAAAAGATTCATGTAACAAGTGAGACTCAACCCTTGGTAATTGAAGAAAAGAGTCCTCCGCAAAATGAGCTTTAATTTTTTCAAAAGAGGGGGAATTCCTATCCCAAATGCTTATTGATTGGGGCATGGGAACACTTGCTTCCCTATGCCAAATACATGAGATTTCTGATAAAAAGGAGAAAGCGGAAGGATGATATTTTCTTCTAGTCCTATTATCCACCCTAACTTGGGTTTTGAAGGCCAAGTCTAGCTAAAGACTATAAATTAAGCGCTACTGGGAGGGAACCCAGATTTTTAAGGACTAATTGTGTTTTGTGTGTTTTTGTTTTTACTATTTCAGGTAAGAATAAGTGGTCTTGTGGTATGTGCTGTCAATTATGCAGATTTTTGGTGCTACAGCACCATATGCTGCAGCACCTGTTGCTGAATTGTTGAGCACGTGGTCAAAAAGTCAAAATGGAGTTTCAAATCCCAATGTGACAGATTTGGCAATCGCCTCTACTAACTGGCTGTGTGTTTTCTCTGTCTCGTCATTTAAACCTTGTTAACGATCTTTTCCCCAATCACCACCCACCCAAAACCTTTCCACCAGACCTTCACCTAAACCATCACCAACCAAAGAAGCATCCCCACCCAAAACACCTTGTTCATCACAACATCTCACTTATCACAGTTTCAAACCATCATTACTTACCCTTCATCCACCTCCACCAAAAGCAAAACCATCAATACTTATCCCAACACCTTCCCTATCTCCAAAACAATGCACTCCACAAAAGTCCCTATCAACCAAACCACCTCAGTCCTCACCAAATAAACATTCACCCAGAAATCAACCTTCCACAGAGAAACACATAGGTCATTGGAAGAAGAAATGCAGAAAGTGGATACTGTCACAGGTAGTGTTGCAGCATCAGTGTTAGAAGGCAGTGCTGCAGCATCTGTTGCAGCACCACAGAAAGTTGTAAGAACGAAATTGGTGACCAAAAAGAGGCTAAGTATTGCTGCAAAAGAAATTAGTAGCCAGGACATTGGCTCAGATGCATCTTGGAGAGAAGCCTCCTGTGAGCAAATAGCCAGAAGTTGCTGATTGACTATGCTGATTCTGAGCTGCAGCAATCTATTGCTACAGAATCCAATGCAACTGTTGAAGAAATCACCAAGCTACAAGATCCAATACCAGCAACAAACCATGGGTCCCTCCTAGTTAACCCTTTTCTCTTTTGTTGTTTATGTTTAGTTGTTTGTTTTGAATAGTTGTTTTCTATTTAGTAATTTTTCAATAATCCTGTTGATGCTGTAGCATCTGTAATAGCATCCAGCAGCTGTTTAGGATTTAAAATTTGTTTTGTGTTAAATGTTTTCAATTTAGTTCTATTGTGTCTAAGGTCTCTCCCATTAGTAATTGCATAAGCAGTGGGGACACTGCTGGGTCTTAAGTTGGGGGGAGAACCTTTTATGTGTTGTTTGTTTTTAAAAGGCATGTTTAGTTGTATCTTTTGTTCAAATCAATAAGAGATTATGCTTCATTTTGGGCTGACTTAATGATGATTATGGTGAGACTGAGTGAGTGTAGCTTGGTTTGACAGATGAATAGATTGCTACTGCTCCCACACTGTTATTCTAGGTTTAAGTAGGAATTTAGTAAGCTAAAAATGATCTGATGCGGGAATTTAGTAAGCTAAAAATGATCTGATGCTAAGTTAGATTTTGGTAGACCTAGGTTGTGCCAAGCTTCTACTAAAAACCTAGGGTAGCGTATGAAACTAAATTTGGTGGTGCATTGGTTATATTAAGGCTAAAGATTTTAGGATGGTCAGTGCCTAAGTGTCTGTGTACATTATACAAAAGTTCAATAAAAGTGATTAAAGCTGCAATAGCCTATATATGAAAAAAAAAGAGAAAAAGAAAAGAAAAAAAAACTGAAAAAGAAAAAGTGTTATGAAAAATAGGCATTGCAGCAAAATAGTGTGTCAAGTGTTAAATGCTGCAGCACCAATTGCTGCAGCAATGAATCTGAAGTCTTGTAATAATAGTGCACTGACCAATAATCTGAAATGTTTAATCAAGCCATTTGTTGTGCTTTGAAGCCCCCCTTTCTTATGCTGAAGTTGTTAGTCTACCTTTCTTTTTGAAAAATTCTTGGCATAGCCAAAAGAAAACCATTCTTTCTCTAGCTAGGAGAAGTTTTGAAACTTGCTAAGAGTTGAACTAGACCTAGCCATCACACACACACACACTTTGAGCAGATGGTAATTCTAGAAATCTCGAAAAACTTAAGGTGTATGTGAGTAATTAAGGATCTGAAAATTTATGCCCAACTTTAACATCTTTGAAAATCTGTTTGAATCAATTTGTGCAACTGGATATTGCCTTGTTTGTGTTTGTTTGTTCTTTGTCAAGCGTCACTGCTTGAGGACAAGCAATGGTTTAAGTTTGGGGGTGTGATAACTCTTATTTATAAGAGTTATTTATGCTTTCTTAGCTTAAGATATTGTGAGTTCTAAAGTAATATTGTGTTTAATTAGTTAAAATATGTTGTTTAGTGTAAAAGAAGAATTAATTCTGGTTTGTGATCATTTAGAAATTTGGTGCCCCATTTTGTGCTTTTATGTGTGTGTTTCATTGCTGCAGCAACAGTTCCTGCGACAGATGAGAGAGAAATTGCTGGAAGCACGAATTTGAACGCATTACAGCTGTCAAGCAAGGAAGGACGGACGCACTACCTAAGATGCCAGCACCTGGACAGAGAATATTCCACCTTTTTAATGGTCACATGTACTTTTGGGCACACATAAGGACAAATGGCGCCTCCAAATTAGGGTTTTCTTGGATCATGCACCCAAGTACTATATAAAGACTACCTTCTTCTTCATTTTATGTGCTGGTTCAGAGGAGGAAAAGTTTAGAAATAGCTTTCCTCCATTTTTGTACCTGGCTACCTTAAATCACTAAAGTGGAAACACCATTGCTGGGAGTGATGCTGCAGCAATACAGAAGCTTAATTACTTGAAGATTTTTGTGGATTTGGGAGCTGATCTGAACCTCCATGCTACTGTTCTTGGAGTCAATTTTCAGTATACCACTTCTTACTATATTTCATTTTTGTATTTTCGCATTTATGGCTTTAAACATTATGTTTAAGTTGTATTTCTTGTGTTGTTTGCTCATCATGAGATATATACTCTTAATTGGGATGCTTTGATCTATGTAATGAAGTCTTAGTGTGTTTAATGCATGTATTTGATGTTTAGCATTTTTATCTTTTGCGTGATACTATTTCCAAACTTATTTTAGACTTGATCACCTAAATATAAGTACCATTTATAGATTCAAACATGGTTTATAAATTGATCTCAAAGGATAATATGGATAGTGGTTAGTAAAGGACACTTTAATAATCCTTGCTTAAAACCTAGGCATAGGAGGGAAAATTCCATAAGGTGAACACTGTGGGTGCGTAAGTAGCCTAGGGTATACCTATTTAGGGCCTAGACATAGGCTCTTGCAGTGAAAACCTAGTGAAAGTATTTGAAAGAATAGCAACTATTGCGACAGCACCTAGTGCTGCAGCATCAGATACATCATTAGACCATTATTATGAATTTGCATAGTGAAGGCATTCTCAACTTACTCTCATTCTGGATTTTCACTAATCCTTTATTTTACTTGCTGTTTGTTGATAAAATTGGGTTCTACAACTTGTTATTTTACTTTGCTTTTACTCACTAGCTTGCTTGCTAATTAAATATAGAAAAGAACTCAACAATACTCGTGGGAACGATCTCTACTTACTCTTTATTACTTGTTGCGACTGTGTATACTTGCACATATTGTTTTCACACAACAATCATGCTTCAAAAGTATCAAACCTTACTCAGAAATTATCTAATCTATACTAAGAACAGAATTCACATACTTACTACTTCAAAATAGTTAAGTACATCTAACTCTAATGCATATATTATACTACTTAAAACACACATATATATTATCATGCATATATAAGTTCTTAACTTAGCTACCCCCCCCCCCCCAACTTAAAGTTGAGCAGTGTCCTCGCTGCTATTTAAAATAAAATCTGGGGGGGTTAGAGTTTACAAAATAAAACATAGTGCAAAAATATATAACATAAGTACTTAAGCAAAATATTAACAACATTCAAAAAATTTACTGTTTTGTTGCCCCACTCCAGAGCCTTGAGCTTGACCTTACTGGTATGTGCTTGACCTTCTGCTTATTCTTCTTGTGCTCCTCAGCTTTTGGTGCACCTGCACCAGATGCGGTTTGCAGATGCACTGGATGCAGCTGCATTAGAAGTTCCTTTACCTGTTTTCCTACAAAATACTTCAAAACATAAAACTGAAGTAAAAGAACATAATTAACAATTCAAAATCATGGGTTGCCTCCCACAAGCGTTTGATTTAAGAGTCTTTCAGCCAGACTAAGTCTTGTGGCGGATATCTTCAGTCATGAATGCTGCTGCACATGATGCTACAACATCAGAATTCTGCATAATTGACAACATCTGCACAAGACCACTTATTCACACCTGCAAAAGTAAAAACAAAAACACACAAAATACAATTAGTCCTAAAAATCTGAGTTGCCTCCCAGTAGCGCTTAATTTATAGTCTTTAGCTAGACTAAGCTTCATGTTAGAATTCTGGTAACTCAGTGGTGACCTTGTCCCTCACCACATGTGCTCCATAATACAGCTTCACACTTTTTCCATTGATTTTGAATGTGGAAATGGTGGCTTCATCAAACAATTCCACTGCCCCATTAGGATACACTCTCACCAAAGTTTGTGGAGTTGGATTTTTGTGAGATGGGCATTGGGTTGGGAGAGTTGGTTGTTTGTTGAGTGCTTCTTTAGGGTCTGGTTCAGGCTCAATCTCTTTAACACTCCCTTCTTCTTCCCTCCCTCGAGAATGGAATCCTTGAAATCATGCATCACAACCATCCAGGCCTCGGTATGGGAAAGGGACATCGTGTTGCCATGCCTAGAAAAGTTTGGTCCTTTTATTTTTCCACCATGTCTTCACCTAGCAGTGCAGGAGCATCAGATGCAAGAGCATTGATCAGATGATCCTGTTGTTTGTGAAATTGCTTCTGCACTAATTGATCCAGAGAGATTATGGCTGAACACTCCTCAATATCCTCTGTAGGATATTTTAATGCATTCATCACGTTGAATTTCACCTCTTGAGATCGTTCACCCTCATGGTTAGTTCACCTTTTTGTACATCAATGAGTGTCTTTCCAGTTGCCAAGAATGGCCTTCCAAGGATGACTGGGACTTCTTTATCTGCATTAAAATCAAGAATAACAAAATCTGCAGGAAACACAAATTTGTCAACTTTAACCAAAAATATCTTCTATAATTCCTTCAGGATATGCTATTGATCTATCTGCTAATTGAAGTGTCACAGTTGTTGGCCTGACATTTCCAATTTCAAGTTGTGTAAATATTGATTTAGGCATCAAGTTGATACTTGCACCTAAATCACATAATGCATGACCAGTGTAAAATTTTCCAATTGAAAATGGAATTGTAAAACTGCCGGGGTCCTTCAACTTCCTAGGAATTTTGTTTCGAACTGCAATCTTTTGACATAGCAACTGTTTCAAATTCCCCTAGTCTTCTTCTTTTTGTTAGCACATCTTTCATGAATTTTGCATAATTTGGCATCTGTTGAAGTGCTTCAACTAAAGGCACATTGATGTGTAACTGTTTTAGTACCTCAAGGAATTTGCTAAATTGCTTCTCCTCATGAGCTTTTTTCAATCTTTGTGGATAAGGAGGAGGAGGGTATTCAAGTACTAACCCGGGTATCTGAGTAAAATCAAATGCAGAAGCATCATATGCTTCAGCATTCTGTGAATTTTTTTCTTTTATGTTTTTCTCATTTATTTCATTTTTTTTCTTTTTCTCCCTTACCTTCACCTTCTGTCCCATACTCATATGGTTCTGATAGATCTTTTCCATTTCTTAGAGAAATGGCTTTTACCTGTTCCTTACTTGCCTTTGTGACGTGGAAGTTTGTGTTGGATGGTAGTGAACCATTTGGCCTTTGATACAGAGCTGTTGCTAATTGCCCCACTTGATTCTGCAGATTTTTGATTAAAGCGTCTTGGGCTTGCCTAGCTGTTCTTGCTTCACTTATAAAGGATTTGGGCATGGATTCTAAGGAGTTATCATTGACAGGTACAGGTGGTCTTTGATAGTTGAGTTTGGAATCCTGGTGGTGAAACAGGTGCAGCTGCATTAGGTGCAGCAGCATTGTTGTTGCTCCATCTAAATTTGGGTGATTTCTCCATCCAGGGTTATAGGTGTTTGAGTAAGGGTTATTATTCCTATTATATCCCACATAATTGTCAGAAATAGGGTTGCTAGGACATTCCTCACACAAGTGACCTCCTTCACAATATACACAACTAAAAGTTCCAGGTGTTTCTGGTAATGCAGCTGCATTGAATGCAGGAGCATTAGTAGGATTGAGGTTTTTGATCATATTGGTTAGTGAGGCTACTTGAGCAGACAGGGCTGATACTGCACTAATTTCATGCACCCTTGATGTTTTATTTTGTGTACTCACCCTCTCAATAGGCCAACTGGAGCTATTGGTTGCAATTCTTTCAATCAATTCACAAGCCTCATTGTAAGATAGGTTTAGTAACACTCCTCCAGATGATGCATCAAGCATTATTCTGGTTTGAGGTTCCAAACCATTGTAAAAAGTTTCCATTTGAATAATGACAGGTAATCCATGATAGGGACATTTTCTTAAAATTTCTTTCCATCTTTCCCATGCTTCAAACAATGATTCCAATTCCTGTTGTCTAAAAGATGTAATATCATTTCTCATTCTGGCACTTTTAATGGGTGGAAAGTATTTTGCCAAAAATTTTTCAGCCATTTCATTCCAAGAATGGATAGAGTTAGGCTCTAAAGAGTTTAACCAAGCATTAGCTTTATCCTTCAAGGAATAAGGAAGTAGCTTCAATCTAAAAGCATCTTCACTAACACCAGGAATGACAAAGTTACTACATACTTCTAAAAATTGTTTTAAATGCAAGTGGGGATCCTCATGAGGAAATCCACCAAATTGACCTATTGTTTGAAGCATTTCTCACATCATGGATTTAAATTCAACGTGCACAACATCTATATGAGGTCTGGCTATGCTAGTTTGCATATTTTGATGATCAAACATAGCATAGTCCCTCATTGGCCTATCTCTATCATTGATCATACCTATGGGAGCCATGTTGATAAATTGATTTCTGTGATCATCCTCAGGTTCGTGATGTTAGCCAGGACCACCTCTAACTGATCCTCTATTTGAGCCTGGTCTAGATCTTTCTCCTTCACCTTGTTGAGACATTGTAATTCTGTAGATTTGGAGTCTTTGTTTCCGGAATCTAAGCAACTTCGTAAATCTTCTTTCTATTTTAGGATCTAATCTGAATTCTGGTGATTTGGTCCTGTGCATATGCTAGAGCATCCTGTGCTCCTGCATTCAGAAACAAGTACCAGAGTAATAAACACTAATTTATTATATATCTAAACAACAAAAATTAATGGCAATCCCCGGCAACGGCGCCAAAAACTTGGTGTGCGAAAAAGATAATGTGCAAATATACACAGTAGACAACAAGTAATAAAGTGAAAGTAGAGTAACGTTCCCACAGGGATTGGATTAATTCTTAAGGTTTAAATAGATAGAGAAATTAGTATTAAGTAACCAAGTAACAAACAATATTGATGGTGTGGAGACAGAAGGTAAACAAACTAAATAAATGGAGAATGTAGTCAGGTGAGAAAGATAGTTGAGATGTTCTTTACCAAATAAGTCACTTTTAATAGTTTTGTGTTTATATGTGATGCAGGTGCACTGAATGCTATTGCATTAGAAATGTGCTTTTCAGTCACTGTCTTTAGAGTTTCATTACAAGCTCTGATGTCTAAGTTGCTAAATAAGTTCACTCATGTATTTTAAGTACCCACAGTATCACGCTATGGACTATGCTATCATATGTCTAGGTTTTAGCATGGTTTCAACAAAGTTTCCTTAATTAAAACACTTACCCATATTAGTTCTTGAGTTCTAGTTATAAACCATGTCTGTATTTATAACTCTACTTGTTCTAAGTGATCAATCTCAAAATAAGTGTTGAAAGAAGTATAAAACAAGAACTAAAATGCACACATCACATATGATCACAATAGCTTATTTAAAAGATCATTATAAGGTTAGAACATCCCAACTAAAAGAGTTTAGTTCATGCTAGACATTACAAGGCATATATAAACAGAATAGATCATATTCATATATTTGATATCACAAAAGGAAAACAACAAGGTAAGAGTTACACGGTTGGAGTTCCTTTGCATGAAGTTGCCAAGCAATGCGGGAGCATTCACTTCACTGCATTCAGGCAGCACTACGTACTTGTGTGGAGTAAAGAAAGAAGTTGTCAATTCATTTCTTGCCTTCTTACAAAAGAATGAAAAACTAAATTTAAAACTATCTATATTAGTGTACGGAATGAGAGATGAGAGATTTTCAAGTGAGAGATGAAGGTCTTTATATAAGCTTCAAGTGGAGCTTTCTTTCACAAGAGGGTTTGCTTGATAACAAAGTTAGGGTTGCCTTTAGTCACTTCAGCCCAAAAAGTAATGCAAATCCTCCACTCAACCAAGAAGGGGAGGTCCACTAATGGATGGCCAAGTGTCCCTAGGTGAGTGACTCTTCAAAGCTATCTTTTATTGTAGGCGCCAAAATTTGTGACTTGCATGTGCTTTCATGATTAAGCATGATATCATCAGCTGAGTGCTTGAGCATCTTGATGTTCTTGGATTTCTTCAAGCATTGTAGTCTGTTTTGAGTGCAGGTGCATCCAATGGAGGTGCATTGTTGAATTGCTAATGCAGAGGCATCACATGCAGGTGCATTGAACAAACATATCAAAAATTCCAAAATATATGCAAGATGCTAAGTTATATGCATAACCTCTTTTAACTTTGAATGTTGTTATTTTATTTATTAGACTTTATTTACTATATATTTTTACTTAGAACTGAGCAATTATTAAGGTTTAGATGCGTAAATAACTCTATATAAAATAGAGTTATCAGTGTACACAAAAAAAAAATAAAAAAAATAGAGTTATTAGTAAACCCGGGTATCCACCGCACGGACAGTAGTGACTAATCTCTCGCTCATTAATTGTAGGTGCCTCGAGGGGCATGACAGCTGGCCCAGAGTTTTAACGCTGCTCCGTACCCAATGCGGTGATTGAACCCCCGACCCTTGGTTAAATGAGGTTCAACCCCAACCGCTGAACCCCACGCTCTGGGTTATGTAATTCCTCTTATGTGAAGGAGGAAGTATAAAATACTTCTTCATTTAAGCTGCTCTTTAATTCTTCCTTTAATTTTGTGATGGTTTCTAATTCTCTTTAATTTGTGTGATAATTTTCAATGTACCGAACAAATTTTAGTATCATAATTTCTTTGTATTCTGCACGGGTGAAAAAGCTAGTTTCATTAACTTAAGGGGAGAATAAAGAGGGGGGGGGGGGTTGAGAAAGAATGGGTGTCTCACCACTATTAGGTTGGTTATTTCTACATTTCTCACTCTTGATTTATTTTTGTTCAAAATAATTAAAAAATGTCAATATAGAAATAAGTGACTGCACCTTATCTAAATCCACATTGGCGTGACCTAGCCTCATAGAAAGATTAAGAAATAATCACCATAATAAAAGACAAGAATCAACTAAAAAAAGAATGATAGAAATTAGTGATTTATTGTTCAATTTGATTTGTTTCAGATCTCCAAAATTAGCAAAAAATCCCATGAGTCAAGCAATTCCTCCTTCTGCTTCTACCTGCACAATTTCCAGCATAAAATTGGTTGGTCAACATTCATCATTCTACATATAGAAAAACCAACCCAACTCTAGAAACTTTAATCCTCAAAACTAAACCTGATTCCAGTTCAAAAAAAAAGTGAAACAGAAGAAAGTAAGAGACATCAAAGTAACTCCACCATTGTTGACGTTGAGTGCCTGATTCTCTTTGTTGCTGCTACCGTAGACGAGCCATGGATCTGCCATCTCATGGATCATCATCTTACAGCTCCTAATGCGTAACCCAGCTGGTTGCAGGTTCTTTTGTTATGTGTTTTGTTCTCTTAGGCTCATTATTCTCATAGAACATGATAATGGTGTTGTGTTAACAATTGTTTTTGTTGCAAGTTAAGACTCTAATTTCAATTTGAAAAATATAAGTAATTGAAGTATTAGTGTTGGTATCCAACACGCAGTCACAAGACATGTCTTCGATCAGAAGTGTCGCTGACTCGCTGTTACATAGGCTAGCACATTATTCTATTTATTTTGTAAACTATCTTAGGTGCTATTTGAGCATCACCCACGTTTCTTTCTTTTTTTCACTAGATTTTTTTTTTTTTGAAAATTTTTCTTTACTAGATTAGATTGAATAGAATCGACCATCTGGTATAACTATTGTTAATCCGAGTAGGTTCCCAGAAAAGAGAGGTGGGTCACAATAGACACTCTTAAGTACCAAGTCTTTTCTAGCCAGAACTTTCCCCAAACAACACTGGTTTCAAGAACAAGCCTGAGTCGTGGACTAGACCGCTCTCTTTAAGACGTTTCGTGGCACTGTTCCAAGGTGCAAGCAGGCTATCAACCACGACGTCCCCAGGATAAAACAGCCCAGTCGAAACTGCTACGAAAGTTCACTGCACCGTGAAAATTCGCTCTAAAAAACCACTCTTTAGAAAAAGAAATTTAGAGAGAAGAGAGAAAACTTGAGGAATGATTTATCGTCAAGTGATGTGATTTGCAAATGAGGAGAAGCTCTCATTTTATAGGCTTTTTCCACTATAGAAGTGCTTAGCCTATCCAATGTGGGATTTTTTCCAATTCACGCACAAGAGTTCTATCCAATGGGGGACTTTTTCCAATTCACACACAAGAGTTCCAACAACTATGTTCGGAAAACCACACTATCGGCAAAGTCGAGATAAACATCCAATAATTCAAACTCAAAAATAAAATACTTTCTCTCATAAATAATAAACATCCAAAATTTAAATAAAAATAATAATGGTAGATTAAATCGGTACTACAACTGAAGTTTTAAGCCAAATGACATGTACAACTCAAAAATAATAAAATTCCTATCACTGTAAATAACATAAAACATTGTAAATAACATAAAACATTAAGACTTGAATATATGTTTACTACCTACAAATATACTTTTGATTCAGTTTAGTCCCTGTAAAAATAAAAAATTTGTTTTTAACCCGTACAAGTATATATTTGAACCACTTTAGTCCCTATAAAAATAAAATTTTGTTTTTGTCTTTTCAAATATACATTTTATCCTGTTTGGTCCCTGCGATTTGTAAATTTTTTTTTTTGATAAGTGATATGTAAAATATTTGATTTTAGTCCCTCCAGTGTGAGCGGAAAAATGACTAATATCAAATATTTTACATATCATAAACAATTTTTATTTAAAAACTACGCAATCTTTGATTCTTTACCCAGAGATATGTCATAGCAGAGTGTCCATTTTTGTCAAGTAGAAGAATAAATAACTTTTTATTAAGTCCTTATTTTTTAAGAGTAAATTACATTCCCCTCCCTAAAAGAACACTACAAGAATGTGTTGATTTACCTACCATATATTTCCGAGGGATTTTTTTTGGTCGCTAATATCTTCGTTTCCGACGGATAATTCCCTCGCTACGTGTTTAGTGCATTCCCCGCTTATATTTCCGACGGAATTTAAATCCCTCGCTACTTTCCGAGGGAAATTTCGGTCGGAAATGAATGAATATCCCTCGCAAAATATTTTTCACTTAAAACTAAAAAGTGAATTCATCGACTCACACTCTCACATTCACTCTTCTTTCACTCTAACCTAATTCCCCTCCACTCTCTACACAGCGCCCCTCCACTCTCCACTCTCTAGCAGCGCCCCTCCGCCCCTCCACTCTCCACTCTCTAACCGTCTCCCCGCCGTCGCCGCCATCCCTTCGACCCTCTTTCATTCCCACTTCTCACTCTAACCCTAAACCCTCCAAAACGTATCCCGTGAAACGTGAAAGGGAGAGAGCATGCGGTGAGAGGGTCTGAGAAATGAAACGAATGGGAGAGAGAGAGAGAGAGAGAGAGAAATGAAGAGATGCATGAAAGGCTCACGGAGAGGGATGGTGGCGTCTTGGTGGTGGATTCCGGCGACGGTGAGGGAAACTCACGCTGTTTCCAGCGACGATGCGTAACGGGACGACGACGAGGCTGGTGACGATGCGATTTCGATTTCACAAGGTATGCAAATGGATTTAACAAGCTGAGATTAAGTTGAGATTTGGATTTCGCAAGTTGAGATTTGATTTCGGAAGTTGAGATTTCGATTTCGCTGTGAATAGAAGAAATTCCTTTTCAGAATTTCCTTCTGATTTCTCTTTCTCTCTCTCTCTCAATCCCATGCTTTAGGGTTTTATTATGTTTTTCCCCTCTTTTGCTGATTTTAACAAATTGATTTAGGTTTTTTCTTTGATTTCCATTGATTCTCAGTTTTGTTTTCTCTTTTGCGTGTTTGTTTTTTCTTTTTCAGAGATTAGAGGTTACGCTGAAAGCGGAATGAAGAAGTGGATATGCGGTGAGGTATAATCTCTCCCTCTTTTCTCTCCTATAGCTTTGAAAAATGAATGCTATTTTAAGTTCAATTTTGCATTTGAGTTTTCAATTTGATTATAAATTTTTACCTTTATGTTCGGTTGCTGAATTTGATTCAGGATCATCACTGCTTGTGGATAAATAACTGTGTTGGTTACTGGAATTATAAGGCTTTCTTTGCTTTTTTATTATATGCCACCATAGCAAGTATTTGCTCTATGGTATGTTTTGAACATGGTAACTACTTGTTGTTTTCTAATGGACAAGAAGATTCCTATTTTACATAAGCTTTTGTGATATGCAGGTCATATTTATATGATGTGTACTTCAGAAGGGCTGGGGACATATTGAAGGAGTTATCTTAAGATCTTTTATGTAAGTTGCAATTATATACAAATTTATGTTGCGCACAATGCGGCATGGAAGTATCAAAAGTCGTAGTCGCTTGTATTGTTGATTTGGCTTTCAAGTTTGCAGGAAATCCTTTTTTGTTTTTTCCACTTTAAACTAGAATTATAGTTAGACCAATTCTTCCTTGAACCTTGGTATGAGAAGAAGTTCGTGGCACCATTTTGCCTTTTTCTTTTTCTGGTGAAAATAGTTCAAACTTTGTTTAGAAAATACCTGTTGTTTTAGTGTTTTCCATTCATAAACTTTCTGCATTGATCTAAATATATGCTGTCTTCGAAATTATAAATTATTCCATCTATTAAGCAATAAGCATCTACAGGCATAGCAGGAAATTCTTCTTGATGCACAGATCTGTGTCACGACTAGTACATCAGCTGGGCTCGAGCAGATTCTATACCCTGGATGTTTTATCATAAAGTAATTGTAGTGACAAACTTTTTTCTTTTTGTGGAGGGGAAGGCCGCTTCTCCCGAAGTATCAAAGGTCCTCGAATCAATTCCAGTAAGTAGACAAACACACTGTTCTATCCATCTCGGCAATTGGGATTCAATTCTTTTGATTTACATTGCATTCCTCCTTTTTGTTCCCTAGTACTATTCCTCTAATTTGATTTATGTTGTTTAATAGGGTGTAAAGGTTATATATAGAACAAGACAGCTGGAAGAACAACAAGCTAAGAGGTTAATCAATTTTACCATTTGCTTCCTCACTATCATCCTTTAAATAACCTGCAATTTTCAATGGTTATAGACTTATAGTGTTCTCCAAAGTTTCTCAATTTGTATTTAGATATGCAGAATGCTTTTCACCATAATAGTTTGATGTTTCTGTATGTCAGTGATTACTCATATCATTTCACGTCTTTGCTTTTTTTGTGATAACTCGCTTGTGCTTCTGTATTGCTCGTGTTCATGTTCATTGCCCTTAAAATTTTATTTGTTATCCTTGCCCATGTTAATCTTTTTACATTAAATGACGGTACTTATGTTCTTGACTCTTCAGGATACACATGTGTTATTGCAATTCTAATTCTTCAGTTTCTAGGAGAGAGATTTTTTAAACTAATTCTATACATTGTTTGTTGCATCAGCCGTATTTGGAATGAGACATGGCTGGCAGGTTTCTTCTATAAGCCATGCAATTATGAACTTTTTGTGAAGCAATCCCTCAATATGGAGATGGCTATTGTTATGGCAAGGGTATGAGAAAATTGTTTTATTACACATTCTTATTTATTAGTGTTTTTTCCCGTATTATCATGGTTTGTGATTAATTTGGTTGATCAACAAAATGCTCTGCATATTGTTACACTTACATCAGGATGCTGGTATGGACTGGATTCTTCATCTTGATACAGATGAATTACTACACCCGGCTGGTACTCGAGAGTATTCTTTAAGACAGTTGCTTCTTGACGTTCCAGGAAATGTTGATATGGTCATCTTTCCTAACTATGTAAATAGGATCTGTAAATTCTTTTTAATTGCATGATGTTCTTTTATAACTCATGGAACTAGAAGAGAAATGGACATAAAACGTATAAGGGAGTTACATTTGCTGATGGAAACCTCTTATAAGCTAGTTACATTTGCTGAGTCTGAATTGGCAGGAAAGTCGTATTGCAAAATAGAATGGAGTTTGCATGTAATGGAAGGATTTTGAAAAATTATTTATCAATTCGTACCGACGGAATTTGCTTGGAAATTTGCGAGGGATATTTCCGAGGGATTTGCGAGGGTTATTTCCGAGGGATTTGCGAGGGACATTTCCGAGGGATTTGCGAGGGATATTTCCGAGGGAGTTTCCGAGGGATTTGCGACGGAAACGTTTCCGAGGGAATTTTCCGTCGGAAATCATTTGCGATGACCATTTATCCCACGGAATTTTGTCGTGGAAGCTTAAATTACACCCCCCCCCCCCTCTTATGTTAAAATATACACTCGGATCCCATGAGAAATAAAAATCTAGAGTAAATTATACTCCCCTCCTCTAAGAGATATTTGAATTACAATAACCTTCCTTAATAATTAAATATGTACTACACTTTAATCCATTTGAACATAAATAAATATTTTTATATTATCTACTAACTTTTTTTGGGTAAACCAGGGTATCCTCCACGGCGACTGTGGAGACTAATCCCTCGAGGTACTGGAGTTCATTTAAGGGCTGATCTCTCCCAAGCGATGTCTCTCCATACATACCGGCCAGGGATCGAACCCCTGACCAAATGCTTAAGGGGTCCAAGCAACTTACCACTTGTGCCACACCCACTTGGTTATTATCTACTAACTTTGAGCCACCACCATTTAAGAAAATATAATTCATTTCTTTATATATAATTTAAATGTCAATGATAAATTTGAATATTTTATGATTAATTTAATGATTTAGAATATAAATTTCGTTTTTAAATAGCCATATTTTTCAGTTTAGTAAATTTTCAAAGATTTAAATTTTATTTTGCATTGTTTCATATTTTATATTACGATTTGAAACTATATCTTAATGGTATTGTGAATCAAAAATAGAGAAAAATATGCATTTGAATTTTGAGTATTTTAAAATGGACTCTCAATACTATTTTCTCCGCACTTAGTGTGTTAGAGTTTTGTTGTTAAATTAATAGAAATTAAAAAAATGATTAGGGAGGAAATTAAAGTGTAGATTTTAACGAAAGAGAAGGGGGAATGTAATTGAAGTTTCTCTCAAGAGAGGGGAGTGTAATTTTTTCTGACAAGTTTTGCATAGGAGGGGAGGAAAATATAATTCAAACTTCTCTTAGAGGAGGGAGTGTAATTTACTCTTTCTTTAATTAGTATTTTCTTAATTCATAATAAAAAGATAAAATAAGTATTTTTCTTTAAGTCCCAAGAAGGTAGCTCAGTTGGCAAGCAAAGGGACATGAAAGAGTTGCAAAATTACAAGAAGGAGGTCTAGGATTCAAACCCCGAAAACTAACATTCCCCCACCCCCACTAACATTTGCTTATAAAAAAAGTATTTTTCTTTAATTTGCACACAATAATATTTGTCTCACACAAAACATATTTATATATTAATTACGTTCACCAAATCTTTTAATTTAATTGCACACGTGTGTTTTTAAAACATGTTCTAATGTGTTTTTTATTTTGTCTTTTCTTATGTTGTAAAATACAATAAAGAAAAAATAATATCTATAATGTAATTATTTTAACATAATATAGGTCGAAAACCCTAGTATTTATATATATTTTTTAACAAAATATAATATTTTGATTGTAATATCAAGGGTAAAATATGTTTTTAGTCCCTATAAAATCGGCTCCTTCTAAGTTTAGTCCCTACATTAACGAAATAGGTGTTTTGGTCCTCATCTTATTTTTCGTTTTCAATTTTAGTCCCTCATGACTTTAATAGCGCTTCAAAACTTTTAATAGCGCTTATAAAATGTCAAAAAAGCGCTATTAAAAGTTTTGAAGCGCTATTAAAAGTCATGAGGGACTAAAATTGAAAACGGGAAAATAAGATGAGGACCAAAACGCCTATTTCGTTAATGTAGGGACTAAACTTAGAAGGAGCCGATTTTGTAGGGACTAAAAACATATTTGACCCTAATATCAATCAATAATCAAATATTGATATTATTAGGTAACTGAAATGAAGAATTTTAATATGGGTTTTTTAACTCTAAAATATTCAAACTTAGCAATGTATCTGGACATATTTCTTCGATAGGTACACAATTAATTTACAAAAATTGATTGATGATGAATTCATGCACCCTTATTAAATCATTGAAGACACAGTACTCTGCTTCTGATGAAGAGCGGGATACCACACTTTGCTTCTTAGATTTCCAACTGATTAAGGAGGAGCCATAGAAGACACAGAACCCAGTGGTGGATCTCCTGCTGTCAGTACAAGAAGCCCAGTCTGCATCACTAAAAACTGTTAACTTGTAATCAGATTCAGAACTAAAAAAAAGGCCACGACCAGGACATGACTTAAGGTACTTCAGGACATGCAAAGCAGCATCCATATGAAGGACATGCAAAGCAAATGTCAGGTCTAGTATTTGTCAAGTAGATGAGCCTGCCAAGTAGTCTACGGTATTGTGTGGGATCTGCTAGAGGGGCTCCTGCATGAGCACTGAGTTTGAGGTTAGGGACCATGGGAGTAGAGACAGGCTTGCAAGCCAGGAGGCCAGCTTCTTCAATGAGTTCCAGAGCATACTTTCTCTGGGAGACAACAATGCCAGCAGATGAATGGGCAACTTCAAGACCAAGGAAGAACTTAATTAAGGACACCCAAGTCCTTAATCTTGAAAGCAGCATCTAGGAGGTGCTTGATGGTGTGAATTTCATCCAAGTTATTTTCTGTCAGCACTACATCATCAACATAAATGAGTAATATGGTGATGGAAGAGTTAGAGTGCTTGATCAGGAGAGAGTAATCATGCTTGGATTGAACAAATCCCAATGGCAGGAGGAATGAGATGAGCTTGGCATTCCATTGTCTGCTTGCTTGCTTCAAGCCATATAAAGACTTTTGGAGCTTGCAAACCTTGGTAGGATCAGAATGAGGAATCCCTGGAGGAAGCTTCATGTAGACCTCCTCTTGAAGATCTCCATGAAGAAAAGCATTATTGACATCTAACTGTTGTAGATGCCAATTGTGAGAGGCTGCCATGGCAAGGACAAGTCTGACAGTAGTCATTTTGACCACTGGTGAGAAAGTTTCTGAGTAGTCTACACCCTCAAGTTGAGTGAAACCTTTGGCTACCAAACGAGCCTTGTACCTCTCAATTGATCCATCAGCCTTATGTTTGATTTTATACACCCATTTGCATCCTATGGGATGCTTGCCAGAGGGTAAATCAGTGATGATCCAAGTGGAGTTCTGATCAATGGCCTCTATCTCTTGTTGCATAACATCAATCCAACATTGATGTTTGGAAGCTTGAGCAAAAGTCTTAGGCTCAGTGTGAATGCTAAGAGCTGCAACAAAGGTTCTATGGGGGGAAGAGAGGTGAGCAGAGGAGATATAGTCAGAAATAGGATAGGGAATACCTGAGAGTGATTGATCAGCAGAAGCAACAGAAAGCATGCCACAATGAAAATCCTGGAGGTCAGAAGGAGGGTGTTTGACTCTGGTGGAGGTTCTAAGAGGAACAGGAGGGGTTGAGGGAAGAGTAGGGGAAGCGGAGCTGAGTGATAGATCAGGTTGAGAGGTGGCTGAGGTAGGAGCGTCAGGGGATGTTGATATAGAAGCAGCATTTGGTAGAGACTCACAGGAGGCGGGGAAAGTAGAGAATAGGTCTGTGAGAAGGATTTTGGAGGGTGAGACAGTGGGTGGATGAGGGGATACAGTAGGTGAGGGAGTGGTGGGGGAAGGATAGGGAAAGATGTTCTCATAGAATGAGACATTTCTTGAAAGAAAAACTTCATGATTGTGTAGGTCAAAAAGGAGATAACCTTTGACACCTTGAGAATGACCTATGTGGATGCACTTGCGGGTCCTAGGTAGAAATTTGGTTCTGTGAGCAGACAGAGTTGTGGCATAACACAGAGAGCCAAAAACTCTTAGAGTGGACAAGTCAGGAACCTTGTTGTATAGAAGGAAATAAGGGGATTGTGAGTTAAGGGTGGTTGATGGTAATCTATTGATGATGTGAATGGCTTGGCAAATAGAAAATTCCCAAAAGGGAAGAGGGAGGTGTGATTGAAACATAAGGGAACGAGCCACATTCAAAATGTGTTGATGCTTACGTTCAACAACACCATTTTGTTGGGGTGTCTCTACACAAGATTTTTGATGCATGATGCCATGAGATAGGTAGAAATCAGGAATGTCAAATTCTACACCATTGTCTGATCTAATGGACTTAATGGTAATGTGAAATTGAGTATGTATGAAAGCAACAAATTGTTTTAGAAGAGTTCTAGTTTCTGATTTTGTTTTCATGAGTTTGATCCAAGTAAATCTAGACCTATCATCCACAATAGTTAAGAAATATTTGTTACCATTCATAGATGGGGTAGCAAAGGGACCCCGTATATCAACATGAATTAGGTCAAATGTGTGGAGTGAGGGTGTAGAAGATGTGGGAAAACTAAGCTTCTTTTGTTTGGCAAAATGACAAATATCACAATTTTCATTAGAAATTTTGGGCATATTACAATGTAGTTTTTCTATAAGATGATAACAAGTGGGGGAGGGGTGTCCTAAACGACTATGCTAAATGTCTATGTTAACAGCACTAACAGAGACATGGTTACAATGGATGGGACTGGACTTAGCTGAAACAGAGGAAGGTGGGATCTTCATTGTGTAAAGCCTGCCATCCCTTCTAGCTTGGCCAATCACCCTCTTGGAATGGATATCCTGTAAAATAGCAGATTCACCATCAAAAAGAGTTTGACAGTTAATGGTGTCAGCAAGCTGACCAACAGAAATGATATTGGATTTGAAATCAGGAACATCATAGACATCAAAGAGTGTGATGGTTGCAGTGAGGTATATAGTGCCCTTGTAGTGTGTGTATCTTATATCTCCAGAAGGCAAATTGATAAGCAAAGGCTTGATTGCATAGAAAGTGGAGAAGAGCTCAATGCAGGAGTAGATGTGATCAGTGGCGCCAGTGTCAACAAGCCAGGTTATAAGCCAAGTAACAAAGGAGGTACCTGAGGGAGCAGTCTGGACATTGATGATACTGACCAAATTAGCAGCTGCTGCAGCCGTAGGAGGAGTGGCGGGAATTAGAGATAGAAGGCTCTGGAGTTGTGCTGCAGTGAGGTTAACAAGTGAAGTAGAATCTGGTAAAGGAGCAGGAGAGTCTTCAACAGCAACATTGTTCACAGCCTTCATGTTGTTCTTAAGACCAGGGGGATAACCATGCTTCTTCCAACAGGTTTCAACAGTGTGGTTGGTGCGATTGCAGAATGTGCAGAGTCTATTACCACGATTAGGATTAAGTTTACCTATACCACGAGCCATAGAAGGAGGTGTGGTGGTTTGCACATGAGCGACGGAGATGTCTGGTGCAGTAGGGACGCAGATTTGTCGTTCCTGCTGTAAAATCATAGCATAAGCTTTCGCAAGAGAAGGGAGAGGCTCCATTAAGAGGATTTGAGCACGCGCAGCGGCGAAATTCTCATTCAATCCTTGAAGGAATGACATGACAGCGTCACGCTCGCGATAGTCAGTGACAGTGCGAGCGACGTTGCAGCAATCAGCACCTGGCGAAATGAGGCACGACAGAATTGGGCGGTAGTTGCACAGTTCATCCCATAGGATCCGCATCTTCGTGAAATAGGCAGTGACGGTTAACGCACCTTGTTTCAAAGAGAAGATGTCAAGTTGCAGATGAGAGATTCGAGTGTTATCGCCTTGCGAGAAGCGATTGCGAAGCTCCTTCCATACCTCATATGCATCAGTGATCCATAATATGCTAGATGAGATCTCAGTGGAGACAGAGTGGTTGATCCACGACAGGGTCAGCATATTGCACCGTTTCCAGCGAGGAAAGTTTGGATCGGAGACGCTAGGTCGAACAATTGATCCATCAACGAAAGGAAATTTGTTTTTCATTTCAAGCGCCATTGTCATGGCTTGAATCCAGCAGTGATAGTTCGATCCTTCGAGAACCGGAGAGACGAGAACCAGAGACGGATTCTCGTTAGGGTGGATATAATAGGGATCTGAGTAATCCTTAGGTGCAGAGTCTTTTCGGCGAGATGAGCGCGTGACGGAAGGAGTGGAATGATCGGAGTGGTCAGAGTCATCAGATGAGGGAGGAGACGCCATGGAAGGTGAACGGTGAGAGCAGAGAAGGAGGAGTTTGCGGTGGGCGTGAAGGGAAGCAGAAAACGGTTACACGTGGAGAGAGTCACGTGGAGAGGAAAAAGCAGAGAGAGTGAAAAAGGATTTTCTCTTGATACCATGTTACAAGTGGTAAAATAAACTTGACTTAACTAGCTTAACACTTAGCTAGATATTAAACCAAATGTACAATGAGCAATTAAAATAATTAATACACTAATTGATAATCTAACAGTAAGAAAGAGTGTTTTTTTATTTAAGAATAATTAATAGTTTACTCTTTTTTGAGACAAACACGGCAAGAAATACCAAATAGAACTTGGATAAGATGGTAGGGGTCTCGATGACATTTCGTAATCCGCCCACTTGGATTAAAAACATAACCCCACATTCATCTCATACCGAGGAAAGTGTTTTTCTTTACAAAATGATACACAATTAAAGTACGGCCATTGGGGAATAAAAGAATGCAAAGGGATATATTTGATTTAATTAGTTTCACATTTTTTTTATAAGCAATGTTAGTGGGGTGGGTGAATGTTAGTTTCCGGGGTTTGAACCGGGACCTCCTTATTGCACTCTTTTGGTGCACTCCTTCGATATCTCTTAGTTCGCCAACTGAACTACTAGTTTCACATTGATTTCGTATGTATGTACCAAAAAAATTAATGTACATTATATTTGTTCCTATTCAATTTTTTTATATTTACATATAATTAATATATAGATATATATTCTAACAAATAGGTAAATCTAATTTTTCAACACTTTTGTAAATGTTTAAAATGAAATCGTATATTCGTGCTCAAGCACAATAGTATTAATCAAAACTATGTATGTTATTGTACTTGAATAAGCTTTTGTTGATAAAGTCGGAATATTACAAGGGTGGTCGGACCTCTTTATCTATAGATCAGTGTGCTTATTATCTATGTCTTCGAATATTCGAACTGCCCCCTTCTTTTTAACTTCCTATCCTTCAACCGCCTAGCAGTTTCTCCTGTCTTCCTGCCTGCCTCTCTTTTCAAAAACTGGCGCTCCTGGACCTGGGAACTTGACCTCGGCCTTTCATGGGCTGGCCCATTGAAGAGGCAGGGGGTGAAAAAAGAGTTGGGCCGAGCCCAAGACTTCATGACGGTCCAGTTATTTAATTAGGATAATAAATTTATGATTTGCATTGAAATTATTAATTGAGATTGTATAATAGTGATTAAGCATATAAAAATAAAAATTAAAAAGAAATCACAATGGGGAAATGAGAGGGAAATTGTATAAAGATAAGGCATGAGGAATATCCAACGTAGAATATCCTTCCGAATAATAATCCTTCTGAATAAGAAAATCCTAGCCGGATATAAATTTCCTTCAAATGGACTCTCGATCAAATACGAAATCTTACCGCTTATCGAAAAAAAAAAATCTTACCATAGATTTTATTTCTTAAAATTCATTTTCTTAAAATAAACTTATGAGTGTGAATGATCATTTACATATAAATAAAACAATATAGATATTACTGGTTTTAATTAGAAATATTTTAAATCCCAAAAATTATTTTATATTTTCCAATTTTGTGATGTGGTAGTTTCTTTTTAGTGGATCAATTGATGTGGTAGTTAACAAGCTGGTACTTGTGATATAATACAGAAAACAAGCCTTCATATACAGACTAGGAAAATGTGTAATTGACCGATTTTACTATAAAATAGTATAGATTCATTTTATTTTGACAAAATTGTTATTTTTTTATAAAAAGAAATATTGTAAATGACCATTCACACATTGGTTAATTTACCCCTTCTGTTTTTTAGCTATAAATAAGACCATTAACCTTAGTCCAATAACTACTATTTTGTATTAAACAAACAACAACAATTCCAATGGCATCAGTGCTAAAAAAACTGGTCATGCAGTGGAAATGCAAGAGTTCCCACCGTCGTTCCTTTCACTACTCATATTCCGATTGTTACAACAACGTTGTGGTCCCTTCTCAAAAATGCACGACCAATAGATATCCGCCACCTGGCTTTATTTTTGTCATTGTTGGTTCCGAACACAAACGTTTTTTAATTCCGATACGGTTCCTTAACCTCACCATTTTCAAGTGTCTCCTAAGAGAAGCTGCGGAAGAGTTTGGCCATAGAGTTAATGGCTGTTTGATTTTGCCTTGTGAAATATCTTTCTTTAGAGAAATCATTAAGCATCTCAAGAAAAATGAGCACGTGTATGGGAAACTTTCTTTGGAAGAGTTTGTGAACATGATTAATTTCAGGTCTCATGAGGATAATATCGTTCCCTTCACTCCTCTTTTGCGCAAAGTAGCGGCGTCAGAACTCACGAGTCTACCGCTCAAATTAAATGTATGATATATAGTATAAAATATTATGAATGATTGAGATTTCATAATTGTTTATACAATCTCAACCACTCATAGCATTTTATATTAGTTATATCATACGATTAATTTGACCGGTACACTGATGAATAACTTAGTTATTTTTCACCATAGAAGGCACCATGTTTCATTATCAACGGATTCGGGTATAAATTTGTAAAAAAATAACAATGAAAATTTATTTTGTTTATGATGAAGAATAATTCTTCATTTTTTATTTTTTTTTAGTATTATCCAACTGTAAATCCATTTAATTTCAATGTATACATCAGTAAAAAAAATGTGATGTGTATTTATTTATCCTGGAGTTGTTATGCTTAATTACATTTACCTAGCCTTAAGGGAATAATGAGGATTTGTACCCAGCACCTCTAAGATACCATATTGGGAATCTTCACTAGGTCAAACCCTTGGGATTAATACATCGTGCGCGTACAATTTTGTAATTTTGATTCCATAAAATTGTGCGACTATATTTTTATGTGAACTCCAACTGTATCATAGAGACAATCCTTATAAACAAAATAACAAGGGTTGGAGTTCTCACAATGAGTTTTCTGATGTATTGACCGTTTTTACTTACAAGTGAGACTTCATGATTTTGTTGTAGCTAAAAGACGTCTTGGTAGGTCAAAGAGACGAGTGTTTCTAAAATACAACTGACTTTTTCCTTTTGACGACAATTGCAACTAATCTTCTTAATTAATGTGAGAAGCACTTTCGCATTTCTTGTTGTGTTTTATTGTATTCGTATTTTAGTGTGTTTGACTATGTACATAATAAAAATGTTATCGATTATTCGAGTTTATACCTAACTTAGTTTAAATTCTATCTCTTTTACTCACGTTCACGCACTATGCGGAAACACTAAAACAATACAGGATTTTAAATCGAATTTCTGAATAATCGATATAAAAAGTAATGTGGTGCCAATTTTGTAAATATTAGTGAAGCAAGATGGTTCTAAATCTTATCACTCTAGCGGATACCGTCCTACAGTTGGCAATGTGCGCCAAACTGCAGGTTTTTTTAATTATTATTTTTTCTCTCTTTTTATATATTTTGGTATTTTAAAATCTGCAAAAACTTTTAGCTGTTTAAATAGATAAAGTTTGTTACTTAATAATTGGTTTAGTGAAAGAATAATAATAATTTCGTAACAAAATATGCAAAGTACGATACTAAGCTGTGTGTTTTGAAGTACTTTAGAGTCTAGAAAAAATTTAGATATTTAAATACGCGAAGTTCGTTTATTAATAATTAGTTTAATGAAAAGAAAAAATAGTTTCGTGACAAAAAGTGTAAAGTGTGATGTTAAGTAGTATGTTTTGGGGTACTTTAGAGTCTAGGAAAAATTAAACTGTTCAAATACGCAAAGTTTGTCCCACAATAATCGGTTTGGTGAAAAGAAAAAATAATTTCGTGACAAAATACGTAAAGTACGACGCTAAGTAGTGTGTTTTTGGGTACTTTAGAGCCCCTAAAAAATTTGGATGTTTAAAATGTGACGTTAAACAGTATGTTTTGGGGTACTTTAGAGTCCAGAAAAAATTCAATTGTTCAAATACGCGAAGTTCATTCTTCAATAATCAGTTTGATAAAAAGAAAAAATAATTTTGTTGCTAAATACGTAAAATGCGATGCTAAACAATGTGATTTGGGTACTTTAGAGTGTAGAAAAAAAATTAATTTTTAAATACGCTAAGTTCGCTCATTAATAATCGATTTTGTAAAAAATAATAATGATTCTGTGATAAAATATGTAAAGTTCGATGCTAAGCAGTATGTTACGGGGTACTTTAGAGTCCGGCAAATTTTTAGATGCTCAAATATGCGAAGTTTGTTCCTCAATAACCAGTTTTGTTATAAAAAATATAGATATTTTGCGACAAAATATATAAAGTGCGATGCTAAACAATGTGTACATCTTATGTTTATTTTTTGTGAGTCGCCTCGACCCCCATTTTTTTGTTTCTTTAATGAGTACTTCCGCCGACCCTGACCCACATTTTTTTATGACCCTTATTTTCTTCATTTCACACCAACATATATTATAATCATACTTAAATTGGAGTTTTTGTTTTTATTTTAGGCTCGCCTCTTAGTATTTCATTGTAAATAGTATTTACAAAATTAATTTCTTTTTATTTTTTTTTAGAATCAAATTTTTCTGAAACTTTCAAAAATTAATTAATTTTTTTAATTTTTCTCCTTATAGTTTTTAGAACCATATTATTATGGAATACGGAGAGTAATTAATGAAGAGAAGGTTGTTATGTTAACAAATACCGTGTTGCAGCAATTACTCTTGCGGAAACTTCAGCAACATATATTTACAATAGAACTTCTCATTATCTTCTTTCAACTTTGTATAGATGTTTATATTTCATTGGTGATTTTCATCCAACCCTGGATGATACCCACGTGTTTCCTCAATGACTGGATTGGTGAAACAAAAATAATTTAATGATTTTAACTCTTCTCTTCATGTTTAGTTGCCTCTATGATTACTAAAAGCTATTTCTTTATATTGCAATATATAATATGTCATAGATACTTACTCCCGGGAGAACTTCAACCATATTTACAATAAAACTCCTCATCATATTCTTTCAACTTTGTATAAATGCTTCTATTTTATCGGTAGTTTTCATCCAACCCAACATGATACTCACGTGTTTTACTTTTTATTTTGTCATTTTGCACTAACAAGTATTAGAAGCATACTTAAATTAGTATTTATATTTTTATTCGAGTATCGCGTTCCAGCATTTACACCCACTGAAAATTCGACCACATTTACAATAGAACCCAACATCTTCTGTCAACTTTGTATAGTTGCTTCTATGTTTATTAAATTGTGGTCGAAGAAGAAAACCAAAGCTCTTCCCTTTGGGAATTGGGAATGATAATATTCATGTTTTTTAAGAGATAAGGGAATTTAAAAAAGGCAAGCCCGTGCGAAGCACAGGGGTTGGAACTAGTTAGCTGTACACAAAATCATTTTTTTTTTTGAAAAAAAAGCCTCATATAAAAACCCCAAAAATTAGGAATCAAGGTCAGATACAACAAAATCCAGAATAAAAGGAGGGGTATACTTAGGCATGGCAACGTAACCCAAACCCGCGGGTACCCACCCAACCCCGCCCCGATTTGTACGGGGAAAACCTGCTTTGACGGGGACGGGATAGGGTTCAGGGATGTCAATACCCACCCCGCCCCTCTCCCGAACTCGCTCTACAAAACATAATTTTATTTTATTTTATTTTATGCATATTTACTCATTCATCTTGTTTCATAAATTTTGTTTATTTTTAATTTTAATCTATTTCCTATAAAAAAAAATTCTATCTTAATACTTTTAACTTTATTTTATTATTGTATAATTATTATGATTTTATTTTATTAATTATACTCAATCCACGACAGAGGATGCAAAACATGCCTAGATATACTCAATTCACGCTTCACCAGGATTTTTTAAGGCCCATTTAGCCAAAGAGTGAGCAACTATGTTACATTATCTATGGGTTTTGCTTTTCCCACACCCCCTCCTACTCTTTCACACCCCTTAACAAATTTTATTCCAAAAATAACCTCGCGTGAGACGCTGCGAGGACGTGTTTTATGACTGTTCGAACGACCTTGTTCGAACAGGTTCGCATGACCTCATGCGAACAGTTTAAAAACGCCCAAAAGGGTGTGAAGTCAAAATTTAACACACTCGAACGATGTCGTTCGAATGTGTTCGAACGAGGTCATGCGAACAGGTTCGCATGACCTCATGCGAACAGGTGAAAAACGCCCAAAAGGGTGTGAAGTCAAAATTTAACACACTCGAACGATGTCATTCGAACCTGTTCGAATGCCCGTGTTCGAACAGGTGAAAATTCGTGAAAAAAAAGAGGTTTGGCCTGGCCTTTTGGTCTTTTCACACCCTTATGGGGTGTGTTTCGAGTAGGAGGGGGTGTGGGAAAAGCAATACCCTTATCTATTAGCAAAAGAGAAATGGGCCTCATCAAAATTACAAGCACAACCCAATATATCTTTCAACACTGGCCCAGATAAGTGAAATTGGGTCTTCCATTTATCGTTTATAAGCAATAAATAGCTTTTAAAATACATTGAAAAAAATTGGCTTCACTTAGATCCTATAT
Source organism: Astragalus membranaceus (assembly GCA_039519185.1). Classification (NCBI taxonomy): domain Eukaryota; kingdom Viridiplantae; phylum Streptophyta; class Magnoliopsida; order Fabales; family Fabaceae; genus Astragalus; species Astragalus membranaceus. Next base: position 163,011,335 of record CM076850.1, read on the forward strand.
CTTTTTTTTTTTCTCGTTTTGGTCCCTCGTCTTCCATTTCTGTACCATTTTTGTGCTTTTTTGGTATTTTTCATCCATTAACTTAACAGACGCCACGCTGCCAGTTAACTGCTGGCGTGGCATTTTAAATATTAGGGCTGATTTGGAATTCGTTAAGTGATGTGGCAAATGGAGGACCAAATTGAAATTAAAAAAACATAGAGGACCAAATTCACAAAAACACAAAACTGAATAAGTCACTCTCCATCTTCATCTTCATCTTCTCCGGCGAGCCACCACCACCACAACAACAAATCAATCACTCTTCAACTCTTTTTTCATGAGGCAAACTTAATCATTTCTTAAAAACTCAAAACCTAAAACCCCCAATTTCTCGAATCCCTAAACTTAACGACAAATGAATCATGTTTTAGGACATTTGTTTCTCACTAGTTTAACCAGAAATATTTGTTACTGCTGTCTGTTATATTATGCAACCATCTAATTAGAAGATTAATGGTTTGTGCATCCTTTGGCCTCCTATTTCGTAAATGTATTTTTCTTAATAGTCGGTCATAGCAAAATACCCCCTCCGGAGTCGTTTATAAGCAATAAATAGCTTTTTAAATACATTGAAAAAGTGATGTATCCGGACTATATCTAAAAAGTTATTTGTTGCTTATAAACGAGTCCGGAGTAATAGGTTTAACGGTGACAATTATTGAAATCAATTTATGTGTACCTCTATCTTTCATTGACTACTAGTATTTTACCCGTGCATACGCACGAGTGATACTATATGGTCGGTGTATTGCCAAGAAGTCATAATAGTAATTTGGAAGATAATCATAAGTTGTGAATAATGTCCAAAATGTATGATTTGAAATTCAAAGTGAAAAGAGATAGGTATTATGTCATATAAGATACAAATGAAAATTATATTCAGTCGAAGAAAATAAAGGAGATTGACAATCAGAATTACATTGATCCATAATAATGTATTTGGACATTAGAGGTAAAATATACATCCTCGTTGACACTCCTGTTTGCATACTCGTTAACCCTCCCGTTGGCGCTCCCGTTGGAACTCTCGTTACCTCTCTCGTTGCCAATCCCGTTGCAGCACCCATTGTCAGTCGCTCCCGTTGCCACATGTAAACTCATATTATTCTATATGATTTAATATTAATTAAATCACATTCGTTTAATTATAAGTATGTTATTTTGTAAAAGTTTGGTAGTGGCTAAAGTTGTATTTTTATAATTCTTAGTGGTTAAATTGATTATTTTAATAGTTTTAATAAAGAGATTATAGTAAATAATAAATTTTAGATGGAGTAAAAATGAAGAAAAAAGAAAATAAGATTTTTTAAAATATGCATTCACGTTGGCGCTCTGTTGGCGCTCTCCATGCCTCTCTTGTTCCCACTCATGTTCCCGTTGTCACTCTCGTTGTCGATTCTATTGTCGCTCTCGTTGTGTTGCAAATTTTGTCTTTTAGCAGTGAATTTACTAAAATAGTTGTGTTGCAAAAAGTTAAAACAAAATCGGTATCTTATTATAATATTAATAATGGAGTTTAATATGCAGCCTTGTCGCTCTCGTTCCCTCTCTTGTTGACACTCCTGTTGCCGATCTTGTTGTCAGTCTCTCGTTGCCACATGTTTTCTCATTTTTTCTATATGATTTAATATTACAATTGTTAGTGGTTAAATTGATTGATTTTATTTATTACATGAAAAATTGATTGATTCTAGTAGTTTTGATAGAGAGATTATAGTAAATAGTAAATTTTAAATTATTTAATTAATAAATTATTTAATTATTGAGTGTGATATTAATTTAATAATTTATTTTTTTGGAATAAATAATTTTCAAACTGTTGTTAGAGGTATGGTTTTTTTTGACAATTGGTAGTAGTTAAATTGATTAATTTTAGTAGTTTGAGTAAATTATAGAAATAGTTAAAAAAATTATGTTTTTAGTAAAAAAAAACTGACAAAAAAGTGATTTTTATGGAAAGAAAAACTGGAAAAAAAAATGGAAAAAAATTGAAAAAAATTGGTTTTAAAATTTGCTGTTTTTTGTCCTTTTATTGCGTCAGTTGCAGCTTCTGATTGCAGTTTTCAATCAGTTTTTTGTCCCTCACTTTTTTGTCCCTCTATCGTTGCCACTCCCGTGGCCTCTCCCGTTGGCGCTCTCATTGCCACTCCCATTGGCGCTCTCGTTGCCACTCCTGTTAGCATTTTCGTTGGCATTTTACTCTTTTTTAGTAATTATAAAATAGTTATTTGGTAATTTTTTGTAGTGGTTAAATTGATTAGTTTTAGTAGTTATTTTGTAATTTTTTGTAGGGGTTAAAGTTTTTTTACAATTCTTTTTTTGGCAATGGATAGTGACTAATTGATTTATAGCGAATAATTATTTTATCAATTTTAGTAGTTAGAGTAGATTATAAAAATAGTGAAAATTGATTTATAGTGACTAATTATTTTTATAAAAATATTGACAACCGTTTTTTAAAAAAAAAAATTAAAAAAACAGTGTATACATTTTTTTTAAAAAAAAATCAGTTTTTTTTAAAAAAAAAAATTGTATTGGTACTATAGCGCGTCAGAAACGTCACTGTAGCGTACTGTAGAGTGACATAAGCGTTACTGTAGCGCGTCAGAAACGTCACTGTAGTGATACTGTAGGATTTTATCTTTATGTGGTGAATTGTCTATTTTGCCCCTAAATTGTGATAAATGTCAAAATTTGGTGATGTCTAAAAATGTAAATATGCTAAGATATGTTTTGATTATATAGAAAGTAGATATATTTAGTAGAAAAGAGCATGCTTCGGTGTCAAAAAATTTTAAAGTCCTCATAGTCATTCATATTTTCTAATCCGTACTAAAATTAAATAGGATTTAAAGCATAACTTCTCTTAGGAAAACAAAATTGTAATTTGTTTGGATCCTGAGTCTGTAATTTTTTAACAGCTTCAGGCTAGGATTTGGAGGAAGAAGCTTGGGAGTATATGAACGCAGTTGATATACATGACGATCCAGTGGACAAGTATAGTCTTCCTGAGCAGCAGCTACAAGAAGATTTTGAAAATGAAATTGTGGTGGAGGAAACTCCTGCCCAGGAGGCATATCCACAGATGCGTAATGTTGCACGTCAAATCCCTAAACTTAAATTCTCTGACTTTATGGATTTGAGAAATTAGGGGTTTTGGGTTTTGAAGAGATAATGATTAATTTGTCTCATGAAAGAAGAGTTGAAAAGTGATTGATTTGTGGTGGTGGCGGTGGCTCGCCGGAGAAAAAGAAGATGAAGATGGAGGAATAAGATGTAGAGTGATTGATTTTGTTTTGTGTTTTTGTCAATTGGATCCCCTATGTTTTCTTAGAATCAATTTGGGCCCTCATTTGCCACATCACTTAATGAATTCTAAGTCATCATTAACACTTAAGATGTCACGTCAGCAGTTAACTGCCAGCGTGGCATCTGTCAAGTTAATAGATGGAAAATACCAAAAATAGACTAAAATGACACAGAAATGAAAGATGGGGACCAAAACGAAAAAAAAAAGATAAAAAGAGCAAAGTGAAACCAAAATCAATGCTAAAAAACCAAAAATGCAATTTAGTCGAACATATATTAACACCCAAAATTTGCTAAGTATTGCGCGAGGAAAAAAGTATAGCCGGGGCTAAGGAGTGACTGAGTATACGTGAGGCGAGCCATTAATATTGAGTATGGAACATGATACAAATTCGATTTTATAGATAACACATAAAAATTAAAGACAAACTTTAATCACCGATCCAAAATTCAAATAGAAGATCACAAAATAATCTTTCTTTATTCCATTAAGAAATCGTGAGTGATTAACGAAGTTGTGGTGTGGTGCAAAGAATAAGTTTGGAGGTGTTAATAGAAAATTAAAAGCAGTTGGGCTGTTCACCATTTCCTTTTGGGCCTCGCTGTGTTTGTTTCGTGGGCCGGGTCAAAATTAATAAACAGAAAGAAGCTGCGTTTCCTTCTCCCTGGTTCGCGTCCCTTTTCTTTTTTTCATGCGCGTCCAGAACAGAACATAAAAAGGCGTCGCATTCATAGTGAGCAAGTCGCAATTCACAGTGGGAGGAGTGGCAGAGAGAATCGCGAGAGAGTGAAGTTTCCATTTGAAAAAACATTGTTTTCTTCTCTTCTGCATTTCTGTTCTCATTCGCGAAGAACAGCGACGGTTTCCAATAAGAAGAAACCGATTCTCATTGTAATCAAATACTCATCATAGTGAATTATTTTTCTCAGATTCAGACCCCCAGATGTAGGAGAAATCTGAACTGGGTTATCATTTCTTGGTGTTCTTCCTCTTCTCCCTTTCTTTCGTTTTCGGTTTCTGTTTCGCAATTTAATTTCTGTTTTTCAGTTTTGTTCGTTAATTGTTTTCGGTTCTGTTTGCGTTTTCAATTCAGGAATTGGCTACTGATTTTCTGTTGAGTCATTGTTTCAGGAACAACAATTGGTATCAAGAGCTTTGGTTTACGATCAAGAAACGATCGTTTCAACAAAGTACGAAGTCGAGAAGTTCAATGGGAAGAACGACTTCGGGTTATGGCGTATCAAGATGAAAGCGATGCTAGGCCAACAAGGTCTCGTGGGTGCGCTACTTGGAGAAAGGGGCTTGCCGGCAAAGATGTCCGCAGAAGAAAAAGCGGAGGCTTTAGAGAGGGCACATAGTGCGCTAATCTTGAGTCTTGGTGATAAGCCTCTCCGGGAAGTGGTAAAAGAAACCACTGCAGCAGCTATTTGGAAGAAATTGGAAGACTTGTACATGGTAAAATCAATTGCCAACCGTTTGTATTTGAAGCAAAGGATGTACACCTTCAAGATGCAACCGGGAAAGTCCGTGGAAGAGCACATTGACGAACTCCACAAAGTAATTCTTGACCTCGAAAATATTGATGTCAAGATTGATGATGAGGATAAGACTATCCTACTTGTCAATTCTTTACCTAAAACGTATGAACATCTCACCGATGCTCTACTTTATGGTAAGGAAACACTAACCCTTGATGATGTGCAATCCGCACTAATATCAAAGGAACTTAAGAGGAGATCCGAGACTAAGGAAGAACAGAATGAAGGTCTGTTTGTGAAAGGGAATTTTGAAAAGAAAGGCAAGAATAAGAAGAACAAGAAATGGGATAAAGAAAAAGGTAAGAAGGATAACAAGTGCTACATTTGTAAGAAAGAGGGTCATTGGAAGAAGGATTGTCCAAAATGGAAATCCAAGAAAAAGGTGATTCCACTGATGATGAAGGAAGCGTCTCAATTGCTTCCGAGTACTATGAATGAGACGTTTTGATTGCGGAAGAAATCATTGGGTCAAATTCCACAAATGAGGAAATATGGATTTTGGACTCTGGCTTTGGTCATCATATAACTTCAAGAAGCGAAGTTATAGGGTATTGTGATGGTGATGTGTTGACGGCCTCTTCATCCATCAACAAGGATCACTGGGTGTTGGATACAGGTTGTTCGTTTCATATGACCTCCAATAAGGAGTGGTTAATTGGCTATAGGCAAGTGAATGGCGGACAAGTAGTAATGGGAAACAACCCAGTGTGCAAGATTGAAGGGATAGGTTCTGTAAGACTTAGAATGGATGATGGCACTATAAAGATACTTCCGGAGGTGAAGTATGTCCCTGGTGTAAAGAGAAATTTAATCTCTCTTGGTATGCTTGAAGCGGCGGGTTGTTCTTTTAAGGGGGAAGATGGTATTATGAAGGTGATCAAAGGCTCTTTAGTGGTTATGAGAAGATACAGGGATCATGGCATATACATTCTCAAAGGTACAACAATTACCGGTAGTGTAGATGTGGCTACCTCAAGCACCAAATCGGTGAGTTCCGAAAGGGCAAGGTTGTGGCATCAAAGACTCGAGCATGTGAGTTCTAAGGGTATGCAGATATTGGAAAAGCTTGGTGTGTTCGGAAAGGACAAGCTTGGAGGGTTACCTTTCTGTGAACATTGCGTATCTGGTAAGATGCACAAGGTGAGGTTCAACACGGGACAACACAATACGGAATGCTTGCTGGACTATGTGCATAGTGACATTTGGGGACCGGCAAGGATTCCCACTTTTGGGGGAAACAGGTATTTCATTACTTTTCTTGATGATTGTAGTAGGAAGGTATGGATTTATCTTTTAAAAACTAAGGATGAAGCCTTTAAAACATTTAAGAAATGGAAAAGCTTAGTTGAAAATAAAACCAATAGAAAGGTTAAGGTGCTAAGAACAGATAATGGTTTGAACAAGGAATCACCAGGCATAGAACTGTTAGGCACACACCTCAACAAAATGGCCTTGCTGAGAGGATGAATAGGACCATATTGGAGATAATGAGGTGTCTTCTCTCCAATTCTGGAATGCCTATTAAATTTTGGGGCGAGGCCGTCTATACGGCTTGCTATCTGATTAATTTGAGCCCCTCCACCGCTATCAAACTAAAAACACCTCAAGAAATTTGGTTAAATAGGACTCCTAGTTATGATCATTTGAAAGCTTTTGGTTGTGTTGCTTATTATCATGTGAATGAAGGAAAGCTAAGCCATAGGGCAAGAAAATGGTATTTTGTTGGTTATCCTACAGGTGTGAAAGGCTATAGGATTTGGAGCCAAGAAGACAAAAAGTGCATCATTAGTAGAGATGTGAAGTTCCAAGAAGCAGAATTGTTCAAGGGGACTAGAGACAATCAAGAGCTAGTTGAAGATAAGCAAGAGCTAGAGAGTTTTGAGCTTGAGGTGGAGCATGAAACCACTAACAATGCCCCACCCCAAACTCAAGAGGTAGTGGAACCGGATACGGGACATCAAACAGATGGTGAAGACAGTGATCAAGATCTCACGGATTACAACTTGGTTAAGGATAGAAGCAAAAGAGTGGTGAAACCCCCCCCAAAGGTTTGGCTATGAAGATATGGTAAGTTGTGCCCTTTATACCGTGGAAGAGGTTATTAATGAAGAACCAAGGAACTACAATGAAGCTATTAATCACAAGTATAGTGATAAATGGGTTGTTGCCATGACCGAAGAAATAAATTATTTGGATAAGAACAACACATGGGAACTAGTTCCTAAGCCAAAAGGAGCTAGGGTGGTTGGTAGCAAGTGGATATTCAAGAGAAAAGAGGGAATTCCGGGAGTTGAAGAATCAAGGTTCAAGGCAAGGTTGGTTGCAAAGGGATACACTCAAAAGGAAGGTTTGGATTACAACGAAATTTTTTCACCGGTAGTCAAACATTCTTCTATTAGAATCATCTTGTCTATGAATGCTCACCATGACATGGAATTGGAGCAAATGGATGTGAAAACCGCATTTCTCCATGGAGACTTGAAGGAAAGTATCTTAATGCAACAACCGGAAGGTTTTGAAGCCAAAGGGAAAGAAGATTGGGTGTGTCATCTAAAGAAGTCTCTCTATGGACTCAAACAATCTCCTAGACAATGGTACCTAAGGTTTGACTCTTTCATGACAAAAAATAAGTATGTTAGAAGTAAATTTGATTGTTGCATTTACTTCAAACATCTATCTCATGATAATGGTATCTACTTGTTATTGTACGTTGATGATATGTTGCTTGCAAGAAAGGGTATGACTTCTATTGTAGAATTGAAGAATCAACTTAAAAGTGAGTTTGATATGAAGGATCTTGGTCCGGCTAAGAGGATTCTAGGTATAGAGATACCAAGGCACCGGGACAAAAGGAAGTTAGTCATATCTCAAGAGAGTTACTTGAATAAAGTGGTCAATAGGTTCAACATGTGTGATGCTAAGGCTACCTCTTTGCCCTTAGCACCACACTTCAAGTTGTCTAGCACTCAAGCTCCTACAAATAAGGAGGACAAAGAATACATGAAGGCAATTCCATATGCCAATGCAATTGGTAGCATAATGTATTCTATGATTTGTTGTAGACCGGATGTAGCTCAAGCAATGAGTGTGACAAGCAGGTTCATGGGAAATCCAGGCAAAGATCACTGGCAAGCGGTTAAATGGGTTCTAAGGTATTTGAAAGGGACAACCAAGGTTGGTTTGGTGTATAGCAAGGGTGAAGAAGATGCAAAAGTGGTTCATGGTTTTGTAGACTCCGACTATGCTAACGATCTTGACAAAAGAAGATATTTGTCCGGATATGTGTTTACCTTGTATGGAAATACTATTAATTGGAAAGCGAGCCTACAACACATTGTGGCATTATCAACTACCGAAGCGGAGTATGTTGCTCTCACAGAAGCAATCAAGGAGGGATTGTGGATTCAAGGTTTGGTTAGTGAGCTTGGCATAAGTGATGATCTTGTATGTATTGTGATAGCCAAAGTGCTATTCACTTGAGCAAAAACCAAATGTACCATGAGAGAACTAAACACATAGATATTAGGTTCCATTTCGTTAGGGATATTGTGGAGAAAGAGGAAGTCGAAATTGTCAAGGTTCGCACAAGTGAGAACCTCGCAGATATGCTCACCAAACCGGTTCCTGTGAGCAAGTTTAGGCATTGTCTAGACTTGCTCGGTGTTGACATCAAGTAAGTGATGTCATGGTCTTTGAATTCGAGCTAATGAAGTTATTCTACTATGATGGAATTTGCACCAAGGTGGAGATTTGTGGTGTGGTGCAAAGAATAAGTTTGGAGGTGTTAATAGAAAATTAAAAGCAGTTGGGCTGTTCACCATTTCCTTTTGGGCCTCGCTGTGTTTGTTTTGTGGGCCGGGTCAAAATTAATAAACAGAAAGAAGCTGTGTTTCCTTCTCCCTGGTTCGCGTCCTTTTTCTTCTTCTCATGCGCATCCAGAACAGAACATAAAAAGGCATCACATTCATAGTGAGCAAGTCGCAATTCACAGTGGGAGGAGTGGCAGAGAGAATCGCGAGAGAGTGAAATTTCCATTTGAAAAAACACTGTTTTCTTCTCTTTTGCATTTCTCTTCTCATTCGCGAAGAACAACGACGGTTTCCAATAAGAAGAAACTGATTCTCATTGTAACAAGCATTTGACTCCTAAAAAACCATCTAACAAGCATGAAACAGCCCCCCGATTCACTTAAAAACACCCAAAGAATTTGACTCCTTCCCAGCTTTGACCTTGGATGTTGAGTTTAAGACTACATTTTCAGATTTTCTCGATACTCGCTCTATTTTTAAACTACCAAACTCATTAATATGTAGAAAAAATAAAGGAAAATTATTTTCCCATTTTAGTTATTATTAAGGAAATCAACTATTTTCTGTCAAAAAAAAACTATTGATATTTTTATACATTTATAAATCAACTACTATTTATATTTTCATAGATTTTTCTTGTGAGAAGTTTAATACTAGTATACTACAATAGATAACTATCCATTATCTTAATAATCTTAACTAAAAAAAAGAATTGACCTCATCAAGCAAAGAAAAATAACGGAAATTGCTATAATTATCCAATTCTTTAATAATAATAATCTCACCGGTAACCAACTTCCCAGTATCCAAACTTCCCATGATGCTATTTATTCATTTTTTTCAAATTTCCAAAAGGATAAAGTCGTAAAAAAGAAAACCAGTGTCATTTTTGGAACAATTTATTAAGAGCATATCGATTACGTTTTTCCACGCTCCTTCATAAATATTGCACTTTCCATATATACCCTCAAAGTGATAACACATGACAACACAGTCCTTCCTACTCCAAAACCGAATCAAATAATCAAAATTCATTTCACTATTTAACTCAAAACCAAACACAACCAAAACCAGCTCTCACTTCTCACTCGAAATCAGAGACGCTCGTTTTCTCTCTCTAGAAATCCTTTACGTTCAAAAAATGGCAGGTGCGATGAAGAAAGTCGACAAGATTCGTCAAATCGTTCGTCTGAAACAGCTGGTGACAAAATGGAAACATTTGAGTCTCCGTCGTCATTCCCTTCGTTCCGAACCTGAACCCGAACCTTGTACCACTCCTCGAAGCAAGCCACCATCAGGTTTCGTTTTCGTTTATGTTGGTCCAGAACGACGCCGTTTTGCTATCCCCGCACGGTTTCTTAACCTACCGGTTTTCGCTTCGCTTCTCGATGTAACCGAGGAAGAGTTTGGTCTTCGAGGTAACGGCGGTTTGGTTATTCCTTGCCACGTTGATTTCTTCATTGACGTCGTTAAACATCTCCACAAAAATGAACACAAGTATGGGAAATTTTCTCTTGAAGAGTTTTTTAATAGGTTTTCTGAGGTTACTTCCGATTATTGTAAGGAAAACGCTGTCGTTTTTACTCCTCTTTTGCAGAAAGCTTCGGTTTAGTTTTTTAGATTAGATTTTTCCCGTTTTCAAATCCATTGAAATTTAGAATCTGGATTTGTAAATGAAAACGGGAAAGTATTTTTTTTTATTTGTTTATGACGAGTTTTTGGTTGTCATCATCATCATCATCCTTGAATCCATCCCTTAAAAAATTCAGTGGATGGGTTTCAATGAGATGTTTTTGAACTTGTCTTTATGCTTTTGTTTTTCTAGGTTAGGGTATCTTTTACTATTTGTTATAATTGATACCCTAATCTTTTTTTTCTGACAACTATGATCGAATTTTAATGATCAATGAGGAATTGTATTGTTAATGGTAACTCTAGATCTGTGTTTCTTTCCATTTATTTGTGTAATAGTATTATATTTGCCATTTTGTTAGCTTACTTATTTGTCTCTCCAGAGCAACTAATTAACCATCATCGATCTTTCTGCAACTGGAATTTTTTTTAGTTACTTTTCTGCAACTGGAATAGTAGCCTCTGGAGTTTTTTATTCATTAGTAAAGGCATTTTAAACTCTTTATGAAAATAGGTTATGATATCACATGTGTCTATAAGTTGTATTATATGAAAATATTAATAATTTGACTTACTATTTTACGTTTTGATGTAGAAATAACCATACATAAACACTTCTATTATTAATTGTTTATACTATAAACGTTTAATTAAACGTTTTACCCAAAAAGTACTACCATTTGGTAATGGATTTGATCTCATGACACATGAATTTATTATTTATATTATTAGTTATTTTTTAAAAATTAATTCACGCTTCATTGTGTGATTTGGAAAACAACATCAATAACACTATTGAACCACACCTAAATTTTGACCTTCATTTTTTACAAATGAATGAGTTCATTATATAAAATTAATTTTAATTAAAAGTTAATTCAACAATAAGTTTGAGAGTAGATATCGTGAGTTAATTCTATAAAATTGATTTTAATTAAAATTTAGTTCATCAATTAGTTTGAGAGTAGATATATCATGATTTAGGCTTCAAATTATAATTAAGTTAAAATTTGTTTGAGGTAAAATCATTTCTACATATGAAGATTTAACATGTGAAAATTATAATGGTGTTTGGGACCACGTCCACAATTTTTAAAATGCATGTATGTACAAATTTTACAACTTGGAGGTTTGACTTGGAAGTGAGTTTAAGAGGGGGTATGATATTACGCGATACCAAGCACGCACTATAGATCACTTTTCGCTATCTCAATGCGATCAACATGGGGTAGAGATTGAATGCAGTTAGGGTGCGAAAGATATTAATACTTTTAGTTTTTTTTTTTTTCTATCTCTCTCCTTAAATATTTTTTATCTCATTTTATCTAGGCCAAAAAAATTGTCCTAGTACAAAAAAAATAAAAAATACAAAAATAGTACACTTTTTAGAATATTTACCAAAGTAGTACACTTTTCATTTGCAGTTGAGAAGTCGCCTCCCCAGAAAACGACTTCTCTGAGTTTTTGTTTTTTTTTTTTTTTCTGTTGAGAAGTCACCTCCCCCATGGGGACTTCTCAACTGGTTTTTTTCCTTTTATTTTAAAATACGAATTTAAATGATATAAAATGAAAAAATAATTAAAAAAAATAGTTTTTCTAATTTAAATTTTGTAATATATTTATTTGTGAAAAAAAAAGTTAAATAAAATTAATTAAAAAATAATCTATATATTAGATATTCACATATTGAAATAACTACATCAACAAAGTCTTAAAGGGTCTATGCAATGTTCCGATACGTTTGTTGGTAGAGTCAACCTATTACAGGTTGACTGAGACATTTGTCCAAAGGTGGATGGAGGCACAGACAATGTTGCATTCTGAAGTTTACTCAGAAAAATCAATGGAATGAATTGAAAAAAAACAGACCGGTGTCTAACATACATAACGTTTTAATTCACGATCGAGCCCAAAGTGTGTTTAGAGTCGAAGAACTTGCCCGACCACAAAGCGGTAGACCTGCAAAGACATTTGGGGTGGACTTCAGAGCACACACGTGTGATTGTGGGGAATTTCAGACACTGCACTATCCTTGTTCACATGTCATCGCAGCCTATTCAAAAATCCATTATGACCACATGCTCTTTGTGCTTCCATGTACAATGCAAATTGGATTATGTTTTCAATACATACTTTGTGGAGTTCCGAACATTGCCAACAGAGTTGTCTTGTATAGATTTCAATGGAATTGCAGCATGATCCAAAAATGCGGAGAGATAAAAAGGGTCGTCCAAAGTCTACTTGTATTCGTACTGAGGCGGACTAAATAGAAATGAGTAATTGCACTAAGAGATGTGGTCTTTGTAGAAATGAGAGGCACAATAGAAACAATTGCCCTAACCGCAATATAGATCAGTTGGAAAATTAATTGTACCATTTTCAATTTGATTTTTCTATTTTATAATTATTAATTAAATGCAGTTATTTCAATATGTGTTATATATCTAATATATAAATTATTTTTAAATTAATTTTATTTAACTTTTCTTTCACAAATAAATATGTTACAAATTTTAAATTAGAAATACTAACTTTTTAATTATTTTTTCATTTTATATCATTTAAATTCGTATTTAAAAAAAAATAAACCCAGTTGAGAAGTCCCCCTGGGGGAGGCGACTTCTCAACAGAAAAAGTAAAAACAAAAACAAAAACTCAATTGAGAAGTCGTTTTCTCGGGAGGCGACTTCTCAACTGCAAATGAAAAGTGTGCTAGTTTGGTAAATAATCTAAAAAGTGTGTTATTTTAGTATATTTTTTATTTTTTTTGTACTAGGACAATTTTTTTGCCTCTTATCTAATTTTCCCTCACATCTTTTTCTCACCAAAATAAACCTAAAGTCACTAAAGGCACATGTACCGGGGATGTCCAAAAATTGCCGCCTGAGCTCCAGAAGATCGAGAAGAGCTCCAAAAATTTGAGGAGGGCTTCCACTCCCCTCAAAGAAGACCCTCGCTGAGCGGGGAAAGGGAAGTCGAGTAGCGCAATCGTCGGCCAAGGAAGCACAAATAGTACTGACAAAGGGCCAAATTAAGATGCATGCGCCGCCATACAGACCATGCACAGACTAGGACGTGTCCATGTAGACGACAAACAAAGAGTACATGGCTATCTGGCATTGAGTTGTGCCGAATTAGTGGCCACACCACCACTTCGGTGGCAGACGCAGAGCGGACAGTAGAGACCGATCTCCTGTAACATAGAACACTCTGGAGTCAGGACTCTCTTTGTATTATAAATAGTTTGTTCTGTTATTGTATTAAGGACACTTGATTCATATAATTTGGAAGGTCCCCCTTAGTAACGATATATCCCTAAGGGTCGCACCATCCTCATTTTTATATACAAGAACAACGCTTAAAGCTAAAGGGGATTTTTTTTGTACCCCCATCAACTCACTATCTACCCCCACATAAAAGTGAAACCCCAAAATACCCCTCACTTAAAAAATTTACTCGGATTTACCTACTAAAAGATAAATCCGATTTTGGTTTTTTTCCAAAATCGGATTTACCCCCATATAAGGTAAATCCGATTTGTTATTTTTAAAATCGGATGTACCCCCACATAAGGTAAATCCGTTTTGTTATTTAAAAGTTGGATTTATCTTAGGTGGGGGTTAAATCCGCTTTTGTGTACTAAAAATACCTGTTTTTTATTTAATTTTTGTAAGAAATGTTATAAAAATACTACTAAAAATCCATTAAAGAGTCAAAACTAATCTACAAATTATACAAACACCACTATAAATCTAATAAAACCAAAATAAGGTTATCCAAATTTTTTCATATTTTTTGGAGATTATGAAAAATTAAAAAAATTAATGAAAAATAGCAAACAATGGAATTTGGGATTTTGAGGTCCTCTGTCCTGAAAGAAGTCTCTTCTCAGGAGTCTTGATCCTTGATTTTGTTCGGATTTAATGGCTATGGTTTCATTACAATTTGAGTAGGGTGCCGGAAACTAATTTTTTAGTCTAAATTATTCGCTCGACGTACAACATCGTCACGTGTTAACGAACTACACACTAAACAGAACCAAAAGACGGTCGAAATTCGTATCTAAATTTTTAACTGATTTATTTATTTATTAAGTAGGTTAACAAAGCGGATTTACCCCCACATAAGGTAAATCCGCTTTTAAAAATAACAAAATCGGATTTACCCCCACTTAAGGTAAATCCGCTTTGTTATTTTTAAAAGCGGATCTACCCCCATATAAGGTAAATCCGCTTTTAAAAATAACAAAATCGGATTTACCCCCACATAAGGTAAATCCGCTTTGTTATTTTTAAAAGCGGATCTACCCCATCTTACATAAATCCGCTTTTAATTTTTTAAAATTTTTAGTGGAAATTGGATTTACTTAAATCCGATTTCCAAAAAAAAATTGAAATCAGGATACGTTCGAGTTTTTTAAATTTTGTGAAGGGCAATTGCGTTTTTTCACAGGGTCAATGGGGAGATTCTTATTTGATGGTGTAAAAAAAAATCCCAAGCTAAAGTCACTAAATCCATTTGGCCCATAAAAGCTACAACAACTGACTTCACATTGCATGTCATTTGACCCATTTGGCCGTAGAAAAAAAAAACACTGCTCTTTAAATGAAGATTTGACGCCACAAGTGTGGTTGGATGAGCTCGTGACCGGCGACTCCATCATGACGAGAATCACAACCGTATCGACAACAATTATATGTAATGTGACACGTTATTCGTTTCACTAACATTTTTAATGATGATGAAGCCAGAAGGGAATAGCCAATGTGTAACTACTTTAGGGGTTTAGACTCTCTAGTTATCGGAAAGTTTAAGCAGGAGAGAAAAAGAGACACTGAATAAAATATTATTATTTTATTCATTTCTTACTAGAAGCATTCAGTAACCGGAGAGGATCTCATTCTCTATTTTTGAAAAGTAAAGATCTAAATTGAGACTTAATATTTTTCATGTACTTATATGTCTTTAAATTTTTTTGTAAGGAATTTTTTAAAATTTTTGAAATTGTAGAAAGGAAACAAAATTTTTTATATATTGACAGGGACCAAATGTACCTTTAAGCCGATATTCTATAAATATTTTCAGGTTGATTTTTTTGCAAAACGAATCTCATATTTGTGTTATGTTTCTAGTTTTCTAATCGTATCTTTCTCAGGGACTCTATGACTTTAGTCTCAGAATTTAGATTCCACATATGCTAACAAAATCACCGCTACTATTTTCTTTGTTTCTTTTTGTTTGTTGTGACTTATGAGAGAAAATGTTGGGCATGTGTCAATTTTGGCTTGAGAGATTCCATTCCAATGATCTTTCTGGTTTTAATAAATGTGATATGATATGCTTTGCTCCCCAACTTAAATGGAAGCTTTCCCACATGAGTGCGGGTCATGAATTTGGTCAGATGCTTATTCTTTATAGTTTATAGTAGTAGTAGACTAGTAGGGATTGTGATGGAACTGGATGGGGAGATACACAATAAATAAAATAATATCATTTTAAAAAAATTTGTTTCTCTTTAGAAAATAGTAGTAGAGATTGTGATGGAACTGAAAGGGGAGATGCTGGAAAAAGTATATGAAAGAGTATTGTTGTAAGAATCGGACTGATTTGACGATTTTATTGAATATTGGTTACTTTGACAGTTAATTAAACCTTAATTTGATCGCAATTTGGTTGAACCGCTAATTAACACAGTTAAACTATTTGAAATAATTTTTTTCATTTAATTGTTTATTTTCTCAAAATAATAATACTTTTTATTTGTATATTTATCTATTAGTTATCTTATTTAAGTAACTGTACCATGACTATCATACCATTATGAGTTTTGATTTGCATCCTTAATTTTTCTATCTGAACCACGTGGGGAGTGTAATTGTTGCTTTTAAAGTTATAAAACAGTTCCTCTTTCTCATATAGGATACAAGACCCAAAAGCACTTGGATGAGATGGTAGGGGTCTCTTTCAGTTTAATCAAAGTTCTGGGTTCGAATCCAATATTAGTTTTGCCGCTCATTGTGGTCATAGTCATATCCGGTTCGAGGGATTAGTCTCTGCAGTTGTGCGCATAGCATACGCCGTACGCGGTTTATTAAAAAAATGGTTTTTTTTTTCGTACCCCCATTATACCTCATACCCTCATAATTGACCAAACGGACAAAATTACCCCTAAAATCAAAAAAATAATTCCGGAATCACGTCATAATGAGGTAAATTCGGAACTCAGTTTTTTTGGATTTTTGGATTTACCTCATTTTAGTGTATTTCCGAAATGTTAACTATGTTTCGGAATTACACAAAAATATGGTAAATCCGGAAATCCAAAAAAAGTTAATTTCGGATTTATCCCAACTCTGATAAATCCAAAACTTGTTTGCAGCATTCACGTGAAGATTCCATTGATTTATCCCAACTCTGAACACACATTGATTTGACGTCCCAACTTGTTGTAGCATAAGTGTCAATTTGTTGCAAGAATTGTATCCACGTTACACTCACATGTTTGTATTCCCGTTACACTCACGTTTGAACAAATTGTTCAACAGTAATTTCGGAACAATAAAACCTGACTGCGGAACAAATTTAAAAAATTCTTCCCGGAAACATGACAAGTTCGGAACACTTTTGTTGGTTATTTCCGGAAACATCTCAAAAAGAGGTATTTCCGAAAGCCAAATTGGCTTCCAGAAATATCATTTTTGAGGTGTTTCCGAAAAGTTTTAAAAATATGGTTTCCGGATTTGTCTATATTTCTGGAAATTTTTTAAAAAGTGTTTTTTTTTATAAAAAAAAACTTAGGGGTATTTTGGGGTTTATAAGGATTATGGGGTATGGGGGTATAATGAGGGGCTAAAAAAATAGGATACAAGATTAATGATTAATATGAACAAGTTGTGGAGCCATAATGAGGGGGTAACAAAACAGCAGGTGCAAGAAATAGAAACAAAAATTGGAAGGCCCAAACTTTCACATAAGCCACACGGATACAAAAAATTTCACACGGAACCCACTGTTGCAACACGCGGGTTGCAACTAGATACGGGTTTGACCCGGGCTGACTTGAACAAAACCAGTGAACCCTAGCACTGTTCCTCAGTTATTCACGAACACTCTCTCTCTCTTTCTTTGTTGTTCTTCGCTGGTTCTCCTTCTTCGTTGAAACTAGGGTTTACGATTTGTTGTTGCTGCCTTGATGAAATCAACTCACAAATGATCAACGAAGCTTCTCACAACTATGAAGACGAAGGTATACAACTTTTCCCCTTTCAATTTCTTCTTTTTGTTTTTGATTTTGAAACACTAGTTTTAAATACTGAGTTCGTTTTTTATTTCTCTTCTTGTATGTGATGATTCTGAGTAACGAACACCACGATTGTTACAAACGAAGGTATATTTCTTACCTTTGCTTCTGATTTTACTGAGATGATGCAAAAACCCAGAAAACCTAACTTGTTTTCTTTGTTTCAGATGAACAATACACACAGAGATCCCTTGTACGCATACTTCAAAGGTAAAGATACTGAACTCTGTGTGTTTTTTCTTTGCTCTATTGTTAAAACACAAAACCCTAATCTGTGTTTTGTTGATGTATGTACTAAGCACACGGATTCTTGAGAACACATCACGTTCTTAAGAGTGATACCTTCAACTACACAACTTGTCTCAAAGGTAAACACTAATCTGACATACTATCTTGTTTCGAATACTCTGGATTGTGATTATAGAGGAACACAAACAGCAACAATCCGTGGATCTCCACCTTGAGACCACAAGGTAATTTTTCTAACCCTCTCTGTGTATACTTGTATATATTTGTGTTTCAGTCACTGAAAAACACTTACTGACTGTTTATCTTCTATTTTCCTGCAAGGTTCTTGCTCAACCACTTGTTGAATATGAAGATCTTCAAGAACTCAGAAGATTGTATGACTGAAGGATACCCACACAAGAATAGCACACTCTAGGGTAAAGAAAATACACTGTAAATTGTATTGATTGTTCTCTCTAGTTTACAAAGTCTTAGTCTATTTATATACACACACTATGTAACGGCTATATTAGTTTGTTGAGTTGGCTTTAGTTTGTTAATAACAAACAGTTTGTTATTAACAAACTTTAACTAATTCAACAAACTCTGATTACAGTTTGTATAAGACATTAAGGACTATTTTACCCTCCAACGACTAGCTTACTTAAACTAAGCTGTTAATATTGTAATTAAAAGGATCAGGTTTTGGTTTTTGATTAAAAACCAACATCCTCCCTTAATCACAAACCTAAACCTTAGAGCTTAGAGAGAGTCTAAATCATCAGGACATGCCCCTGGACTAGCAATAGAACATAAACAACCTGGGACAAGCCCCCAAGCACTAGCTTTAGAGGTTGCATTCTTAGTTAGAAGGCAACCATTCCTATCTCTCTTCTTAAACTTAACAAATACCTTCCCCTTGAGGGTTTTTGTAAACCAGTCACTCAATTGCTCCTTTGTTGAGCAATAGTCCAGCCAAGCTGCTTGAGTAGCAGTTCTCAAGCCCAGGATGCATTCTGCCATCTTGCTGGCAGAATTGCACTTTGCCTTGCCAAACCTTGCTAGGACCTCCTTAGCACATTTGAGCTGCTATAGAGTAATGCCTTGAGGTGTTCTTAAGAAGTCTAGCCCTAAGACATAGGATAGAGTCCCTAAGTCTTCTTCAATGGAGTTTAACTCCTCAATTATAGCCTTTTTCAACTCTTTCACCTGAAGAGCTTTATAGTAGTCTAATGAATCTGAATATGCCATTATGGCATAGTGTATGAGGTTTCCTTTATTCACTTCACCATCTGTGACAAGTTCACAACCTGTCAGCTTCCTTAGAGGTTGTTTCAGCCTCTGTCCCCTAGTCACAACTTGACCAGTAGGTTATGAATTTGGTGAGGCAGATTCCTTATAACAAAGAACTTCTTCTGCTTGGTGCTGTGCAGGTTCCTTATTGTCAAGTTCCCTCTTCATAGGGTCTTTAAGGCTGCTTCTCTCCTTAGGACAGCTTCCTTGTCTTTCATCCTTTTCCTAAAATTGTTTGAAACACACCAAAGCTTCTCCTTTGGTTTTGATTAGATAGGTCCAAGTCCTTTTTGAATATTCATCTACAAAGGTTAAAACATAACTGTTACCACCTAATGAAAACACATTAAATGGCCCACAAATATATGAATATACAATCTGCATTAAGTCCTTAATTTCAGATTTCAGCCTTTTTTTAGGTTGTTTTCCTAGTAAACATGTAGTACTAGTTTCAATAGGTCTTTTAGGTAGACCCTTTACCACTTCCTTAGTGCTTAGGTTAGTTAAACCTTTAACTTTTAAATGCCCTATCTTACTATGCTGAAGTGTACTTTCAGATTCAGCCTTTTCACTTGGGCATTCTGCCTTTGAAGTGCAACTGCTGATTTTGAAAGTTCTATTCTTAGCAAGAGGTGTACTTAAAATTAACCTATCCTCATTATCAAACAACTTTAGCATTAAGTCCTTCAATATAATAGAAAAGCCTTCTTCTACTAATTGCCCTAAGCTAATCAAATTACAGCTTATACCTAGAACATAGAATACATTTTGTATAGATATTACCTGTCCATCTTCCTTTTTGAACAATATGTTCCCCATACCTTCTGCTGTAATAAGTTTGTTGCTAGCACATTTGATGCTAGTTTTCCTTCTAGGATCAAAGTCAACCAACCTTTCCTTACGACCAATCATGTGGTTTGAACAACCAGAGTCCAAGTACCACACTTCTTCAAAAATCCTGCCATCATTAGTTGTAATAACAAAGATAACAAATTCATAATTTTTATCTATCCTAGATTCAATTTTAGTAATCACAGAAACTTCCTTAGTTTCTGTTTTAGGTTCAGTCACAGAAACTTTCTTAGTTTCTGTTTCTAGTTCAGTCACAGAACTCACAGTTTATGAACTCACAGAAACTACCTTAGTTTCTGTTTCTGGTTCAACTGTAACTACAGAAACTTCCTTAGTTTCTGTTTCTTCTAATTCATCAGTAATCACAGAAACTTCCTTCGTTTCTGTCTCCTCTGGTTCATCAGTAAACATACTGAAAGCTACATGAGTATATTCTGAGTGTGAGTCTTATTTGGCCATATGGGCCTCCTCCTCAGACTCTATCTCCTTTTTGTCCTTGTTGGACCAGCACTCAGAGGCATATATAATGCCCAAATTTATCACACCTGTAGCACTGTATTTTTTATTTATCCATCTTAGTTGTAGTTTCAGAATTATTGTTAGTGGAGTCACCCTTTCGACTAGACTTACCTGACTTACCTTTAGACCAATTACATTTACCTGACTAGTTGTTATTGTTGTTGCTGCCCTTTGTCCATTTCTTTCCCTTATGTTTGGCAGCAATTAGAGCTTGCTCTTCTTCTCCTCCACCATTCAAGAGATTCAACCTAATCCATTTGGCTTCAAGCCTACTTTGAAGGTCTTCGACTTTAAGATCTTCAGGCTTGATGGTGTCTTCAATGTTGTTTACAATAAAACCAAAATTTCTTGTTAAGGACCTAAGAATTTTCTTACAAACAGTTTGTTCTGATAATGTCTCTCCATTGAGACTCATTGCATTAGTGATTTTCTTTAGTTTCCCAAAGAAATCAGTAATGCTTTCACCCTCATGCATATTCAAATTTTCATACTGCTTTCTCAATGATTGCAGCTTCTCCTTCTTGACTGGTGCAGCACCATTATAATATTTGTCAAGGAGGTCCCAGGCAGTTTTAGAGACTTTGATGCCTCTAATTCTGTCGAAGTTACTCTCATCACACCCCTGGTGTATGAGATAAATGGCTTTCCAATCCTTCTTGGTATTTTCCTTATGTTCAGCCCTCTGTTCAGAGGTTGGGTCCTTAGCTAGTGCTGGAACCCCTTCTTGAACAATTTCTAAGACATCATGGAAGTCAAAAATGGCTTCCATTTTCAAACTCCACCTATCCCAGTTTTTCCCATTTAGTTTGGGAATTTGGGTGGATAAACTTGCATTTGACATACTATTTTGAAACCTTGATTAGCACCTTCTAACACCTGTTTCAAAAATACTTAAAACTGTCAAAAAACTCACACCTACACAGTCACTTACTGTGTAGGCAAAACAGAAAACAGAAATCTGTAAAGAAAGTAAAATATAGGTAAAGAAAGATAAAGAACTAGAATTTAGGTTTAGAATTGTCCCTGGATTGTTACCATGCTCTGAGATACCATGTTGAAGTTCATAACAATATAATTGTTGTTCTTTTTCTGCAGGTTGTATTCAACAAAACAGCAGATGGAAGAAGTAGAAACAAAAACTGGAAGGCCCAAACTTTCAAACAAGTCACACGGGTACAAAAAATTTCACACGGAACCCAATGGGTCTTACACTGTTGCAACACGCGGGTTGTAATTGGATACAGGTTTGACCCGGACTGACTTAAACGAAACCAGTGAACCCTAGCACTATTCCTCAGTTATTCACGAACATTCTCTCTCTTTCTTTTTTGTTCTTCGCTGGTTCTCTGTTCTCCTTCTTCGTTGCAACTAGGGTTTACGATTTGTTGTTGCTGCCTTGATGAAATCAACTCACAAATGATCAACGAAGCTTCACACAGCTACGAAGACGAAGGTATACAACTTTTCCCGTTTCAATCCCTTCTTTTTGTTTTTGATTTTGAAACCCTAGTTTCAAATACTGAGTTCGTTTTTTATTTCTCTTCTTGTATGTGATGATTCTGAGCAACGAACACCATGATTGTTACAAACGAAGGTATATTTCTTACCTTTACTTCTGATTTTACTGAGATGATGCAAAAACCCCGAAAACCTAACTTGTTTTCTGTGTTTCAGATGAACAATACACACAAAGATCCCTTGTACGCATACTTCAAAGGTAAAGATACTGAACTCTGTGTTTTTTTCTTTGCTCTATTGTTAAAACACAAAACCCTAATCTGTGTTTTGTTGATGTATGTACTGAGCACACGGATTCTTGAGAACACAGCAAGTTCTCAAGAGTGATACCTTCAATTACACAACTTGTCTCAAAGGTAAACACTAATCTGACTTTCTATCTTGTTTCGAATACTCTGGATTGTGATTATAGAGGAACACAAACAGCAACAATCTGTGGAGCTCCACCTTGAGACCACAAGGTAATTTTTCTAACCCTCTCTGTGTATACTTGTATATATTTGTGTTTCAGTCACTAAAAAACACTTTTATCTTCTCTTTTCCTGCAAGGTTCTTGCTCAACCACTTGTTGAATGAAGATCTTCAAGAACTCAGAAGATTTTATGACAGAAGGATACTCACACAAGAATAGCACACTCTAGGGTAAAGAAAAATACACTGTAAATTGTATTGATTGTTGTATCTAGTTTACAAAGTCTTAGTCTATTTATATACACACTATGTAACGACTATATTAGTTTGTTGAGTTAGTTTTAGTTTGTTATGTGTTTTAATTTGTTACATATAGGTTTGAGTCAATTTTTTTCTTATGTGTTTTAATTTGTTACATATAGGGTTGAGCCAGCCCATTGGTCATTGAAGAGGTCACTGGGTTCTGATGAAGGTGATTTATGCAGAAGCTGGGAGTCAATGCATGGGATGATCAATGCACAAATTGATAATGTTGTCGCTTCATTTCAAAAAGGCTTAAAGGTACATTTGGTCCCTGCAAATATACAAAAAAAATCTGTTTCGTCCCTGCAATTTCAAAATTTTTAAAAAAGTCTTTGCAATTACCAAACGCTTCTAGTTTGGTTCCTGTAAAAATAAAACTTTGTTTTTCGTCCCTACAAATATATGTTTTATCCAGTTTGGTCCATCTAAATATGTAACCAAACCGGGACCAAACTAGATAAAACGTATATTTGCAGGGACGAAAAATAAAGTTTTATTTTAACAGGGACCAAACTGGAAGCGTTTGGTATTTGCAAGGACTTTTTTAAAATTTGTGAAATTGCAGGGACGAAACAGAATTTTTTGTATATTTGCAGGGACCAAATGTACCTTTAAGCCTTTCAAAAAAGCATCAACCGTGTAGATGCCCGACACAACACTCCATTATACAAGAGTCTACACGGTTTGGAGGCATTGAATCATATAGTTGATGAGTTTGA
This sequence comes from Astragalus membranaceus, assembly GCA_039519185.1. NCBI lineage: Eukaryota > Viridiplantae > Streptophyta > Magnoliopsida > Fabales > Fabaceae > Astragalus > Astragalus membranaceus. Next base: position 163,034,809 of record CM076850.1, read on the forward strand.
TGGCATGTTGGGTGGAGTAGGCACCTATAAGACCCATTGTGGTGGTTGTGTGATTAAAGTTACCCATGGGTTACCTTGTTCTTGTGAGTTTGGTTATTTGCACCTACATGGTCGTCCAATCCCATTGGAGATGGTTGACTCTCATTGGATGAGGCTCAGTTTGGAGAGTATGGATGAGGAGTGCGTGAAATAAGCCTCACTTGAATGTGACATAAGCTATACAATAGAGGAGATTTGGAGGCGATGGGTGTGATGTCTCTTGAGGAGAGATTTGTCTTTAAGAGAGGTCTTGGTGATTATGTCTTCCCAAGCACTACATCCTTAGTTCCACCTAAGCACAAAGCCAAGACCAGGGGTGCACCAAAGAAGAAGAAGAAGAAAGAGTATGATGTGAAAAGAGATCATTCTTCTTGGGAGCACGTGGATGCCTCTTTGAGCTCGGCTAAGAAACCCTCCCAGAAGTCATTAAAGAAACTTCCCCAGCGGTCCTCATTGTAAGTCTCCCAGCTACCATCACAGAGGACATCTCATGAGGGGGCACAACATTACATCCATTTTGTAAGTCACCTTCTAGAGCATATGCATAGGTACATTGATGACATTATCAATGTGAAGGGGGATGGAAACTATGGCTATAGATGCATTGATGCCTCACTTGACTACTCGGAGCACAGTTGGCAACTAGTTCGCAATCATTTGATTGAGGAGATGGACACAAATTATTTTCTATACTCACCGGTGATAGGTGACGACTACAACACAGTTAGGGCCTCATTAGATGCTCTCCCACAAGAAATTCAACCTCCTGAGAAGTGGATGTCGAAGCCTGACATGGGACATGTTATAGCAACTAGATATCAGATAGCCCTTGTTTATGTTATCACCTTCAGATGGTGGGTCATGGACATTCTTCCCTTTCAGCGGAGAATATGTTTCTAGTCAGAGCCAATTGTTCTGTGTGGGGCTGATCCGGGGGAATCATTGGATCCGGGTTATGTTGAACGGTACTAGTCCATTACCTCCCATTCATCCTACTTGGAGTGCATATACTTCATCTGAAGCCAGATCGTGGTTATATCCATATTTTCGACGTCTACAGTTATGGTCTTCTTTTGTTCCAGAGCATGTTGCACCGACCGGCCCAGTTGATTACATAAACATTACCTGATTATATTATATTATATTCCACGAGCTTATATTATATTATATTTTATTCCATGAGTTTATTATTTGACGGTCTAGATTTTGCCGACACCTTTTAACGGTCTTGATCTTGCCAGCACTTTCAACGGTCTAGATTTTGCCGACCATTTTTCATCAACGATGAAAATCCGCTTTAGGGTTTCAGATTTTCCCTATAAATAGAACCATTAGGTTTTACTTCTTTCACACACAACACAAGAAAATGGACACCCTAAATACACAATACTCTCGTGATTCCGCACTCACTGCCCTTCACCATCATGGCACAATCACCAACAGAGAAAATGGTGTCTATTTCAAGTGTCCAAAAATTCTATGTAGACTTAAAGACAATATCACCTTTGCTGCTCTCAAAGCTAAACTACAGAGTAAGGTGCAAGTGGAGGATGACGAGCGAGAGGTCATTCGTATCATTTATCGCAACCCCAGTATGGGCGATAATAATCGTGTTCGCTGGTCCACAATGGATGCAAAGAACGACGACGACGTGTGAGCCATGATGGACAGTTATGACATGTTTAGACTTCAGAGTCCTTTAGAGTTGTACGTCGAAAACACAAGCAGTGTCGCTGAGATCCTTCGTCGTTTAACTCCACCATCTCAGTAGTTTTAGACCTTGTTTTTGTTTTGTTTGTTGCTGTAATCTGTTATTTTCAGTCAATGTAGACAGTGTTTTTAATTAATAAAATAAATGTTTAATTTCTTATTTTTGAATTCCGAAAACACCATAATAAGAGATAATTAATCCGGAACTCAATTTATTGGGATTTCGGGAAATACCCTAAAAGTAGATAAATATGGAAACAAATTTTTTGGCATTTCCGGAATTACCTTATTTTAGTGTATTTCTGGAAAGTATAATGTGTTCCGGAATTACACTAAAATGAGGTACTTCCAGAAATCCAAAAAAAAACTTTGTTCCGGATTTATCTCATTTTAGGGTATTTCCGGAAATCCCAATAAATTGAGTTCCGGATTTATACCTATTGACGTAATTCCGGAAATTTTTTTGAAGTCAGGGGTAATATCGTCCGTTTTGTCAATTTAGGGGGTATGGGGTATAAAGAGGGGGTACATAAGGAAAAAAACCCGAGATCAGAGGATAAAAACTTTTAACTTCAATCTGGTTCAATACAACATCGTCACGTGTTAACGAACTACACACCAAACATAACCAAAAGACGGTTGAAATTCGTATCTAATTTTTTAACTGATTTATTTATTTATTAATTAGGTAAATCCGGATTTATTTATTTATTAATTAGGTTAACAAAGCGGATTTACCCCCACATAAGGTAAATCCGCTTTTGTTATTTAAAAGTGGATATACCCCCATATAAGGTAAATCCGCTTTTAAAAATAACAAAATCGGATTTACCCCCACTTAAGGTAAATTCGCTTTGTTATTTTTAAAAGCGGATTTACCCCGTCTTAAATAAATTCGCCTTTAAATTTTTAAAATTTTCAGTGGAAATCGGATTTACCTCACAGATACATAAATCCGATTTGGAAATCAGATTTACCTCACAGATACATAAATCCGATTTCCAAAAAAAAATTGAAATCAGGATACGTTCGGGTTTTTTAAATTTTGTGAAGGGCAATTGCGTCTTTTCGCAGGGTCGATGGGGGTAGATTGTTATGTGATGAGGGTACAAAAAAAAACCCAAAGAAAGGAAAGACTAGTACCTAGGTTGAGACCCCTTTTCCCTAGCATCGGAGTGAACTCGAAGGCTTTTAGAGAGAGAGAAAATGTACGTAAAGAGTAATATAGAAGAACTCAATCCAAAAGGAAGCATGTAATAACACATATATAAATCTAACAATTTTTTTTTGCTTGTATACAAAAACATATGCATCTAGTAGTGTTCACAGGTTCGGACAAATCTGAACAAACCCAGAATCCAGCCCAACTTATTTGGTACTGACATTTTGCCTGTTTGAATTAAATTCGAACCAACTCATACTCCTTTAATTCTATTTTCGCGCTGCTTATAAAAAATATAACTATTTTTAAAACACAAGAAAGTTTTTACATAGACTTTTTACATTTGCAATTTATAATTGAGTTGTAACATTTTAATACTTTGGATTGGAAGACTATTAATGAGTTTAAGTTTGATTTGGTGTATTTTTAAGTTTTAGAATTTTTTAGCTATTTAATACTGTTAAAATATTACAAAAAATATAGTTTTTTATATTTTAAAAAAGGCTAAATTATAGTTTTGACTCCTCTATTTTTTAAAATTCAAAAATTTGACCCTCTATTTTAAAACTCAGACATTAGGTTTCCTTATTTTTAAAAACTCAGACATTTAATCTAAATAGGGGTTTTACATTTTTTTCCTAATGTGGAGGGCTGTCAAAAAAGGTGACGACGTGGACCTCTTTAAATTATGTGATAGCTGATGCAGTTTGCACATATCATTTAATGACGTCACGTGTACTTGCCACATCAGATATTAATACTTGTAATAATTTACATAATTTAACTCATTAATACTTGCCACATCAGATATTAATACTTGTAATAATTTACATAATTTAACTTATTAATACCTTGGATTATATGACTATTAATAAGTTTAAGTTTGGTTTGGTGTATTTTTTAAATTTTAGAATTTTATAGCTATTTAAAATTGTTAGAATAGTACAAAAAATGTAGTTTTTTATATTTTTAAACATTAACATTTTGGTGTATGATTAGATCATCCACAATAGGACTTCTTATCTTTTAATAGTTGAAATTTAATACGCACCCCTTAAATGAAAAAACATTTGTTTTGTTTTTTTACAATTATTAAGAGATAAGAAATTCCCAATGAGGATTAATGTTCGGACTAATTAAATTTGTCTAAGTTCATACATAAAAATTGTAAAAAAACTTAGACACCTTAGCGAGTCAAAGACATTTTTTGTATGAACCTTAGCGGGTCAAAGACATAAAAATAAAACCGAATTCCAAATTATTCAAAGCCTCTTTTTCCTCGACACCTTAGCGGGTCAAAGACCCTCGACCAAAAATATTCTCCAAAAAGATAACCTAAAATTTGTGTATGGCAAAGGTTCTCAGACGGCCATATTCCGTATGCACGCAGAGACAGAAAAGGTCTTTCCTCTTCCCTAGATAGTAGACACTCCCTGTACAATAGATTGCATACAATTGCATAAAATATAACAAGGTTATTGTTATGCCATCAATTTTTATAAAATATAAAAAACAAATCACTTATGTGCAAAGCAAAAGTTATCCTTTAATTTGAGTACACAAGAAAACAGTTACTCCATCCGTGTCATAATAGTCGCTTTAGTAAAAAAAAATTATATTAAATTAAATGTCATTTACGATTTTCATGTAATATTAGTTTTTTTTTCAAGTGTACTCAGTAAATAAAATAATATTCATCACTCCCAAGTTATTATTATTCTCAATATTTGATAAAGATAATTTGGTAAAAAATACTATTCTCTCTTATTCTTTTATGGTCTTTTCTTAATATGCGCAAAATGAGATAAAATGACAATTATTATGAGACGGAAGGAGTATTCTTTAATTTTTTAAATTCGATTTATATATACAATAGGTGTATAAATGTTTTACACCTTCAACAATTACAAGTTTTTTTGGGTCCACTGGTAATTACGGCAACGCCTACCCTAGCCCACAGCACAAGTTCGCTTTGAATAGGCTATAAACCGTGGGGAAGCCGAGAATCGAACCCGGGACCTACCTTGCAGTACCACCGAGCCGGACCAGCTGAAGTTTGACACATCATTTAAAAGAAACTAATAAATTGATAACCACCTTATATTTCAATAATGTCCCGAATTATTATTGGTTGTTATCATAAAAGCATTGTCGATCGGTTATCCTAGTCTAGTTTTTGTTGTCTCTACACAGTGGCAAATTTACCACTCATTAGTACCAAAGAGCACTTGGATGAGATGATAAGGGTCTTTTCTAGCTCAACCAAGGTCCTGAGGTCGAATCCGATCTTTGGCATGCAGTAGTGTTAAATCTCTTGAGAGAGAGCTTTGCCGCCGATTGTGGTCCTACCCGACTCGAGAGATTAGTCTCTGCAGTTACGCGCAGAATATATCCAATTTATAAAATAAAAAAATTACCACTTATTGGTGCCAGTTAAAAGCAATTCAAGTAAAAGTCTCCTAATTAGTCACACTCCACATGGATTTGTTGCAGATTAAAAAAAACATTCAGAGTGATTGGGACACTAGACCCGTGATTTCTTGATCCAGTCTTCCCTGAAAAGTGAAAAGTAACTTTCTCTTGCTTAAACATTACTTTCTCTTCGCAAGTTACGGGTCTGCGCCCGGAAATCACTCTTTTACCTACTTTTGCGCACTTGCCATTGTATGTTTGACAGGATGGGCAACAGTAATTTAATTTTAGAGGCATAAAAATAAAATCTTCATATGTTTTTTTCTTTTTCTGTTTGCTCTATATAATTTCTAAAAACGACTTTTAAATTATTCATCTTATAATTACTTTTATTTTAATCTTAACTTAAAAATATTTTACTCATAACTGTATTTTTGAAAGTTATCTGTTTTAGAAAATAGTGCAAGAATTTCTTTTTTTTAGATAAGCAAATCTATTAAGGGGCACAGAAGGGGTGCACCAACCCCTTACATCTAGAGAGACTCGTTAAAACCTCCGAAGGTAAAAACCAAAAGACCTAGGGAGGGAAAAAGAGTACTCCGATTACAACAACGACTACAAAAAGTATTACAATAAAGAGAAACAATCCAGCGGACAATTATACCAATCCGACCACACTATCCCGCAATTCCTCCCCTTCCTAGCCTTGAACCAACTCCATGCGCAATATTTAATACCCAATACAATTTCAGAAATTGACGCCATCTTCCCCATTGAAAATTGCCTTATTTCGTGCAAGGTTAATTTACCTTATGCGCATTAGAGTGTAACATGATTGATACTATCAGGAGGGCTTTTAAAGTGTGAGACAAATGAACACTCAATCTCTAGAAATAAGCTCCTTAATATGGCAAAAGTGCATAATAATGCCACAGATTCACAATTTTATGCACTAGCTGAATGACTAAAATAAAATCAGAATAACAAACATCTTAAATGGCCAAAGTTAATGAGGTTATTAGTAAATCCACAGATCACATGAATCTAAAATCCAATTATCATTAACTTGTCTCAACAAACCATCAAATCCTGATGCACTTGGATTACCAAAACTACTACTCCCTCCGGATTTAATTATAAGCAAAAATAACTACTTTCACACATATTAAGAATAGTGGTTTTATGCATTTAATTTTCTTTAATTCATGGAAAAAAACAAATAGATTTACTAAACTATTCCTAATAGTCATTTTCTCACAATATTAATAATACTTTTAGTGTGTGAAAAAATAACATTAAATATAAGTGAAGTAGTTGAGATTTAATTAAATTTTAGTCTACCAAAATTAGATATTTTTTACTTATAATTAGGTGGGAGAGAGTACCGTCAACGTTTAAAAGAACATCAATTCCTTCCTCAAGATGTCACGAAATCATATTGAATTAAGTAAGTGACTTTTATTTTGGTGTAGTAGACACCTAAACTCATTCTGAAGTGACTTTAATTTTTTTTGAAATACGATCAAATATATTTAATAACATTATGGTGATATAACCCCAATTAATATGACTTCATTTTCAAAAGGCTTAAATATGTTTTAGGCCCCTGCAAATATAGAGTGTTTTGGTTTAAGCCCCTGCAAATTTTTTTTTTTGTTAAAAGCCCTTGCAAAATGAAATATTTTGTTATAAGCCCTTCTCAACATATCCAGCAATCATAGCATTCCATGTTAAGGCTAACATTTTAGTCATAGAAGGGTTTATAACAAAATATGTCATTTTGCAAGGGCTTTTAACAAAAAAATAATTTTGCAGGGGCTTAAACCAAAACACCCTATATTTGCAGGGGCCTAAAACATATTTAAGCCTTTTTAAAATAATTTTTTTATTATTATTAATATTATTAATTAATAATAACCCCAGATATCTGCACATAAAAAAATAAAATAAAATAAAATATAACCCTAGATATCAGAAGACTAGAATAGTAAAATCCAGATGCGCAAGAGGATTTTCTTTGGCAACAAGTAGATGTAAATAAAAACCAACGGGAGTTGGCCGAGTGGTTAAGGTTTGTCCTTCCCTGGGTCTTGTTGGGGGTCGACTGGGTATGTTCTCCAGTTCGATTTTCGGATGGAGCAAATTTTCGTTGGCCACCTCGGTAGATTACTGGGGGGCAGATTAGTCTTTCGTTGTCAACGTTGGGACACTGCCCGGTTCCAGGGATCTCCGGGGGCTCGCCCCTTCCCTTCGGCTCAAAAAAAAAGTAGATGTAAATAAATTAGTACTACTAGTTGTACGTACTAATAAATGCTACAGTATTTTAAAAGGAAAAAGTGGACAATGTATTCTCAACTGAACAAGCACCACGGAGCATGCAAATGCAGAGGTTAGTGTCGGGTAAAGCATGGAACACGCGTACCAAAGTACAGATTCGTTGTGGACACTGGATCAAACGTGTCAGAATTAAAATCGTTGACCCACTGTTGTTTTGAGATGTGTGTTGTACGTGTACAGCGTAGTGATCCGTTTCCATTACACGCTGCTCCGCGCGTGATGCTAGGATGTATGGTTGAATCAGAATCAGTAGCCTAGAACGGCGAGACGTAAAGCTTGGCGGTTTTTACCGTTTGGTGTTGCAGAGTATCATTTGAACTTGAACTTGAACTTGAACTTGATCAGACGGTGGTAGGGTCCAAAGTTTGGGAAGGTGAGGTTGTTTCACCATCCAACTCTTTCGTTTAATTTATGGCCGAGTTTAGACTTCAGACATCATATCCCTATGATTCAGTTTTATTTCGATTTTATCCTTTAGTAAAAATATAAAACAGATTTAATAGATTAGTTTTAAATTTCTTAAAATCAGATTTATATATTAAAATAATAAATCTGTTTTATTAGGGGGGTGTGGTTGAGCGGTTGGGGCTCATCCTCCCTTAACCAAGTGTCGAACGTTCAAACATCGCCTTGGGTATGAAGCAGCTTTAAATCCCGGGGCCAGCTATCTCACTCTTCGAGGTGCCTCCAATCCAGCAAGGGATTCCTGGTCTCGACAAAAATAAAATGCAAAACTGATATATCATTTTAATAGATAAATCCATTTTGAACTTTTTAAAAAACGGATTTTCGTGTCAAACAAAAAAATATATTTATATCTATTAAAATAATAAATCTGTTTTGTATTTAAAAATAAAATGTATTTTATTTTAATTTTTTATTAAAATTTATAAAAACACCACTAAAAATCCGTTAAATAATCAAGACTAATCTAAAAACTATAAAAACACACCTAAAAATCTAATAAAACCAAATAAGGTTATGCAAAAAATTTTAGACTTTTTGGAGATCATTAAAAGTTCAAAAAGTTAATAAAAAATAGTAAACGTTAGAATTTGGAGTTTTCAGCTCCGCGGTCCCGAGAGAAGTCCCTTCTTGGGGAGCAATAAGTCCTATTTTTTCGGATCTAATAGTTGTGGTATCATGACAATCAGAGTAGATTATCCGATACTGATTTTTTAGCCTAGATTATCTAGTCGGCGTACAACATCGTCACGTGTAACGAAAATCTACACACTGAACAGAACCAAAACATCACCGATATCCATATCTATTTTATTTTTAAAAAAACACATTAAGTATAATTTTTTTAACAGATTTATCTATTTTATAGATAAATCCGTTTTGAAAAATTGCAAAACGGATTTATCTATTTTAGATTTTAAAAAATTGCAAAACGGATTTATCTATTATTCATACCAACTTATTAATACCAACTTATTTTCTTTTTCATTTTTCTCTTATGAATTTCTACATTCTTTTTAAAAAATTATCTTATTGGGACAACCCTTATTCTTTTACGGGGTTAAAATAAATTTGTGTATATATGCCCCCAATTGAATAAGCGTACATCCGTCCCAGTTTGAAATGATTAAAGTTTTATAATACACTAGTATTTTACCCGTGCATACGCACAGGTGATACTGTATGGTCGGTGTATTGCCATAAAGTCATAATAGTAATTTGGAAGATAACCACAAATTGTGAACAATGTCCAAAATGTATGATTTGAATTTCAAAGTGGAAAGAGATGAGTATTATGTCATATAAGATACAAATGAAAATTATATTGAGTCGAAGAAAATAAATGAGATTGACAATCAGAATTACATTGATCCATAATAATGTATTTGGACATTAGAGGTAAAATATGCATCCCCTTGACACTCCCGTTTGCATACTCGTTGACCCTCCCGTTGGCACTCCCGTTGGCGCTCTCGTTACCTCTCTCAATGCCACTCCCGTTGCACAGCTCCCATTGCCAGTCTCTCGTTGTCGCTCCCGTTGCCACACGTTAACTCATATAATTTTATATGATTTAATATTAATTAAATCATATTCGTTTAATTATAAGTTATTTTGTAAAGTTTGGTAGTGGCTAAACTTGTATTTTTATAATTCTTAGTGGTTAAATTGATTGATTTTAATAGAGAGATTATAGTAAATAATAAATTTTAGATGGAGTAAAAATGAAGAAAAAAGAAAATAAGATTTTTTAAAATATGCATCCACGTTGGCACTGTGTTGGCGCTCTCCTTGCCTCTCTTGTTCCCACTCATGTTCCCGTTGCTGCTCTCGTTGTCGATTCCATTGTCAGTCTCGCATTGCCGCTCTCGTTGTGTTGCAAATTTTGTCTTTTAGCGGTGAATTTGCTCAAATAGTTGTGTTGCAAAAAGTTAAAACAAAATCGGTATTTTCTTATAATATTAATAATGAAGTAAAAGGTAAAATATGCAGCCTCGTCGCTCTCGTTCCCTTTCTTGTTGGCACTCCCGTTAGCACTATTGTTGGCGCTCTCGTTCCCTCTCTAGTTGGCACTCTCGTTGCCGATCTCCTTGTCAGTCTCTCGTTGCCGCTCTTGTTGCCACATGTTTTCTCCTTTTTTCTATATGATTTGATATTACAATTGTTAGTGGTTAAATTGATTGATTTTATTTATTACATGAAAAATTGATTGATTTTAGTAGTTTTAATAGAGAGATTATAGTAAATAGTAAATTTTAAATTATTTAATTATTGAGTGTGATATTAATTTAATAATTTATTTTTTTGGAATAAATAATTTTGAAACTATTGTTAGAGGTATGGTTTTATTTGACAATTGGCAGTAGTTAAATTGATTAATTTTAGTAGTTTGAGTAAATGATAGAAATAGTTAAAAAAATAATGTTTTTAGTAAAAAAAAACTGGCAAAAAAGTGATTTTTTATGAAAAGAAAAACTGAAAAAAATTTGGAAAAAAACTGTAAAAAAAGTTGGTTTTAAAATTTGCTGGTTTTGGTCCTTTTGCTGCGTTAGTTGCAGCTTCTGATTGCAGTTTTCAATCAGTTTTTTGTCCCTCACTTTTTTGTCCCTCTATCGTTGCCACTCCAGTTGGCGCTCTCGTTGCCATTCCCATTGGCGCTCTCGTTGCCACTCCCGTTGGCATTTTACTCTTTTTTAGTAATTATAAAATAATTATTTGGTAATTTTTTGTAGTGGTTAAATTGATTGATTTTAACAAATGTAATTAAATTGATTAGTTTTAGTAGTTATCTTGTAATTTTTGGTAGTGGTTAAAGTTTTTTTACAATTCTTTTTTTGACAATGGATAGTGGCTAAGTTTATTGATTTTAATAATAGTAGTAAACTAAATTATAGATTATTAAATATTTATTTAAATAATATAACTAAGTTATTTTTTTATTAAAATATAATTAAGTTATTAAAGTATTTTAAAAAGTCATTTTATCTTTAGTTGATTTTGTTTGCCCCGGGGACAACTTTTTTGAGTTAGTTTTTAGGCTAAAGTGCTCCCGGTGTCCCTTATCTTTATTTAAAGTAACAAATTAGTCCTTTATATTTTTTTTGTCCCAAATAAGTCCTTTATCTCTCAAATTTTTGACACATAAATCATTTTCCGTTAACAGCGCTGATTTATGTGTCAAAAAAAGGATTTATGTGTTAAAAATTTGAAACATAAAGGACTGATTTGGGACAGAAAAGGATTTATGTGTCAAAAATTTAAAACATAAAGGATTGATTTGGGACAAAAAAAGATAAAGGACCAAATCGTTACTTTAAATAAAGATAAGGGACCCCGAGAGTACTTTAGCCTAGTTTTTATCTCCCCTTTTTTTGCTTTCTTCTTGGTCCGCGCGTCAGCTTTTTGCCGGTGTGTCTTTTTTGTGTTTCTACTTTTTTACTCCTGTCCGAATGTGTCTCTCACTGTCTCTTTTGTCAGTCAGTTTTGTTGCTCTTTTCTTTTGTCTGTTAAAAAACAGACAATTTTTTTTTTTGCAAAAACTGACTTTTCAGAAAAGCTGAAAAAACTGATTGCAGCTGTCAGCGCAGACAGTGCTTTTTGGTTAAAATGTCGAATTTACCCTTAAAAATTGACAAATGGCAATCAACTAAGGACTCTAAATTTGTAAATTTCTTAGTATGTGTTTTGATTATAAGATAATAGATGATTGACTTAAATATGTTTTTGGTCCCTACAAATATGCGGTGTTTTGGTTTTAGTCCCTCTAATTTTCTTTTTAAAAAGGTCTCTGCAAAACCAACTTTTTTTAAAAAAGTCTTTCTGTTACCCCAACGTTACAAAAATTGCATACGTGTCTAAAAGAGTAGTGAGCTGTAATTATTTTTTCTTTTCTAATTTTTTTTTGCTTAGTTGAATTGCCACATGTCAAATGAGTCTTACAACACCCATAAATTCCCAAATTTCTATCTTCTTCTTATCACCAATACGTGACTTTCATGGATGCCCATTGTCAAGCTTCTGCTTCTTCCCAAGTCCTTTATTAACCTCAACCAATTTCATGCGACCCGACTCACCAGTTGGGATTATATCTAGCTTGTAAACTGTGTGTACTATGAATAAGTTGTGTCTTGTGGTCGTGGGTCAATGCTAAAGATATTAAGAGCAAGATCAAACTGTGTGTACTATTCGAGGTCCATAACCCACTTTATTCTATCTTGTCGTTTTATTAACCAGTTGTGTCTTGTGGTTCTGGGTCAATGTAGAAGCTTGAATTTGGTGTTGGTGATGAAGCTTTGTGGCAATGAAGGGAAACCAAAGACCGAAAACCATTTTCCTCTGAAACCCAGAAACCCATTTTCAGATTTGGTTTGAAACCCATTTTCCTCTAAAACCTAGAAACCCATTTTCAGATCTGGCAAAACAGTGAAGGACAATCTTGAAGGCGTGTTGGAAGAGGGTAACGATCTTGAAGGACAATCTTATTGGTTTTTAATAAAAAACCTAAAATACTCTCTGGATTTGGTAACAGCTATATAATACAAAACATATAGTTGCTACCCCAGCAGTGTAAGAAAACAGATTCTGTTATCTGTTTTAATTAGTTACAAGTAGTTAGAGTCAGTTACAATCTATGTAACCAACTCTAACAAACCCTTAGAAGGGTCTTTATTTTGTATAAATAGACATATAGGCTGTACAGAATCAATATAGAGAAATCAATAACAGATTTACACTCAAAAAATTACATTGCATTTATTTTTTCTTCAAGTCTTCTTCTTCTGTATACGTTCTTCAAGTTCTGAATGTGTTCATCTTTAGCTTCCTTTTCTCCAAGAGTTTGTGAGTTCAGTTTCTTCAACAGGTGGTTGAAGGACCCTCGCAAAACAAAAAAAAAGTGTGTTATTGTTTTGTTCTGTGACTGAAAAAACACAGTAAAGGATGTTGCACCCCAAAAAATCCGGTTCGGACTTCTCATTGTACAACGTGGAAAAGGTATGGAGCCGCCACCAATATTTTAATTTTAAGACCAAAACATTTAAAAAAGGTCTTTTAGACAAGGCGGATGGTCTTTCGAAAACTAGAGATATGGGTTCGGGGGTCGGTTACGCATGGGGAAGGTATTAGCACCCCGTACCTCCTTTCTACCGAAAGGGAACCTTTAATTAAATGTGTGGTTTGAAGTGTTGATTTGAAAATGCTTTTATTTTGCCTCTTTATTGAGAAGGGAGTGAGAAGACTTAATGAAAACTTTTATTTTTGGCGCTTGACGAGAGTTGGCCTCTCGCTCCTACGTATCTCCGGGTGCGATGGAGAATTCAAAGCTACGTAGTTCTTGGTTGTCCTAAAAAGGTTTTTGTTTTTTAGTCTGTTTAGATGAGTTTTCGCAGTAAGAGTGAGGATTCGCGATGACCAAACAACAACGGTTTAGAGTGGCCGCGCTACTAACTCTTTTGAAAATGAAATTATCATTAACAACCAAACGGCAACGGCGCGAGTGATCATTAACGATAATCGGTTTTGCTTTTGATTCGAGTGTTCGCGACGACCAAACAACAACGGTTTAGAGTGGCCGCGCTACTAACTCTTTTGAAAATGAAATTATCATTAACAACCAAACGGCAACGGCGCGAGTGATCATTAATGATAATCGGTTTTTATTTTAGATGATCAAAAAGGGCTTTCGCAATCGAATTAATTTTGATTTGTTGTGCTTGACGAGGACGTGGCTCGCTCCTACGTATCCCAAATGGGAATCAAAGCGACGTAGTTCTAACTTCTTTAGTTTTGAAAAGGTTTTTGTTTTTTTATCTTTTTGGTGAGTTTTCGCAATAGGACGAGCATTAGCGAGTGATTAAACTAACAAAGGCTATGGGTAATCACTGCTAAATACTCAAAAAGAGTTGTTACCTCTAGTCAGGCGAACAAAGGCTCTGATTGACTATTAGTAACAACTTGCTTTTATTATATTTTCGAAAAGGTTTTCGAAGTAGGACGAGCATTAGCGAATGATTAAACTAACAAAGGTTATGAGTAATCATCGCTAAGTACTCATGTGAAATTGAAGAGCGTTCATAGAGATCAAACTAACAAAGGTTATAGGTGACCTCCACTACTTGCTTATTTTTGTTTATTGAAAATGCTTTGAAAATTAATTGGTTTGGAAAAGAGTTTTTAGAAAAATAAATAAATCATTTTCAATCGAATTCTATGTCCAAAACCAAATGCAAAATGAATGAATGAAGTTCAAACATATTCAACTAATCAAGCAATCATGAACATGTTGATCATCAACTAAGATTAAGCATGCCAATATAATCAAGAGATTTAATTGTCATAGATGCAAGACAAAGTTCTCAAAACAATAGCGTTTGTGTGTGAAGGAGAATTGCTACACAAGTTGGAAGCAATCTCAAGAGGGGCACATATGCCTCTATGCTACACATGTTGGTAGCCTTATAAGGGCACATGATTGTGTAAAAGGGTTTGTGCACAATTAAGTCAAGACATTCAAATGGCATCAAGAACAAAGGAATACAATTGATCATAGGCATAGAGTATTCTAGGTTAGGTGAATGAACATGTGAGCAATGATGCATGATTTGGCAAGCATGTGAATGCATGAGCATACAAGAATGAATGCATGAATGAGTAGACAAGAGGATGCATGAGCATACAAGAATGCATGAGCATTTGAGTATGATTACATTTATTATGCAAGGAATAAATACTCGAGAATGCATGAGAGTGTCGCATAAATAGGGATGGATGAAGATGCATGAGGGTGAAAATGTTTTGGTAAAAGGTTTAGGTAAGAAAGTGGTAAAATGTTTTTGGGTTTTGGTGCTTTGGAAATGAGATGAAATGTTTTTGGTCTTGAAAGTGGTAAAAGTATTTTGGGGTTTATTTTATAAAGTTGAAAAAGTATGAAATGCAAATGAGAAAATGTTTTGGGGTTTTTATGCAAAGATGCAAGTGGTAAAATGTTTTGAATGAAGGTGAAAATGTTTTATGTGATGAGATAAAAATGTTTTGGTAAAAACTAAGTGAAATGGTAAAAACCAAAGTGGTAAAATGTTTTTATGTTTTTTTGGTAAAAAGTTAATGAAGTGGTAAGGTAAAATGGTAAAAAGTAAACAAACACAATGACATAACTTGCATTTACTCAACCACAATCAAAATGACAATCTTCAAGCAATCAAAGGGGTAAAAACCTAGTCATGGCCGAATGCATACAAGCATGGAATCATCAACTTATTTCATGCAAAAATTGACAAATTAACACACAAAACAACACAAAAGAAGAGGACCTAATCTATCATGCAAGTTCCTAAGACAAACATCAACCAAATCATGCATTTATTCACGCAAAATCAAAGGAAACAAAACTAGCAAAATGGGTATGAGAATGGGTTTTTATTTGATGAAAATTATACCAACAAGGTTTAAAATACAATAAAATGCAAGAAGACACAAGAACAATTCCTTCAAAGCCAAGGAGCCACCTCAAACACCCAAGCCTCCCTAAGTGCTTGTCAATAATGTTTGATGGCTCCTCAAAGCATCAACAACAATATATGAAGGAGTTGAGATGAGGAGAAGAGAGATTACATAATGAAAATTAAAGAAAATGCAAGAGTTTGTGAGCTTACCTCTAGATCTTGCTTGAAATGAAGAAGAAGATCAAAATAGAAACCAAGAACACTTGAACCTCCTCTTGAATCCCACGAAAATCACTTGATATTGAAGGATTTGATGATGAACTTTGAAGATAATGCAAGATTAGAAGTGGATCTAGTGTAGGAATCAAGAATAATGAAGTTTGGATGGTTGAAAATTGAAGAATTGGTGGTGGAAATGGTGGGAGGTGGTCTTGGGTTTGAGAGGGGAGGAGGAGAGGAATTGTGATCTGATTGTGTGCTAGGGTAAAATGAGAATCCCCCCCTTTGGTTTCTTATTTTTGGGTTTTATATGAGGTGCAAAATTAAGGGTATATAGGACATTGTGCTTTTGCCAACCATTGAGATTTGAGATAGAATTTGAATCAAGGGCCAAGATTGCAATGCACATGGATTAGGGACAAAGAGAAAACACAAATGAGTGAGGAATGGTTGGTGTCATATGAAATTGAAGAGTTTTTTGTACACAAAAATTGTTGAGGGCAATTAGGTCAATTTGCACATAGTTGTAGCCTAGGATTTGATCTAGAATTTTAATCAATGGCTAGGAATACAACTCACATGGATTAAGGGCATGAAGAAACACAAAATGAGGGAAAAAGGAGGGCTGAAATTCGCAGCCATGAGGAGGGAAGGAGAGGGAAAAAATGCAAGTTGTCACAAAATAGTACATTTTGTCTTATTAAGGACACTACCTTATTTTGATTCTTTTTTATTTTTCTTTTTATGATCATTCTTTTATTCCATGAAGATTCTTTTTTTTTATTTTGGGCTCATCCTAGGATTCAATCATTGGGCCCAAAATTCCATGACAACACCACTCCCAAAATTGATTTTGGGCCTCACTCTAGCGGAAATGACCATTTTGCCCTTTTCTTCGAAACTTGACTTTTTATGCAAAATTTAATCAATGATGCGCAAAAATTTATAACCCAACTCATTTTGACCCAAATGAATTCCTCCAAAGATGTCCAGTGATTTTTACTGAGAAATTATCTTTTAGGGTAAAATGACCAAAATGCCCTTTTTGACCCAAAAACCCTAATTTACCCAAAAAGTGCATTTCAACTCTAAAAATGATTTTAGAAACTTTGGAATGACTTTTAGGTCTCAAAATGCAATGCATAGGTCTCAAAATGCAATGCATGATGCTTCTCACTCCTCAACTTATTTATTTTTGTGGAAAATTAGGGTTTTGATCTAAGCTGGACAAAATTGGGGTATGACAGCTGCCCCTCTTTATCTGGATTTTAACGAGGAATATGAATTGGCCGAAACATATTCCGAGGCAAAATAAAGATAAAGAATTTAGAAATTATACCGATTTTGTCTACTTAGGGAAACCCGATTTTCCCTTTTTCCATCTCTCTAGTTTTTTCTGTTTTTGTTAATGTAAGGTGAAAAATGAAATTCTAATGCATGCGAGAATAGAGAATTTTTTTTTTGATAAATGGACATTGGCCCGAGATGAATGCAGTGGATGAAGCGTCAGCCCTCAGTAAGCCAACAAAAGCAGGAAATAGATTGGTGCTAGCCCTCGGGCAGCAAAAGCGGGAAATAAATTGAGAAAAGCGGTAAATTGGGAATTCGGAGGCTGCCTAAAACCTTCTAACGGACTCTTGTCGAGTCCGAGCTCTGGGGGGTGGCCTTTTCGAGCGGCCGATCAACATCAGGTCCGGAACTGATTTGATCAATGGATTTACGCTATGCCTTAGGCTGACACAACTAATCCGAAGGACTTAACGAAGTCTGATGGATCCATCGCGCGCTCGTACACGATGTTGTGATCTGTGGAAGGAGTTTACTAACTCTGTGTTGATGGAGTTTACTAACTCTGTGTTGATGGAGTTTACTAACTCTGTGTTGTGGTGATTTTCTAAAAATGAGATTTTGGGACTCTCTGGTCCGACGTAACTTCTCTCTTGGATGGTGCATGAAATGCATGCACTTGGGTATTTGGGTGCACATGAATGCAATGATTGATTTTGGGCATTTGAAAGTGTAATGCACTACCGTTCGATGCCATGGAGTGACGAATGGTATGGATGATATGAGAATGATGAATGATATGAAGACGTTGTGTTCTTTTTATGTTCCGTCTCCTGTAACTTTTTACTTTTGTTTATTCTGTTTGTTTTCTTTAAGCAGCTTTCTTTTTTCTGCTTATTTGTTTTTGTTTACTCTGTTTGTTTTCTTTAAGCAGCTTTCTTTTTTCTGCTTATTTGTTTTTGTTTACTCTGTTTGTTTTCTTTAAGCAGCTTTCTTTTTTCTGCTTATTTGTTTTTTTTTGGCACTCTTTTTTTTGCTGGTTAAATCGATCTGCCGGACGGAGGCTGTTCCAGGACGATGATCCCGCGAGGATTGCACACTGGTTCGTCACGAATGTTTTTTTTTCGCAATTTTATTCACTTGGGAAATCACTTCTTTCTGTATTTTTTCAAAGATTTCGCAATGATCCTGTAATGCTCTGAATGTGCACATGTTTTGCAATTCGATTTCATCAATCATAAAAGTTATTATTTTGAAAGAAACTGAATAGATGAAAGCAGAGACACGAAAAGCACACATATGAAAGAAAAGTTGGACTTTCATTGATATAGAAATTGGACGTGCGGAAAGTCACGCCAATCGAAAGTACATTGCAATCTTTCTTTTAACCTAAGAAATACAAGAATAAAGGAACAAATCTCGTGATTTCGTCTCTGAAGTAACGGTGCCCACCGTCCATACTCATAATACTGATCACCCCTTTATCAGAACCTTTGGAGCGCTGATTGCCTTTTTCTTTTCTCAAGCCCAAGTTTTCTGGCCCTAATTTTTGCCTGGATCGCCCTTTGCGGGTTTTCAATCCACCGGGCCGCTCTGATTTTGCCTAGGTCGCCCTTTGCGGGTTTTCAACCTAGCGAGCTGATTTTCCTTGGCTTATCTTTCTCTTTTTTCGTCTATTTTTCTAGGCATAATACTTCTTGACCACATCTGAGTTCACTGGATTTGGGATCTCATCTCCGTCCATGTTTGCCAGAATTAAAGCTCCTCCTGAGAATGCCTTCTTCACCACATAAGGTCCTTCATATTTGGGAGCCCATTTGCCCCTGGAGTCGGTCTGAATCGGCAAGACCTGCTTGAGCACAAGATCTCCTTCTTGGAATTCACGAGGACGGACTTTCTTGTCAAAAGCCCTCCTCATCCTCTGTTGGTACAACTGTCCATGACACATTGCGGCCACTCGTTTTTCATCAATGAGATTCAACTGGTCAAGACGAGACCGAACCCATTCTGCTTCATCAAGTTTTGTCTCCATTAACACCCGCAGGGATGGTATTTCAACCTCAATGGGGAGGACTGCCTCTGACCCGTAAACCAGTGAGTAGGGGGTTGCCCCTGTTGAGGTGCGTACTGAGGTTCTGTAACCATGCAGGGCAAAGGGGAGCATCTCATGCCAATCATTATAGGTCACGACCATCTTCTGTATTATCCGCTTGATGTTCTTGTTGGCTGCCTCAACTGCCCCATTCATCTTTGGACGGTAGGGAGAAGAGTTGTGATGCTGTATCTTGAAGTCTTTACACAAGTCTTTCATTATCCTGCTGTTCAAATTACTACCGTTGTCTGTGATAATCTTGTTTGGAAGGCCGTAGCGGCAAACCAAGTCTTTCTTGATGAACTTAGCAATCACTGAGCTCGTTACATTGGGATAAGAGGCAGCTTCCACCCACTTAGTGAAGTAGTCAATAGCAACCAGGATGAAACGGTGACCATTGGAAGCTTTGGGTTCAATGGGACCAATGATGTCCATGCCCCACATTGAGAATGGCCATGGTGCGCTCAAAACATTCAGAGAAGTTGGAGGTACATGAGTGTGATCTGCATAGATTTGGCATTTATGGCATCTTCTCACAAAACTGTAACAGTCTGATTCCATCTGCAACCAGTAGTATCCGGCTCTCAGGATTTTTCTAGCCATTGCGTGCCCGTTGGAATGAACCCCAAATGAGCCTTCATGAACATCTCGCATAATCTTTACTGATTCTTCTCCTGTTACACACCTGAGGAGTACCAAGTCATGGTTTCTCTTGTAAAGGACGTCTCCACTCAAGAAGAAACCTATTGACAGCCTCCTGAGGGTTCTCTTGTCATTCTCTGTAGCTCCGGGAGGATACTCTCTGTTTGTGATATACTGCTTGATGTCATGGTACCAAGGCTTACTATCTGATCCCTCTTCGACTGCCATACAGTAGTGATAAGCAGGCTGTTCTCTGTGCTGGATTCTGACAGTCGTCAGACTTTTGTCACAGCTGACGTTGAACATAGAGGACAAAGTTGCCAAGGCATCGGCCAACTGATTCTCGCTGCGGGGTATGTGTTGGAAAGTGATTTCCTCAAAGGGCTTGATTAATTCTTGAATGTAGTCACGGTAAGGAATCAAATCAGAATTTCTTGTTTCCCAGTCTCCTTTTACTTGATGGACAACTAGAGCTGAATCTCCGTATACGTCGAGCCTCTTGACTTTCCAATCGAGAGCTGCCTGGATACCCAAGATACACGCTTCATACTCTGCAATATTGTTTGTGACATAGAAGCTTAGTCTAGCGGTGACTGGTATAAAGCGGTTGTCTGGGGAAATCAGCACTGCTCCGATTCCGTGCCCCCACATGTTAGAGGCACCGTCAAACAACATTCTCCACCTTTCATCATCTTGGGACTTCCCTGCGTCAAATAATGCCATAATGTCCTCATCTGGGAACTCACATTTCATTGATTGGTAATCCTCAACCGGCTGATGTGCCAGGTAGTCTGCCAGTGTGCTACCTTTAATCGCCTTCTGGGTTACGTACACGAGGTCATACTCTGACAGAAGCATTTGCCAACGAGCAATTCTACCTGTGAGCGCGGGTTTTTCAAATATGTACTTGATTGGGTCCATTTTGGACACCAACCAGGTAGTGTGACTCAGCATATATTGTCTCAGTCGATGCGCAGCCCAGGCTAGAGCACAACAAGTCTTCTCCAATGATGAATACCTCGCCTCACAGTCTGTGAACTTCTTGCTTATGTAGTAGATCGTGTGTTCTTTCTTTCCTGACTCATCGTGTTGCCCCAGCACGCAGCCCATAGAATTGTCTAGCACCGTGAGGTATAGGATGAGGGGCCTGCCAGACACAGGTGGCATTAGGACGGGTGGACTTTGAAGATACGCCTTGATTTTCTCAAATGCTTCTTGACATTTATCATTCCACTTCATCTCTTGGTTTTTGCACAGCAGTTTGAAAATTGGTTCGCAAGTCGCAGTCAACTGGAAGATGAATCGAGAGATGTAGTTTAGTCTTCCCAGGAAACCACGAACTTCTTTCTCTGTCTTAGGTGCTGGCATCTCCAGGATTGCTCGTACCTTGTCCGGGTCTACCTCAATTCCCTTCTGGCTGACAATGAAACCCAACAACTTCCCTGACCTAACCCCAAAGGTGCACTTAGCGGGGTTCAACCTAAGTTTGTACTTTCTGAGACGCTCGAACAGCTTCTGTAGGTTAACCACGTGCTCTTCATCAGTCTTTGATTTAGCAATCATGTCATCCACATAGACTTCGATCTCCTTATGCATCATGTCATGGAATAGGGTTACCATCGCTCTTTGGTAGGTTGCCCCGGCATTCCTCAACCCGAAAGGCATGACTTTGTAACAGAAAGTTCCCCAAAGGGTTATGAAGGTGGTTTTCTCCATATCCTCCGGAGCCATTTTGATCTGGTTATAGCCTGAATATCCATCCATGAAGGAGAACATCGAATGCTGAGCAGTACTGTCCACCAAAACGTCAATATGGGGTAGAGGGAAGTCATCTTTAGGGCTTGCTCTGTTCAAGTCACGGTAGTCGACACACATTCGGACCTTCCCATCTTTCTTAGGGACTGGGACAATGTTTGCTACCCACTCAGGATATTTTGCCACAGCTAAGAACCCTGCATCAAACTGTTTTTTGACCTCATCCCTGATTTTCAAAGACATTTCAGGCTTCATCCGCCTTAACTTCTGTTTCACAGGGGGACACTCTGATTTCACTGGCAATTTATGTTCAACAATATCTGTGCTCAACCCTGGCATGTCCCGATATGTCCATGCGAATACGTCAGCGTAGTCAAACAGGAGCTGAATCAACTTTTTGCGCTCTTTATCCTCCATTGCGGTACCAACCTTGATCTCTTTTCTGTCTTCCTCAGTACCCAAATTGACCATTTCTGTAGACTCCTCATGGGGTTCGATGACCTTTTCTTCTTGTTCTACCATTCTCATGATTTCTGGAGGAGTATCCCAATCATTCTCAACGTCTTCCTCGGCTTGATTAACCGGGTAATCAAAATCACAGTATGAGTTATGGGCATTATTATTTTCAGAGTTTATTTTCGATCTGCATTAGAATGGAGCGGCGAATAAAAATAAAGAAAAAGCAACACAGATAAAAGATGAAGACAGAAATTTTATTGAAAATTCAAAATAACACTTTATTGATTGATGATTTTCGACGAAAACATGTGTGCCCGAATGAAATATCCCAAGGCCTTGGGCAGAGCCGAGGGATCTGCATTACAATGATAATTACTTTAAATTGGAAAATACGGGGAAATCCATGATCTCCCAGTTTTGCAGCTTCTCTCCAACCGCACAGCAGCGCACCAGACCTTCAGCACGGCCACTTGAGCTTGATCCTTCTTCAACCATATTAACCTGGTCAGGGTTCAGCATACCAGCACTCCGGAAGTTGTCCTTAAGATTAGCGATGACTATTCTCTCCTGATTGGGTGCCTTTCCTCTGAGTTTGGCCAGCCATTTCTCCCTCCAGTCAGATGTCAGCCTCTCCCGATCAGCAAGACTTGGGATGTACCCAACACCGAACCTCTCAATATTACCCCTCAACTGGATAGGCATTACAATTCCTTGAGCAGCTTTTCCTAAGCCCTTACCAATCTGATACCCATGTCCCAGCATCACCTTTGCAGTCATCATGTCAGCCCTGGACCACTTAGGCTTCCACCGAGGCTCCCCTTCGACGAAGACAGCGTTTGAAATCTCCAATCCCTGGAAAGCAGTCTCAAAGGACTCTTCTGCTGCTTCCACATAATGTTCAGGTGGTGATCGATTTATCAATATTTCTTCCTCTCCGGAGATCACTATCAGCTTTCCCCTAGCCACAAACTTGAGTTTCTGATGGAGCGAGGATGGCACTGCCCCAGCCGCATGTATCCAGGGACGTCCTAGCAGGCAACTGTAGGATGAATTGATGTCCATCACTTGAAAGACGACATAAAATACTTCAGGGCCTACCTGCATCGGCATTTCCACTTCTCCAAAAACTTCCTTCACTGACCCATCAAACGCCCTGACCAAGGTGGAGCTCGGTTTCAGATATGAACAGTCTACATCCAGCTTATCCATTGTAGACTTAGGCAGCACATTCAAGGATGAACCGTTATCAATAAGCACCCTGGCAAGTATATGGTCTCCACACTTGACTGAGATGTGAAGAGCTTGATTATGACTCTTTCCTGCCGGAGGCAGCTCAGTGTCTGAGAAGGTCAAGTAATTGGAGGCTACAATGCTGCCAACAATACCATCAAGCTGGTTTACTGTAATGTCATGAGAGACGTGAGCTTCATTCAGGACCTTTAGCAGTGCAGCACGATGTGCCTCTGAACTAAGCAGCAAAGAGAGCATTGAGATCTTGGATGGAGTTTGATTCAGCTGGTCTACCACCCGATATTCACTCTGTCTCATTACTCTCAGGAATTCTTGAGCTTCTTTGTCCGACACATCCCTGACTTCTACAGCTTCCTTGTCTTTTCCTTTACGGGCCCTTTCTTCAGTTCCCTTGGATTGCTCTCTTCTAAGGTTTTCAGGAGTATACATCCTTCCACTCCTTGTGATACAACTACCTCCAGCAATGTTTGTTATATCCAGAGTGCCTTTAGGGACCTCCGCTTGCATTTGCACATTGCAGCTCCATGGAGTCATCCTAGTCTCCCCACTAGGGGCAGCAGCAGGTACTGGAATAACAACAGTCGAGGGTCTCGTCACAGCTAGGCTGGAATTCAGATTGCAGGGAATTTCAATTGGTCTCCTGAAGCCTCCATTGCCTGATTGCAAGGTAAATACACCTTCTTCTTTCTCCTGGATTCCCACTTGGACCAGGTGTCTGTCTAAGAGATCTTGGAGAATTGGTTTAAAGCCTTCACATGCCCCGATGCAGCGAGGATTATCACAGGTGTCTTTCCTAGCACAACCTTCTTTAATGATACCAAAACGGCATAGTTCAGCATGGATAAAATTCAAAGGCATCTGAATGCAATCAACTTTTCTAACCAAACACTGACCCTCCTGATGGCCAACGGCATTAATAGCAGATCCTCCATGCCCTGGCAACGGATTGGTGGCTACATTGGGTTGTTGAAATGATATGCTTTTCTTATCAAGTAATTCTTGCACCACGTATTTGAACGCTTTACAATCCTCCACCACATGACCTACTGCCCCAGAGTGAAAGGCGCAGGTGGCATTTGCGTTGTACCCTCTGGGATAGGGAGGCTGATATGGCTTCATTTGACGAGTACTGATTATTTTGTTGGTGATGAGATAATTAAACAAGTCCGTGTAGGACATAGGAATGGGATCAAAGACAGCAGGCTTCCTTTCATTATAGTTCCGGTGCTGATAATTTGATTGAAAAGGCTGTGCCAGCGGTGCCTGAGGAGGAACCGAAATAGCTTGCGATGGATTGCTGTGCGACGGACCACTGGCTCCAATGACTGCATTAGTTTCACCTTCTTTCTTCTTATGAGACCCAAAAAATGGCTTCTTTTGACTGGCAGGAGGCGTCGGGCTATGAGCTATTCTTCCGCTGCGCATACCATTCTCTACTCTTTCCCCTGTGACCACCATCTCAGAGAAGTTTGAGGCTACGCTGCCAACCAACCTATCATAATACACCGCAGGAAGGGTTTCCATAAACATGTGGACCATTTCTTTGTCCAGCAGAGGGGGTTTTACTTGAGCCGCAAGGTTCCGCCATCTCTGAGCATACTCTTTGAACGACTCGTTGTCCCTCTTAGACATGCATTGTAGCTGAGTTCTATCTGGAGCCAAATCATTGTTATACTGGTATTGACGCATGAATGCGTCCGCCATGTCTTTCCAGCAACGGATATTAGTTGGCTCTAACTGCATGTACCAGTCAAGGGGAGCTCCAGCTAAACTTTCTTGGAAGCAATGCATCATTAAGTTATCGTCACGGGCATAGGCAGTCATCTTTCGGCAGTACATTGTCACATGGCTGACTGGGCAAGTTGTCCCTCTGTATTTGTCAAAAGTTGGTGCTTTGAACTTGAGCGGCAGGACTAGATCAGGAACCAAGCACAACTCATGGGCATTCCTGGCTCGGGAACCTGCCCCTTCAACAGCTCTTAACCTTTCTTCCAGCATCTGATACTGACTTCTAGCTTCGGCAGGGTAATTCTGTGGGAAAACGCCGGCACCATAGTGAGGGTTATTCATCGACGCCACGACCGGGGTCATGTGTCGGTGAGCAATATTCTGAGGGACTGGGCCCTGCACGTGTGGATGAACCATTATTGGTGAATTGAAACCCGCCGGAATTCCTGGGGCAATAACAGGAATTGGGATCTGAATCTGGGCTTGATGCGTCCCTGTTCCAACTTCGTTCACAATTGTATTAGGCTGAGCGTGCCCCGTGGTTCCCGAAGGATCTCCTCCAGGGTTTGCATCAGCGGCAGGAGGCGTATAGCCCAATGGGAGACCATAGGGAGGCCATTTCACAGCTTGGAGGGTTTGAGAGATCCCAGACCCAGGAAGGGGAGGAGGATTGTTCGTCCCAGCAATAGCAGTTTCAGTTGTGCCAACATCTCTTAAGGCACTTAGCACTCTTATGACCTCCGCCATTTGAGCCTTTAGGACTTCCATCTCAGCTTGAACGACTTGATTCTCCTGATTCTGACCATGCTGACCCTGACCATTAGGATCCAGGCCTCCTGGAATTCCGTCATCCTGATGTGGCTGCGGATCGTTCTGATCAAGATCGGCTTGATTGTTTTCCATGCTTCTTGCTTGCAGACGCGTCCAATAGCGATGATTAACCAGCTTGCCTAATTCTCTGTTGACGGAACACGCTTATGAACACAAGAACGAATAAATGAATGCAATGCGAATGAATGCGTGTTTAGTTTTTCTTGCCGAGAATCGCAGCGTATTATGTCTTGTCATAGATACGCAGGTAAATCTTTGATTATTTTTGTTATATCACTTTCTTTGGATCATACTGAAATTGGAATCTGGAAGCGAAACGGGTGTATTTAAACAAAATACTTCAAAATCTGAGTACGACATTCTGATACAATGATTGAAAAAGGAAAGGTACAATAAAACAAAATGGAAAATTACAATAAAGAAGCTCAAATACAAAGAGCTTTGATATTTCCACTCCTTTTCCTCTTGTTGTTGGTAGAGGTACTTCCGGCTTTTCCTTTGGCTTCCTCAACTAGGGCTCTGCAGTACTCCACAAATTTGTACACCTCAAGCGGGGTGTTGAGGGGATGCATCTCAGTTTCAGCTTTTCTTAATTTCTTGGGCACATCCGCAAGAGCCTGGTTGACCGACTCTGATAGCTTGGAGAACCTATCCTTCCAGTGTTGAACTTCATCCCTCAGTTCAATGATGACTGCCTGCTCTTCAATCCTACCGAGCAGCTCAACATAGTGATGTTCCCAATACTGACTTTCATCCCTCACTTGCAGGTATGCATTGCTGATGTGACAAAGACGCTTCTTCAACTCATCAGAATCCTCTTGCTCTGCTTTTAGGGCCCGCTGATATTCCCTGAGGATGTTCTCAAAAGAGTCTCTCTCTTGCACAACACTGTCTAACTTACTCTCCCATTCAGCTTGTAACATGCGGGATTCTCTCTTTGACTTGGCAAGCAAGCTTTTCGCCGTTCTCTCTTCCATTTTTGCTTCATCCCATAACTCTTTCCACTGATTGGCTTCTTCTAGGGCCTTCTTCTCTTTCAAGCTTCGTCTCTTGATTTCTTCCTTGGCTCCTTGCAGATACCTTTGAACTTCTAACTTGCTCTCCTCTTCCCCTTTTAGTTTCTGACTGAAACTCTCAATGGTAGCAGACTTCAGGGCATTTTCTTCTTTCAACCTCTTGTTCTTCAGAGCCATCTTCTCTATCTCAGCTTGCAAAGATTTCTTCTCTTCCTCTGCCTTCATCAGAGCCAACTTAACTTCGCCTAATTCTTCGACAACAGGGGCACTGGCGTCTACTACTTCCCTCTCGACTCGCAACTCTTTTTGGTAAGGCAGTGGAACATTCTGGATCCTTTTTCCGAGCCACTGAGCGAAGGTGATACCACTAGTCCTCTGAGCGAGCTCTACTTTTCCCATGCGAACCACCGTACTCCAGGCTTGCAAGACCTTTCTAAGCAAACTGTCATCTCTTGGTCCTCCTTCATAGATGTAAAGCGGGAATATCATATCTTCAGTAGGCGAATTCCTCATCGGATACCCTAATTGCCTCAGAGTCAGAGACGGGTTGTAGTTGATGCATCCCTTAGTGCCCATTAGCGGGACATTTTGGAAACCACCACAGCGGAAGACCACCTCGGGCCTGTCTTCCCAGCAAGATGAGAGATACCAGCGGATCGAGTGTTCATCTAGACCCCCTAGAAACTGGATCCACTCTTGAATACTCATAGCTTTCACCTCACAAGTTACAGCGTAGCTAATCAACTTTTCCACTCGTGTTGGGTTGGTGAAGGCATGAATGAGAAGCCATGCATACAACAGGTGAGAAGAGCAAGAGATTTTCTTCCTTCTCAACTCACAATGATGAGTGAAAGCAGAATAAGTGTCAGCAAGGATGGCGGGAATTGGATTGATGGGACTCTTCCTATTCTGAAAAGCTAGGAAAATACCAATAACGGTCACATCCACATACCTCTCAATCTGCGGAAAGAGAACAACCCCAAAAATTGCTAAGGCCAAAACTCGCTTGAAGACAACCCAATTTTTACTTCTAGCATAGGCTCCCATTAAACCTTCGAGGTAGCTCTGCGGGAAACCTATCACATTGTTTCTCTTCTGCTTTTGGAGCTTCAGATCCTCTACACTCACTTGCAATAATGCAGCGAACCCCTCATCTGTGTAGTACTGTTCTTGATACCGGTAGGGGACAGCTTCTGTCTGAGTGAAACCCAAAATCTGCTGATATTCCTCCAATGTGGGGGCCATTTGAAAATTTTTGAAAAGAAAGCACCTGATTTCTGGGTCATAGAATCTACTCAAAGCCGCGATAGCCTCAGTCTGCACCTCTAGCAACAACAACTTCCGGAGGTTCCCATAAGCATTGTCAAACGATCCCCTTTCAATAGGTCCCATCAGGTCAACACATTTTTTCAGACTAGTCACATCTACCTTGTTTACAACAGGGTACCTTGGAGTATACACCGTTTCCCTTCTAGATTCCATGCCGTATCTATGACAAAAATTTCTCATTACTTGGGGTTCTCGGCAAGCAAACCATGATGAAATGCAAAGATGCATGCGAAAATTATCGAAAATGTATGTTTTATGCAAAGGATGATGTGTAAATGATGATGATGATGTTCTATGTCTATGTAACTCAGAGACCAGTCCTTATTGGCAGTGATTCAAGTTTTTTTTGGAAAATGCGGGTCGTACGTTATTTCATATGGACCGGTATGAGAAAGGCTACATCGGTAACTCTTTCACTCCCTCTTTTTTTTTTTAAAATAAAGTGGTTCATATGTCACTTCGTACAGACCGGCGAAAGAAAGGTTACAACGGTAACTCTTTCTCTATTTTCTCTTTTTTCGAAAAATCTCCTTTTCTTTTTGAAAACGTGCCTAGTTTACAATGCAGCACACAATTTGGAAAGCCCTTGTGACCTAAAAAGGGGTGAGACCTACGATCTAGGGCAATTTAAAGGGTAACCCTCCCATGTGGCTCTATTCACTCCCTCGCAAAGGCTACCAGAGCTAAATCTCTTTTATGATAACACCCACAACGATGGAATGCCATCTGGTGTGAGGTACCATAAAGAGCATACTCTGGCTGAAACTTTCGTGAGAGCAGAAGGACATCGGTCCAATTGGCAGTCACTACTCGTTTCCACTCTCCTAGGTGTTTTTCAGACCTTGGGTTTTAGGCCTCTCTCAAAGCTCATAATCATAAGGGGGTGAGTGTGTGTAGCGGGGACATACCGCCTAAAACTACCCACATATACCCCACCTGCGAAGGAAAACCCAGAACAGTCCAAACAATAGCAAGTGATAACATGTTGTCTACCTAGGGTTCAATATCAAATTAGCTAGCCTAGGGTTTCAACAATAATCAAGTGCTTTGCTTTCCTCGGGAAAGGGAGCCGAGAAGAGGGGAACATAACAAGATGGGGGGAAATGCATTAGGGTACTAAGCACATAAGCAAAGACGAGGAAAAATAAACATGGAAGGAGAGAAAACAAATGCACATGCATACAACATGATAAGAAGAACAAACCGAAAAGGGATAGAAGCAAACAAAGTATCCAAATCGCATCGATAGCACACTAAACCACACATTTAATTAGTTAGGCTTGACCCACTTAAAAAAGAAAAGTCCCCAGTGAAGTCGCCAGCTGTTGCACCCCAAAAAATCCGGTTCGGACTTCTCATTGTACAACGTGGAAAAGGTATGGAGCCGCCACCAATATTTTAATTTTAAGACCAAAACATTTAAAAAAGGTCTTTTAGACAAGGCGGATGGTCTTTCGAAAACTAGAGATATGGGTTCGGGGGTCGGTTACGCATGGGGAAGGTATTAGCACCCCGTACCTCCTTTCTACCGAAAGGGAACCTTTAATTAAATGTGTGGTTTGAAGTGTTGATTTGAAAATGCTTTTATTTTGCCTCTTTATTGAGAAGGGAGTGAGAAGACTTAATGAAAACTTTTATTTTTGGCGCTTGACGAGAGTTGGCCTCTCGCTCCTACGTATCTCCGGGTGCGATGGAGAATTCAAAGCTACGTAGTTCTTGGTTGTCCTAAAAAGGTTTTTGTTTTTTAGTCTGTTTAGATGAGTTTTCGCAGTAAGAGTGAGGATTCGCGATGACCAAACAACAACGGTTTAGAGTGGCCGCGCTACTAACTCTTTTGAAAATGAAATTATCATTAACAACCAAACGGCAACGGCGCGAGTGATCATTAACGATAATCGGTTTTGCTTTTGATTCGAGTGTTCGCGACGACCAAACAACAACGGTTTAGAGTGGCCGCGCTACTAACTCTTTTGAAAATGAAATTATCATTAACAACCAAACGGCAACGGCGCGAGTGATCATTAATGATAATCGGTTTTTATTTTAGATGATCAAAAAGGGCTTTCGCAATCGAATTAATTTTGATTTGTTGTGCTTGACGAGGACGTGGCTCGCTCCTACGTATCCCAAATGGGAATCAAAGCGACGTAGTTCTAACTTCTTTAGTTTTGAAAAGGTTTTTGTTTTTTTATCTTTTTGGTGAGTTTTCGCAATAGGACGAGCATTAGCGAGTGATTAAACTAACAAAGGCTATGGGTAATCACTGCTAAATACTCAAAAAGAGTTGTTACCTCTAGTCAGGCGAACAAAGGCTCTGATTGACTATTAGTAACAACTTGCTTTTATTATATTTTCGAAAAGGTTTTCGAAGTAGGACGAGCATTAGCGAATGATTAAACTAACAAAGGTTATGAGTAATCATCGCTAAGTACTCATGTGAAATTGAAGAGCGTTCATAGAGATCAAACTAACAAAGGTTATAGGTGACCTCCACTACTTGCTTATTTTTGTTTATTGAAAATGCTTTGAAAATTAATTGGTTTGGAAAAGAGTTTTTAGAAAAATAAATAAATCATTTTCAATCGAATTCTATGTCCAAAACCAAATGCAAAATGAATGAATGAAGTTCAAACATATTCAACTAATCAAGCAATCATGAACATGTTGATCATCAACTAAGATTAAGCATGCCAATATAATCAAGAGATTTAATTGTCATAGATGCAAGACAAAGTTCTCAAAACAATAGCGTTTGTGTGTGAAGGAGAATTGCTACACAAGTTGGAAGCAATCTCAAGAGGGGCACATATGCCTCTATGCTACACATGTTGGTAGCCTTATAAGGGCACATGATTGTGTAAAAGGGTTTGTGCACAATTAAGTCAAGACATTCAAATGGCATCAAGAACAAAGGAATACAATTGATCATAGGCATAGAGTATTCTAGGTTAGGTGAATGAACATGTGAGCAATGATGCATGATTTGGCAAGCATGTGAATGCATGAGCATACAAGAATGAATGCATGAATGAGTAGACAAGAGGATGCATGAGCATACAAGAATGCATGAGCATTTGAGTATGATTACATTTATTATGCAAGGAATAAATACTCGAGAATGCATGAGAGTGTCGCATAAATAGGGATGGATGAAGATGCATGAGGGTGAAAATGTTTTGGTAAAAGGTTTAGGTAAGAAAGTGGTAAAATGTTTTTGGGTTTTGGTGCTTTGGAAATGAGATGAAATGTTTTTGGTCTTGAAAGTGGTAAAAGTATTTTGGGGTTTATTTTATAAAGTTGAAAAAGTATGAAATGCAAATGAGAAAATGTTTTGGGGTTTTTATGCAAAGATGCAAGTGGTAAAATGTTTTGAATGAAGGTGAAAATGTTTTATGTGATGAGATAAAAATGTTTTGGTAAAAACTAAGTGAAATGGTAAAAACCAAAGTGGTAAAATGTTTTTATGTTTTTTTGGTAAAAAGTTAATGAAGTGGTAAGGTAAAATGGTAAAAAGTAAACAAACACAATGACATAACTTGCATTTACTCAACCACAATCAAAATGACAATCTTCAAGCAATCAAAGGGGTAAAAACCTAGTCATGGCCGAATGCATACAAGCATGGAATCATCAACTTATTTCATGCAAAAATTGACAAATTAACACACAAAACAACACAAAAGAAGAGGACCTAATCTATCATGCAAGTTCCTAAGACAAACATCAACCAAATCATGCATTTATTCACGCAAAATCAAAGGAAACAAAACTAGCAAAATGGGTATGAGAATGGGTTTTTATTTGATGAAAATTATACCAACAAGGTTTAAAATACAATAAAATGCAAGAAGACACAAGAACAATTCCTTCAAAGCCAAGGAGCCACCTCAAACACCCAAGCCTCCCTAAGTGCTTGTCAATAATGTTTGAGATGGCTCCTCAAAGCATCAACAACAATATATGAAGGAGTTGAGATGAGGAGAAGAGAGATTACATAATGAAAATTAAAGAAAATGCAAGAGTTTGTGAGCTTACCTCTAGATCTTGCTTGAAATGAAGAAGAAGATCAAAATAGAAACCAAGAACACTTGAACCTCCTCTTGAATCCCACGAAAATCACTTGATATTGAAGGATTTGATGATGAACTTTGAAGATAATGCAAGATTAGAAGTGGATCTGTAGGAATCAAGAATAATGAAGTTTGGATGGTTGAAAATTGAAGAATTGGTGGTGGAAATGGTGGGAGGTGGTCTTGGGTTTGAGAGGGGAGGAGGAGAGGAATTGTGATCTGATTGTGTGCTAGGGTAAAATGAGAATCCCCCCCTTTGGTTTCTTATTTTTGGGTTTTATATGAGGTGCAAAATTAAGGGTATATAGGACATTGTGCTTTTGCCAACCATTGAGATTTGAGATAGAATTTGAATCAAGGGCCAAGATTGCAATGCACATGGATTAGGGACAAAGAGAAAACACAAATGAGTGAGGAATGGTTGGTGTCATATGAAATTGAAGAGTTTTTTGTACACAAAAATTGTTGAGGGCAATTAGGTCAATTTGCACATAGTTGTAGCCTAGGATTTGATCTAGAATTTTAATCAATGGCTAGGAATACAACTCACATGGATTAAGGGCATGAAGAAACACAAAATGAGGGAAAAAGGAGGGCTGAAATTCGCAGCCATGAGGAGGGAAGGAGAGGGAAAAAATGCAAGTTGTCACAAAATAGTACATTTTGTCTTATTAAGGACACTACCTTATTTTGATTCTTTTTTATTTTTCTTTTTATGATCATTCTTTTATTCCATGAAGATTCTTTTTTTTTATTTTGGGCTCATCCTAGGATTCAATCATTGGGCCCAAAATTCCATGACAACACCACTCCCAAAATTGATTTTGGGCCTCACTCTAGCGGAAATGACCATTTTGCCC
Organism: Astragalus membranaceus; assembly: GCA_039519185.1. Classification (NCBI taxonomy): domain Eukaryota; kingdom Viridiplantae; phylum Streptophyta; class Magnoliopsida; order Fabales; family Fabaceae; genus Astragalus; species Astragalus membranaceus. Next base: position 163,067,912 of record CM076850.1, read on the forward strand.
TTTTCTTCGAAACTTGACTTTTTATGCAAAATTTAATCAATGATGCGCAAAAATTTATAACCCAACTCATTTTGACCCAAATGAATTCCTCCAAAGATGTCCAGTGATTTTTACTGAGAAATTATCTTTTAGGGTAAAATGACCAAAATGCCCTTTTTGACCCAAAAACCCTAATTTACCCAAAAAGTGCATTTCAACTCTAAAAATGATTTTAGAAACTTTGGAATGACTTTTAGGTCTCAAAATGCAATGCATAGGTCTCAAAATGCAATGCATGATGCTTCTCACTCCACAACTTATTTATTTTTGTGGAAAATTAGGGTTTTGATCTAAGCTGGACAAAATTGGGGTATGACAAAGGAAAGAAAGCTAAGAGAGGGTGAGGAATTTCTACCTGTTGGTCTCAAAGGAGAGTTCCACAAGTGTGAAGCTGCTGGTGTTCTTCAAAGGAGTGAAGAACCAGATACATTCAAAGCATACACAGAACCAGTTAGGGTTTTGTGAAAGAAATCAATAATAAAAAAGGCAAACAGAAAAATAGTAACGTGGTTGCCTTTGTGCAGATTCCGGTGCGATTCGTTGAAGGATTCAAGCCTTGAAACCTTCGCAGTGACAAAATATGTGTTCCTAAGTGAGAACACAAAATCGTGTCAATACTGTAACCAGAGGGGTTTTAGTAACAATCTCTTGTAATCACCATTAAAGGTGTGATTGAAGCATTTGGAAGCTTCAATCACTGAGTTTCAGTGAAGAAAAGTGAAACCCTAGCAGAGCTAGGGGAAGAAGAAGAAGAGAGAAGGCGGAGAAGAAAGAAAGAGAGAGAGAGAGAGAGAGAGAGAGAGAGAGAGAGAGAAAAGAGAAAAAGTGGACTGAACCGGTTTACCCGGGGTTTTATAGTAACTGGATCGGGTTGGATCCGTTTCTTGAAGAGCAACCCGCATGTTGCTACAGTGGCTGATCCGGTGGGTCCACATAACCCGTTTTGGTCATCAAGTGGGCTGGCTCTGGTTTTTATCACTATGTGGGCTGGATATTCTGCTTGTTGCACACCCCAGTATTGATTTTGGCAACCTGCAAGATAAAATCATTAAATGGTTAATAAATTCAATATGGTATCATTGAGCATGGTAACAATCCAGGGACAATTCTAAACCTAAATTCTAGTTCTTTATCTTTCTTTACAGATTCTGTTTTTCCTACACAGTAAGTGACTGTGTAGGTGTGAGTTTTTTGACAGTTTGTTTCTTTGTCACAGGATAGCTATAGGTGATAGTTAAGGTGCAAAATCAACATGTCAAGTGCTAGTTTGTCTACCCAGATTCCTAAACTAACTGGGAAAAACTGGGACAGGTGGAGTTTGCAAATGGAAACCATTTTTGGCTTTCATGATGTTTTAGAAATTGTTCAAGAAGGGGTTCCAGCACTAGCTCAGAACCCTACCCCTGAACAAAGGGCTGAACATAAGGAAAATACCAAGAAGGATTGAAAAGCCATCTATCTCATACACCAGGGGTGTGATGAGAGTAATTTTGACAGAATTAGAGGCATCAAAGTCTCTAAAACTGCCTGTGACCTCCTTCACAAATACTATAATGGTGTTGCACCAGTCAAGGAGGAGAAACTGCAATCATTGAGAAAGCAGTATGAAAATCTAAACATGCAGGAGGGTGAAAGTATTACTGCTTTCTTTGGGAGACTAAAGAAAATCACTAATGCAATGAGTCTCAATGGAGAGACATTAACAGAACAAACTATTTGTAAGAAAATTCTTAGGTCCTTAACAAGAAAATTTGGTTTTATTATGAACAGCATTGAAGACACCATCAAGCCTGAAGATCTTAAAGTTGAAGACCTCCAAAGTAGGCTTGAAGCCAAAGAGTTTAGGATGAATCTCTTGAATGGTGAAGGTGAAGAAGATCAAGCTATGTTTGCTGCCAAACCAAAGGGAAATAAATGGACTAAGGGCAACAACAACAACAACAACAACAACAACAACAACAACAACAACAACAACAACAACAACAACAACAACCAGTCAGGTAAAGGTAATTGGTCTAAAGGTAAGTCAGGTAAGTCTAGTGGTAAGGGTGACTCCACTAAAAAAAATTCGGATTCTAGTAAAAAGAAGGACAAATCTAAGGTAAAATGCTATAGATGTGATAAATATGGGCATTATGCTAATGAATGCCCTACCAGAAAGGATTCCAAGCCTAAGGAAACTGAAACTGAAGCCAATATGGCTAAAGAAGATTCTGATTCAAAATCAGAACATGTAGGCTTTAGTATGATAACTGATGAGTTAGGAGAAACAGAACCTAGGGAGGATTTTGTGGTAACTAACCTAGACTTAAAGGAAAACAGTGACTGTGTAGTCCTGTCAGTTACTACAAGTGATGGCAAAACCATAACTAAAATTTGGTATCTAGATTCAGGGTGTTCTAATCACATGACTGGTAACAAAGAGTGGTTAGTTGACTTTGATTCTAGTAGAAAAACCATTATAAAGTGTGCTAGCAATAAGGCTATAACTGCTAAAGGAATAGGAAACATAAGATTTACAAAAGAAAATGGACAAGTAATTTTGATAAAAGATGTTTTCTATGTTCCTGAGATCAGCTGTAACCTTATCAGCCTAGGACAGCTTATAGAGAAGGGTTTTTCAGTAGTAATGAAGGATCTAAAACTAAAGTTGTATGATGTTAGAGACAAATTAGTTTTAACAACACCTTTAGCCACAAATAGAACCTTCAAAACCAACATTAGTATCACAGAGACAAATTTCCTAAGTGCCACAGCCAGTTTTGAAGGTATGTTATGGCATAAAAGGTTTAGGCATTTAAACTTCAAAGGCCTAAGTAACCTAAGTACTAAAGAGTTAGTAGAGGGGTTACCTAAAATTGAGGTTACAAAAGAGACATGTACTACTTGCCTAGTGGGTAAGCAACCTAGAAAGAAGTTTAATAAGGAAATGAAACATTTTTCTAAGGATATTTTAAATGTTGTATATTCTGACCTATGTGGACCACTCGATATACCATCTATTAGGGGAAATAAATACTTTATGACTTTTGTAGATGAATTTTCAAGGAAAATCTGGCTATATCTACTTAAGACTAAAGGAGAAGCCTATAGTGTTTTTAAGGAGTTTAGGGCAATGACAGAAACTCAAAGTGGTAAGAAACTTAAGGTCTTAAGGACTGATGGTGGATGTGAGTACACCTCAAAAGATTTTGAGGAATACAACACCACTCAAGGTATAATACATGACGTAAGAGGAAAAACAGAGTGTCTGTATTTCTGTGACTGAAATACAAAGAAAGGTTAAGAGAAGAGGTTACCTGTTGATTTCAAAGAGGAGTTCCACAAGCGTGAAGCCGTTGGTGTTCTTCAAAGAAGTGAAGAGCCAGTTACATACAAGCAAACACAAAACCAGTTAGGGTTTTGTGAAAGAAATCAACATCAAAATCATCAATCAGAAAAAATAGTAACGTGATTACCTTTGTGTTACTGTCCGATCCAAAACCCAAGCATCAGATCCTGAAAAAGGTTAAGATTCAAAAAGTTAGGGTTTCAGAATCTCAGCAAAATCAACACAGAATCATAGGGTTTTTGTTCTAATCAGCTACCTGAAGGTTTATAGTGAAGGTTTGAAGCTGTGATTACCACCCTCAATCAGTAAGATTTCTAGGTTTGTTTACAAACCCTACCAGAGCTGAGAAAAGAGAAGAGGAAGAACGAGCGGAGAAAAAGAAGAGAAGAGAGAGAAAGAAAAGAAAAAAAATGAATTAAAACCGGTTACCTTGCCTTTTATAGAAGTGGACCGGATTGGATCCGTTTCTTGAGAAGAAACCCGCGTGTTGTAACAGTGAAGATCCATTGGGTGCCGCATGGGTATTTTTGGATCCATCTGAATAATAACTGGTCTTTTTTGTTGGGCCTGTCTTGGTTGAATCTACTTCTTGCACCCAGTATTGTTGAACACAACCCGCAGAAAGAAAATTCAATATATGTCATCAAATTCAATAAATATAACATGCCAGCATATGTAGCTGTAAGCTGTGAACATCTCCTGAGATACTTATCCATTTTTCATTGTGCTTATATACATATATTATATAAGTCAGCTCATATTTTCTTTAGTTAATTGAGACTTGTGATCTCATGAGTTAATTGACACCTACAGCACCATCTCTCTCTCCGTTACGTTGGTTGACAAATTGGCGTTGAAAATAGTTTTCTATTCTTAAGAACCTTAGGCGAGGCACATTATTTCACTTTTAATATTGTTGCATATTAGAGATGGTCTACAGATATAAGGTGAACTTCCACATCCAGAGGCAAACCAACGTTGTCATCGGTGTGGCCAGATCCACGCCTTGGTTTTAGAAAATTTTCAAGTGGATGTAAAAAGTTTAATTTTTTTTCGATAATTAGGATTTCTTTGATTCATAGTAACAAAAGGATATCTTGCAAGTAAACTACAAGCATTATATGTAATCCATGACCATGTTTGACACACCTAAGGCTCATAAAAGATTCTAATATTATTTTGGCTAAAATACGCCTTTGTTCTTTTGTGTTTCACCAAAATTTTAGTTTGGTCCTTGATGTTTTTTTCTTAGTTTGGTCCATGTTTCAAATATGTGTCAAATGAGTCATTTTTTTTAACTTTCTATCCACAAATGTTAACGGATATCACGTTGGCCGTTAACAGATGACATACATGTCTTGCTTAGTTGGCATTAGTGACTGCGAAAAAACAGAAAGGACTAAAATGAAATTTTGGTGAAACATAAGAGACCAATGCACTTTTGCTTAAAAACTTCATCTTCATCTCCATCCCCAAACTCCACTACCATCACCACCACTACGAACTCTCTCTCCTCATTATCCATCCCTTCTCCCTCTCTCCCCTCTTTTGTCTTCTTCCTCTTCATCTTCATCCCCAAACTAAAAAATTAGGGTTTGAAAAGCAGATGAAGGGGGAATAACGAAAAAAGCACCCACATCAAATTTCAACACCAAAAAGGGCGATTCAGAAGTAGAAAAAGAATGATGGAGAAAAGATGAGAGAGAGGGTTGAGGGTGAGGCAGTGGCGGAGCTAGCATTTTTTTTATGGGGTGGCGAAATATAAATGTAATTTTATGATAGAGCTAAATATAGAGGTTTATTTACATTTTTTGTCTCCCAATTTTTTTTCGATTGGCGAGTTTAGTAATTCTATTTTACTTTTGACCATTTTGCTCTTCCAATTTGGTAATTTTAGTCTCTATGTTTTTTTCATTGCACTGATGGTCCAAAATTTGTGGATTGTGCAATTTTGGTCCTCCATTTTCTCAAAATCCAAGATTTTTGGGTATAAAAAAGTGCAAATAGCTCATAATTTTAAGGAACTTATAAAGTGCAATTAAAAAGTATGAGAACAAAGTTTGTCAACTTAAGAAAATTAGGGACCAAAATTGTCTAAAGTAAAAGAGAGGAACCAAAATCACCAAGTTGACAATTTCATAAAGCTTTGTTGGAGTTTGTTGAAGGATGATGTGGTGGGATTTTTTAATGAATTTTTCGTGAATGCTTTTCTTCCTAAGGCAATTTCGGCCTCTTTTATTGCATTGGTTCCTAAGAATGACAATCCCCAAGGTTTGGGTGAATTTAGGCCTATTTGTTTGATTGAGTGTTTATACAAAATTTTGGCCAAAGTGTTGGCAAATCGTCTCAAGAAAGTGATGCCTAGTATAATTTCCAACCACCAATCAGCTTTCATTGGGGGGAGACAAATCCTAGATGGGGTGGCGATTGTCAATGAAGTGGTGGATTATGCTCAGCGGGGTAAGGAAGAGTGTTTGTTGTTTAAGGCTGATTTTGAGAAAGCCTACGATTCTATATCTTGGGGTTTTTTAATTTATATGCTTCAAAGAATGAGATTCCCACGTAGATGGATATCTTGGATAAAATCTTGTGTGTGTACTAGCTCTATGTCGGTTCTAGTGAATGGTAGCCCAACACAAGACTTCAAAGCTCACTGGGGGTTGAGGCAAGGGGATCCGTTGTTGCCATTCCTCTTCCTCATTGTTGCCGAAGGTTTGTCGGGTTTAGTACGCAAGGCGGTAGACATTGGCTCCTTTCAAGACTTTTATATTAACGATGATGTCCGGTTCTCAATTTTGCAATTCGCAGATGATACCATGTTGTTGGGTAAAGCCACGTGGGACAACCTATGGAGCATTAAGACCTCGTTGAGAGCCTTTGAGCTTGTGTCCGGTTTGAAGGTAAATTTCCACAAGAGAAAGTTGATCGGTATTAACATTCCAAATGGTTTTTTCGAAAGAGCTAGCACCTTCCTATTTTGTAGAACGGAATCATCACCGTTCAAGTTCCTGGGCATTTCGATTGGCGCTAATCTGAGGCGGGAAGCTACTTGGAGTACCGTTCTAGGGGGTATTAGAAAGAGATTAGCGATGTGGAAAGGTCGTTTTCTATCCATTGGTGGTGGTCGGGTTACTCTCATCAACTCCGTTTTGAATAGCATCCATTTATACATGTTCTCCTTTTATAAAGCTCCGAAAGTGGTTATTAAGAAGATGGTTAAAATTCAACGGGACTTTCTTTAGTGAATCAAGGAAGGAGATAATGGAATGTATTGGGTGGCTTGGGATAGAGTTTGCAAGTCAAAAAAAGATGGCGGTCTTGGAATCAAAAATCTTGAGTTATTTAATATAACTCTTTTATCTAAATGGAAGTGGAGGGCATTGACGGATAGTAATGCGAGTTGGAGTTGGTTGTTGAGACATAGATATGGTGATTTCGCTTCTTACTTCATTCATGACTCGGTTGTAGGCAATTATCGCCGAAATTTTGGCTCTATTTGGTGGAGAGACTTGGTGACTTTGGATGATAACTTAGAGGAACCGAGAAGGTTCGCTTGGTGCATTAAAAGAGTGCTGGGCGATGGCGCTTTAATAAACTTTTGGAAGGAACAATGGTTAGGTACCGAGCCTTTTCTCAAAGTCTTTCCCTTATTGATTGATGGAGGTGGGCAGCAACTTGTTACAGTGGCAGATTTCGGGTCTTGGCATGGAGATACTAGGAGTTGGAACAAACCGTGGCAAGTTTTTACGGATTCTGTCCGCGCATCAGAAGGTGAGATATTGGACAGTATTTTGCAATCAGTAACGCCAACGAGAGGGAAGGAAGACGCATGGATTTGGCCGCAGGATCAGACTAAGAGTTTCACGGTGAATTCAGCATATCAGCTACTGGTCCGCAGCAACATTCTTGCAAATGCTTCGGTTCAGCAGCGTCTGTCGGGGGCGTTGTGGACATCGCTTGTTCCTTCGAAGGTTGCGGTCTTTGGATGGCGTCTTTTGCTTGATTCTCTTCCTGTCTGTGACCAATTATCTCACAGAAATGTCCTCCATTCTGAACAAGAGGCTAGCTGCTCGTTGTGCAGTAACTTTCGCGAGACCGCCAGCCACTTGTTCCTCAGCTGTAGCTTTGCTCGTTCCGTATGGCAGCTTGTTGGCAATTGGCTCGGAGTTGATTTCGACATGTCCCTGGATATTGTTGACTTCTTCCTTAGTTGTGGTCGCTTATGCATAGGGAAGAAGGTGAAGCGTACGAAACACATGTTCTGGTTAACAACATGTTGGAGTGAGTGGCTTGCAAGGAATGATGCTATTTTTAACAACGAGGAACCAAATGCCGAATCCGTGGTGAACTGCATCAAATGCTTAACTTGGAGTTGGTGTGTTTATAGATTGAAGTTATGCTCCTCTATTTCAATTTCAATGTGGTGGTCTAATCCACTTCAATGCTTAGAAGGGGGAGAAACGGTGGGTTGACATTCACATTGTTAGCAACCTTATTCCGTTTTGAGGTACTCTTTTTCCCTGAGTCTTTTTCCCACTGGATTTTGGCTTAGGGAGGTTTTGAGGAGGCCCTCCCCCCTTTCATTAATGTATATGGGATTGGTGCACCCCATAGTGCCCCCATCAATACAAATCTTGCTTATCTAAAAAAAAACCAAGTTGACAAAAACCACCAAATTTGTTTAAGTTAATAAGAGATTAATGGACTTATTGTTGTTTTTCTATCTCCTTATTAGACAAATAAACTTGATTGGGGTAGCTAAATATAAAATATACCTAATTATTCCTTAATATATACATATATATTTGTTTCCTTGTGTGTATGAATTAAAAAAAATCAAGTTGTACATTATTGTTACTTAATATAATAATGGTTTATGACTCATATTTGTTTGGACTTAAACTAATGAATTTATTGTTATTCTTTTACCTTTTTGGACCAATATAGCTTTTTTTTTGACAAATATGAACCAATAAATTTGGTTTGGAGTAACGAAGTTATATATTTTTGGGTAGCATTGACTACCCCATAACAATACCACCCTCTCCCCCTAGGGTGAGGGGAGAAATATGGACAATGAGGAGAGAGTTTGAGTATAAGGATATGATGGACCCATAAAAGACCAAATTGCAGCAACATAGAGGGAGCCAAAATAGTCATTGACTACTGCACCCATGACCCATTTGCCATTAATCGGTTCTGCAACATCAAAATTAATTTTGTAAAAATGATTAGGTGGTCGTATCCATTGAGTAGGCCCTGGAAGATTTAATGGCGATGCTTCGACCAATTGCTATGAAATGACTCACCTAGTTAATCCCCTTCAATTATCACTACTGTAGCGATATACTTGTCTTCAAAACATAATTTGTTTCTTGCCCACCAAAAAAAAAAGTGAAGGATAACACATAAGCAATTACATCATCGGGTAAGTGAAAAACACAGTGAGCCAACCAATTTTTAAAATTTACTAGTTTTTTACCCGTGCGTATGGTCGGTGTATTGTCATGAAGTCATAATAGTAATTTCGACATTGAGTCGAAGAAATTAAAGGAAATTTACAATCAGAATTATATTGATCCATAATTATAATGTATTTGGACATTAGAGGCAAAATATGCATCTCCGTTGACCCTCCCGTTTACATCTTCGTTGGCCCTCCCGTTGGCACTCTCGCTACCTCTATCGTTGCCACTCCCTTTGCCTCTCCCGTTGGCGCTCTCGTTGCCACTCCCGTTGGCGCTCTCATTGCCACTCTCGTTGGCGCTCTCGTTGCCACTCCCGCGCGTTGGCGCTCTCGTTTCCACTCCCGTTGCCTCTCCCGTTGGCATTTTACTCCTTTTTAGTAATTATAAAATAGTTATTTGGTAATTTTTTGTAGTGGTTGAGTTGATTGATTTTAACAAAAGTAGTTAAATTGATTAGTTTTAGTAGTTATTTTGTAATTTTTGTTAAGGGTTAAATTGATTAGTTTTAGTAGTTATTTTAAAAAAATCAGTTCTTTTTTTAAAAACAAATTAAAAAAATAAACAGTTTTTAAAATATTAATTAAATTAAATTTTTAAAATTATGAAAAAAAGACTTTTATAAGAAAAATAGTTTTAAAAAAAAAATTAAAAACAGCGTATAGATTTTTTTTAAAAAAAATCAGTTTATTTTAAAAAAAATTGAAATTTAAAAGTGGTACTCTAGCGTGTCAGAAGTGATACTATAGAGGCACTGTAGCGTGTCAGGAGTGATACTGTAGCGTACTGTAGCAGTACTGTAGCGTGTCAGAAGTGGTACAGCAGCAACACTGTAGCGTACTGTGGCAGTACTGTAGCGTTTTCTCTTTATGCGGTGAATTGACTTTTTTGCCCCTAAATTGTGCCAAATGTCAAATTTTGGTGATGTCTATAAATGTAAATTTGCTGGTATGTGTTTTTATTATATTGTAGTAGATTAATTAAATTAAATTTTTAAATTTATGAAAAAATGACTTTTATAAGAAAAACAGTTTTAAAAAAAAAAATTAAAAACAGCGTATAGATTTTTTTTAAAAAAAATCAGTTTATTTTAAAAAAATTGAAATTTAAAAGTGGTACTGTAGCGTGTCAGAAGTGATACTATAGAGGCACTGTAGCGTGTCAGGAGTGATACTGTAGCGTACTGTAGCAGTACTGTAGCGTGTCAGAAGTGGTACAGCAGCGACACTGTAGCGTACTGTGGCAGTACTGTAGCGTTTTGTCTTTATGCGGTGAATTGACTTCTTTGCCCCTAATTGTCTTAACCCACTCACACTATATGAACACATGATTAATATTCTCCAAATGATCTCCACATCTTAAACAAAAAGGATCACAAGAAATACCTCTATAGAAGCCGATTTTTGCTTTGTAGGAACAGATTTGTTTAAGTTCCTCTAAGCTAGATGAATATGTTTAAGAATGATTTTAAGTTGTTACAATTTTTTTCAACATTGTCAATCAAAGATGTAGAGCCATGGTTTAGTGAGATGTATTATCTAATGCATGAAAGTAACAATTATTTTTAATGTATTATCTAAAGCATTATTCTTTTCATTTGTCTTTTAATTTATTTAACAAATGGTTGATTTTTATTAAAAAATCACGTGTCAATTGAGTGTTTGTCTTGTTTATATTTCTTTCTGATGTAATCATATTTTAAAATTTCATTTTCATTGCAAGACCAAAGATCGTTCAGTGCATTAAGTTAAGACATGCGTCTTTTGTAATCAATATTAACTATTTAAGTTATTTCTTTTTATTTGGACTTCTAAGTTGATTACTTTGTTATAATATTAGTGGATATAGTAGAAGTCTTCTATTATTGTTGTCAAAAAAAAAGTAGAAGTCTTCTATCATCTCACATCAAGAAGTCTTCTATCACCTAATTAATTGATAGCACGACTTGGTCATTTAAAATCATTTGGCATCATTGAAGAGTGCATGTATCTTTTTTTTTTTTTGAAGTCCAAATAACTTTCATTAGATGAAAAGATGGGGATTGCCACTAGTGGGCATTACATAGCAGTTTTGTAAACATTCAACTGGGGGAGGGCTCAATCAGTGACTAGAACCATGTCTATGAGCAAAGGAAACTAAGTTATGAGCAATACAATTATCCTTCCTACTAATAAAGCGAACATTAGAATTTGGAACTGAGCTAAGGAGAGCTCTACAATCCTGAATAATGGCCTCAATAGCAGCAACATCAGCCTTATAATTTAAACAATCTGCCACAACCTTCGCATCAGTGAAAAAATCAACTGCTGCAAGCTGCTCTTCAATCGCCGCCTGGATACACCACCGCAATCCAATCGATTCGGCTAGCACAGTGGCTCCATTTGAAAGCTGTCTCTTTTGCAAGCCGAGAGCCTTACAGAATTATCCTGATTCAGCGCAACCATGCCCCAGCAGGTAGAACCATCTGAGAAACAGCCTGCATCAACAAACACTCTAAAAACCGCAACAAACCTGTTAGGAACCGAAACCAGATTGTGCAGAATTTGAGAATGATGAGTAGGGGGGTTTGCAGCATTAAATTCAAACAAAAAAGATTGAAAATCAGCAGCTATAAGGTCTGGGTTGGGCAGCTTGTTGCTAAAAACAGCAGCGTTTCTGGCCTGCCAAAGCTTCCACATCAAGATACAAAAAAATTGGGAACCTGCAACATCAGAGCAAATTAGCCAGTTATGAATCCAGCTCCGGATATCAGTGTTGTGAGGAATATGAGCGCCAATATTGGAGACAAAGACGGTTGCACGGGCAGTGTTGCACTCCAAGAACAGGTGCTGGGCAGATTCAGGCGCAAAGTGGCAGAGAGGACAGGTGACATGAAGGAGAATCCCTTTCTTGCTGAGATTAGTTCTTGTAGGAAGAATATCCTGGGAGAGGCGCCACAGGAAGTTCTTGGTAGAATTTGGGAGTGGAGCTCTCCAAAGTTCCTTCCACAACGGGTCAGCAATGACAGAGGATGCACTGGGTCTATCCCTATTAGCCTCACAACAAAGAGCATGATACGCGTCTTCACCGAATAATTCCCGTCCCTCTCAAGGCACCAAGACAATTTATCATCGGGCAATCTAATGGAGATAGGGGTGCTCAGAATTTTTTTAGCTTCAGTGGCAGAGAAGAAATTGCATACCTTAACTCTATCCCAAGACTCACTAGTGCAAAATCAGGAAAAGAATTAGACATTTAAAGTCAGGCGCTCAGATGCCTGACTTTATATGTTGACGCGGTGGCAAACTTGTAATTAAGAGGCAAAACTTTATCTGGCGCGTGACTTTTAAAGTCAAGCGAATACACGCCTGACTTCTAAAGTGAAAAAATAGGAAAAAAATTAGACTTTTAAAGTCATGCTATCAGGCGCCTGACTATATAAGTAGACACGGTGGCAAACTTGTAATTAAGAGGTAATGTTTTAAAGTCAAGCGAATACACGCCTGACTTCTAAACTATCTAATCTAAAGTACTAAAATATGGTAACTATTGGGTTCCTCTCTTCTCATCGTGCTCACTCGTCACGCTCACTCCCTCTCTCACGCAAAACTCAATCTGTTCATTCTCTCACTCTCTGATGCCGTTCAATCTCCCTACGTTTCCTCTCCTTCACCGCCGCCTCTCCGTCATCGCCGCCTCTCCGTCACCGCCGCCTCTTCGTCGTCTCTCTCACCCTGCTCACTCCGTTCGCAATCTGTACCTGTTCATCAGGTTCGCAATCTGTCCATCTCTCACTCCGTTTTCCTCTAGGCTGTAGATCGGTTTCGATCTGGTGTTCTCAGTGCCGTTCATCTCTCACTCCGTTTTCACAACCCCTCGGGTTGATGTACGATTTGAAGGTTTCTCAGAAACCCTAGGTTCGTAACAATGGTGGAAATGAAGATCTGCTTCCAGGGTTTTGAATCGGACACCCTCAGGAAGGTAAATCACTTAACCGTTTCTTTAAATGCTTTCTTTAGTTGCTTGTTTTAACGAAACCCTAATACCATCGTTTTCTTTGCTGTTTGAGGTTGCTGTGAACACTGATGGTTGAAACCCAGAGACTGACTGAAGGAACAGCAAACACAGGTAGTATTTCACTCTCTCAGTGAAATTTGAGTTTTTGTGTTGATTATTATCAGAAACCGTAAGCACTGGTTCTGTTTGCAGGTTCCTGTTTGCTGGTGTTTTTAGCAAACAATCACTGGTTTTATTAGAAAGGTTTTGTGAGATTAAACCAGAAATCTCTAAAGCAATTGCCTTTAAACACCACACTTTGTCAACAAATATATTTTAAAAGGGAGACAATTCACCATGAAGATTGAAATAAAAGTAAAAGAAGTGATAAAATGGAACGCAGAAATGTTAAATGACTTGTATTGAAAACAATAAATTGCATTGAATGTAAAGAGAGTGGTGTACAAATTCACATACGTTGTACAAGAATTCTTTTGCTCTGTTTTCGCTGTGACTTGGAAGTTAGAGTTTCAGAATTGTGTGTTTGGTATAATAATTTGCCACCCTTGATTTCTACATAGAAATCACTATTTATACAGAAAACAATGACTGAAATGTAAACTGCTATGGACACGTGGCTACGTCTCATTAACCAATGATGGATTTCGTGCCACGTTCGACGCCACAACTGCCCACGTTGTGTTAACCGTAGTCTTGAAATTCGACACAACTGTCTGCTAATAACTGCTTTGACGAAGTCCTGAATACACTGTCCTGTCGAAAACTCTTCCCTGTCGAAATGGTGAAGACCTTTTTTGTCGAAAACATGCTGAGATGACAATAAATGTCACTTATTCTCTCTGAAGGCATTATGAATGTTCTTTAATGAAAAGTCAAACCTTATTAACTAACCACTCAAAAGCCTTGTCGAAATTCTAGGCTAACAAATTGCCCCCCAAAAATAGCTTTTTCGACAATGTTTAAGGAAGAAAAAGAATATTTTTGAAGATTTCGAAACGTCACCTCCAACAACTTTACATTAAATGGCGATAGGCAAAAATAATCATGACCTTACGCAGATAAAGCGAACCATTTCATTGGGCCACGTCATTTGGTTGGTAGACCACGTCTTTTCAGAACCTCAAACGTGCGAAGCGTCGTAACTGTGTGACCGTTGCACCTCTAACGTATAAATACGTTTCACTTCATCTTCTTCATTTTTACACTCCCTTTGAACCTTAAACTCTGAAATTTCTCAGCTAACCTTGCTTCTTCACGAAAGCTTCAAACTTTTTCATTGTTTCGACATCTCCACTGAGAACGCAACCCTCTTTGTTCATTATTTACAACAAATGGCTTCTTCTAGCGCTCAAACTCAGAAACAAACAGTTGCTGTGCATGGCTTTGAAGGTTTCGTTGAAGAACCTTCACCAACTTGTTTCAATCAAATACTTATTCCATCTGGTAAACCTTTTACCCATGCTTATTTAGGTCCTCTTCCTGACCCTATAGAAAGTGAAGAAGTTAAAGCGATTTTTCCCAGTCACCGCAAACTTCAACCCAGAATTTTTGAAGAAACTCCTTTTCATTTGGAATTTCTGAAAAACCCCAACAGAGTATTTAGATCTGCTCCTAAGATAGAACAAAATGATTACATCGCATGGCTTGACAAAGTTCAAAAACAAAAGGAAACCATTTGGCAAGAACAGGGGATTTTCGACATTATTCAGCTGTCGAAATGTGGACCCAAATACGATAGCACTATGCTTCTAGCAGCATTGCAATTCTGGGACATATCTACTCATAGTCTTCATCTAAAGTGTGGCATGTTAGCTCCCACTTTGTTGGATGTGGCTGCCATTACTGGCCTGAAACCATTGGGTGAAATCTTTGACCCTAAATTAGCCACCAACGACTATGGCTTCTCATTTAACAACCCTACTTTTAGTGCTTATATTGCTGATCATCATGATACTGAGAATGCTGAAGTATCTGATCTAGAACATATAGCTTTTCTTACCTTGTGGCTGTCGTGTTTTGTCTTTTGCTCCCGTTCTCTTCAAGTAGCAAAAGTTTTCGTTCCTTTGGCCATTCAACTCCATAAAGCCAAAAATATCAATTTAGCGAAATTGATTTTGGGGAATCTCTATCAACATCTTGATGGTGCTGCTCTCGAATTGAAAGAAGGCGAACCCACTGACAAACTGCTTATTGCTGGTCCTATGTGGCTTATGCAACTTTGGCTCTTAGCCACTTTTGAAACAAGGCTGAACTTGTTTATTCCTAAGGAAGTTCGACCAACTTTACCAACTAGAAGAACCCAAAGAATTCGACTAGCACAATTGAAGAATAGGGAGATAAACTTGTCTTATGAAGAAGCGTTTTCCATGTACTTCGACATCTTCAATAAGTGCACTACTTTCGTTGATGCTATGGCGCCTTTTGTCAGATGCACTTTTGGACCATCTTGGTTCACCAACGAATTTCCTTCTAACTCAACAGAAAATGCTGAAGAAATAAACCAAATCTGGCAAGCCTATCTTTCGCCCTCCCTTCTTTCGATCAGGCTCTCTCCAAGCAACAATAAAAACAATCTTGGCATTAGCAAATATTTTCCCAGCTATCTTTCAAGACAATTTGGGCTATGCCAACTTCGACCGGCTCCGGTCTGCTTGCATAGGAGAGAATTCAACACTCCAGAAACAGAGCAAGCTTATCAACAAGTCTTCAAGAATTTTCGTTTCAGAGATTTACTCTTTGAACCTGCTAAATTTCAACCCAACTTTTCTTGTACGAAGGCATTCCAAGATTGGTGGGGTGGATATTATGCTAAAGCTCTTAAAGGAAAAACTGATGCAGAAATTTCGAAAATTTTGTATTCAGCTTTTCCTTCTCAAATTGCTGAGAAGAACAAACCCCCAGGTATCCTCAGATAATTGGAAACATACTTCTTCATTAGTTAAATTTTAAAACCATTTACCTGATAAAATTTTTGCATTATGAACAGCTGCTGTTTCACAGAAAAAACTTACTAAAGCAGCACCAAAGCAAAGCAAGCCAACAGCAAGGACACCACCCAAAGCAAAAAAGAAACTTGTGGTCAAATCTACTTCTAATTTACTCCAAATAGAGGTATATCTTTGTTAATTGACTAGATCTTTAAAGTAGAAAATTCGACCAAATTTCGTCACCTTTATTTCTTTTTCCTCTTTCAGAAGAAACCTGGAGCAACAAGTTCTCTTGCAATAGGGCAAAGTTTACTTGTTTCCAGTTCTGAGGTAACAAATATATCTTCAATTTTGTTTCAAATTTCTTCGACTCTTTTAACACTTGATTATGTGTTAAACTCATGCTTCTCTTTCGCAGGATACTGATAGTGATGATGATAACAAGCCTCTTATCCATCGGTCAAGGAAGCGAACGCAATCCGAATCCCAAGCAAGGGGAAAAGGGATTGTGATCAAGGAACCACAAGAGCAATCTCAAGGACCTTCTCCCAAAAGACTTCGCACAACAATCGAAATTCCTGTTGTCGACTCTGTAGTTGCCCCAACTGTCCTTTCGACTGAGCAAATTTTACCTGCACTATCAACGCCTATGGAGATTTCCACAATAATTCCAACTACCCAAAATTCTCCTATGGTTGTTGACGTTGGAGGAACGGACATTGCCACTGATGCGAATGTCGAAATAGAACCTGAGCACACCACCGAGCACACACCAGATGTGGCAGGCATTAAGGCTTCAAACAAAGAAACGATTGAAATTGATGCTCAAGAACAGGCTTCTACCAAGGAGTCAACTAGTAGCGCTATGAGTGACCAGGAATTTTCGTTAATGAAGGCGACAAATCCTTTGGCTGCGCTTAAACACTTGCTGAGCCTATCTTCTTCTTCCCCTGCTATGGTTTCCAGTGCTTCGACTACTTCCTTGACCTCTGTTACTCAAGAGTCTACTGAAGAATTGCTTCAGCAATTAAAAACTAAGGTCTTGGAAGGCAATCTCTTTACTAAGATTGAAGAAAACCCATCAGAAAGCTTTGCAATTAAAGACATCGCTCAAAAATTGCTGCAATCAGAGCCTAATGCGAAACTTTTCGCTTTCTTGGTTGAATTTTTGCCAGTCTTTGAAACTTTCGCACTTCACATCAGTAAACGCTCTGAAACTTCTATGTTAAAAAACCAAGAAGCTGCACTTCATCAAGAGAAAATGAATGCCTTCAAAGTTTCTCAAACCCCCATTGATGAATTGGAAGTTCAGATGACGAAGGATGAGCAAGAACTTGCTAACTGGAATTCAAAAATTCAGCACTATGATGAAGAGATAAGAATTCTCCAAACAAAGCTGGCAAATGCTAAATACCAAAAGGGTTTGGTACAACAAAGAATGGAGACTCCTAAGTCGAAAATTGAAAAGGCAGCTACAGAGGCTCTTCAACATTTTGAAGATGCTCAAAAACATCAAGCCACTATTGCTCAACTGGATAAAGAGTTAAGCTTTCTAGATTCTTCGATTGCTGTGGGCACCAAAATTCTCTACAGGCTCAAGCATTCTCTTCAAAGCCTTTAGTAACTTGTACTAGTATAGGATTTCTTTTAATGGCTATGTAATTATTTTAATCGAATACATTACCATTTTTTGAACCAATTTATGGTTTTATCCTTGCTCGATTCTAACTTCGTTTAATGTTGGCTTATATTGTTTTAAATACTTGCCATTTATTTTGAAGATTCTATTTTCGTCACCTAGTTCTTCGATTTCATAAGCGCCATTCGAAAAACATTGCAACACGCGAAATGGGCCTTCCCAACTGGGTGACCATTTACCCAAGACTCTATCTTTTTTATCCATAGGTAACAGCACTTTCCAAACTAAATCACCTGTATTAAAGGTTTTTAACTTAACCTTTTTGTTATAAGCTTTAGCTACTCTTTCCTTCTGTCGAATAAGCATTTCCAAAGCTAATAACCTCTCCTCGTCTAAATCAATTAGCTCATCAAGCATCATATTCCAATAATGATCAAAAGGAATTTCATACTGTCTTTGAATTCTTGTTGATTGTAAACAAATTTCGACAGGCAATACTGCATCGTGTCCAAAGGTTAATCTGTATGGAGTAGCATTGATAGATTCTTTGGGTGAATTTCTACAAGCCCATAAAACTTGATCTAAAGTGTTATGCCAATTTCTGGGTTTTTTCCCAACATGTTTTTTAATCAAGTTAATAATGATTTTATTGGCAGCTTCCACTTGACCATTGGCTTGTGCGTAATATGGTGTCGAAGTTAATAACTTAAAACCAATTTCAGAAGCAAATTCCACCATTTTTCGACCAGTGAAAACAGAACCCTGATCTGTAGTTATGGTTTCTGGAATTCCGAACCTATAAATAATATGATTTTGGATAAACCGTATTACTGCTTCTTGATCAACATTGGCTAAAGGTATTGCTTCAACCCATTTGGTAAAATAATCAATTCCTACCAATATATATTTATGACCTTTTGATGATGTTGGCTTTATTTCTCCAATTATATCCAGAGCCCAACCTCTGAATGGCCAAGGTTTCACTATGGCATGCAATTCATTTGCAGGTACATGTTGTATTCCAGCATGCTTTTGACACTCTTGGCATCCTTTGGCAAACTCTATACAATCTTTCAACATTGATGGCCAATATATTCCTTGTCGAAATAATAACCATTTCATTTTATGGCCTACTTGGTGTGAACCACAAGCCCCACTGTGTGTTTCAGAAACTGCTAAATATGCCTCATTTTCACTAAGACATTTCAATAATATCCCTTCAGGAGTTTTCTTCAACAATTCATTTCCAATTATCACATAGCTTAAAGCTCTGTACTTTATCTTTTTATTGATATTTCCTGTGGGATTTTGCAAGTATTCTACAATAGGCTTTCGCCAATCATCATTGGCCATATTGTCAATAGCAAAAACTTCTGCTAAAACAACTTCATCAACAATATGATGTTGTTCAATACATTCCTCATCTGTATTTGTTGCCCCCCCAGTTTTTGGTGTTGACAATAATGAGGAAGAAATATCATCGGATACGAGTTTCTCTTTTATTTCTATTAATTCTTCAAGGCTTTGTTTTGAAACTCTATAACCTGATGCAATTTGGGCCAAATCATTCGCCACTTGATTATCAACTCGTGGTAAATGTTCTAAATGAACAGAGTCAAATCTTTTTAACAAGGAATTGGCCATAATAAAGTATTTAATAAGGTGTTCTTTAATACATTTATATTCTTTGGTCATTTGTTTGATAACCAATTCTGAATCACCTTTTATTTCGATACATCTTGCCCCCAGCTCAAGTAAAATTTCAAGGCCTATAATTAAAGCCTCATACTCAGCTTCATTATTTGAGCAATGATTTCGAATCTTATACTTGTATTTCGTTGGAATGTTATTTGGTGAAATAATTAAAACACCAATCCCAACTCCTTTTTTATGACTTGAACCGTCAAAATACAACCTCCAAGGATATGTGTCTACGAAATGTAACGTTTCTTCGACAACAGAATGGTCTACTATAAAATCAGCAACCACTTGTCCTTTAGTTGATTTTAAAGGTTGATAAATTAAGTCATATTCAGACAAAGCTAAAGCCCACTTACCAATTCTACTATGCATTATTGGTTTCGACAGCATATGCTTAATAATATCAGAATGCGAATAAACACAAACATTAGCTGGCTTTATATATTGCTTTAACTTTGTGCAAGAAAAATATAAACAAAGGCACAATTTTTCTATAGAACTGTACCTAGTTTCAGCATCTATTAAGATTCTACTAAGGTAATATATGGCCCTTTCGACACCATTATTATCCTCTTGAGCTAACATGCTACCAATTGTTTTTTCAGATGCTGCTATATACAATTTGAGCACTTTGTTTCTAATAATAGGCATTAGAATTGGTGGTTTCATCAAATAAGACTTAATTTCTTCAAAAGCTGCTTGGTGAACGGATTCCCATTTGAAAACTTCTTCTTTCTTCAGTCTCAATAATGGCGAAAATGCTTGAGTTTTGCCACTTAGATTTGATATGAATCTTCGTAGGAAATTGATTTTTCCCAACAACGACTGAAGTTCTTTTTTGGTTGAAGGAGCTTTCGTTTCAATTATAGCTTTAGTCTTATTCTGATTGATTTCAATGCCTTTTTTGTGCACCACAAAACCCAAGAAATCTCCTGCACGCACACAAAAGGCACACTTTAATGGATTCATTTTCAATCCATATTTCCTCATTCTTTCGAAAGACTGTCGAAGATGGTCTAAATGACCATTTTCTGAGGAAGATTTAACTACCACATCATCTATGTACACTTGCATAAAGTTTTCAATGAAATCATGAAACATACAATTCATTGCCCTCTGATATGTAGCACCAGCATTTTTTAAACCAAATGGCATTACTACCCATTCATAAATACCTAATGCCCCTGGACAACGAAATGCAGTTTTCGAAACATCCTCTTCAGCAATAAAGATTTGATTATACCCAGAATAACCATCAAGCATGCTGAGGTATTCAAATCCTGCTGCTGAATCTATCAACATTTCTGCCACAGGCATTGCGTATTCATCTTTGGGAGTGGCATTATTTAAATCTCTAAAATCGATGCAAACTCTAAGAGTGCCATTTTTCTTAATTACAGGAACTATATTAGCTAACCATTCGACATACCTGGCAGTTCTGATGAATTTGTTCTTGAACAACCTTTCAATCTCCTCTTTAATTTTAGTTAATATCTGAGGAGCAAACCTTCTTGGTATCTGCTTCACTGGCTTCTTCTCTGGTCGAATTGGTAACTGCAACTCCACAACGTCTCGACTCAAACCAGGCATTTCGTCATAGTCCCAAGCAAAGCAGTCTTTGAACTCCCTCAGTAATGTTATAACTTGGGTTTTCAATGCAACATCCAGGTATGCGCTAACAAAAGTTGGCCTCTTCTTTGAGCCATCTCCCAAATCCACTTCCTCCAATGGATCTTGAGCCTGCATTCGCTTTGTTGAATCTCCAGGATCTTTTTCAAACCCCAATGGCTCATTATCATAAATGCAATCAAGCTTTCCATTCATAATAATGCCATTTTCGTCTTCAGAACTTTTGGCTTCGACAGCCATTGTTTGATGAATTAATTCGGCTTCCATCGCCGCTTTTAACTTATTCTCGGCCATATAAGCCGTAATCTTGTTCCATGCATTAGGAACTGACATAGGAAACATTTCAAGAATCAGAATACCACCCTTCAGGTTGGGCAGTAGCATCTCCTATTATTTGCCTTTCCCAAACAAAACCATAGTTTGGATGCAAATTAACTGAAGCAAATACATTATCAGCAGGAATGTATGCCTCATTAGAAGATGAACATGGCGCAATGTTCGCCAATTTTTTCTCAAAATTTTCCTTGGTAATGTGATTTACATCAGCACGAAAATAACTTTGGTCTGCTTCAATGTATTCGACAAGACCATCTTCTCTCCACATCACTAGTTTTTGATGTACTGTTGAAGGCACAGCGCCGACTCCATGTATCCACTCTCTCCCAAGCAACATATTAAAGTTTGCTTTGGAAGCAATTACTAGGAACAGAGTGGTCCTCTTGATAGTTCCAACAATCAATTCCACTTCGATGGCTCCAAGAGAGTAGCCAGTTTTGCCTTCGTAATTACTTAAGACAATATTGTGTGGCTTGAGGTCAGTGATGGATATGCCTATCTTCTTCATAAGTACTTCAGGCATAAGATTCACAGCAGCACCTCCATCAACTAACACCTTGTTGATGCCAATACCATTAACCTTAGCTTGAATATATAAAGGCTTCAGGTGATTCTGCATACTCGTATCTGGCCTCTCGAAAGTAGCCATCTGATCTTCGACACAGCCGTCATTCATCACATAGTAACACATGGGTTTGTGACAAGCCATATCTTCAGTGAAATCTTCTTCTTCACTGTTAGGCACGGTTATGACATCATACTCCAGAGGCAATATTGACACCACGTTGCAGACGACGTCAAAATCATCATCAGAATCATCAAAACCAGAGCCTACGTCCTCATCAAAATCAGATTGAGGTTCTTTCCCTTTATATGTCGAAGGTGGAGGGCAGATTCTTTCAAGTGCAGGCCTTCTAGGTTTTTCCATCAAGGCATCCTTGCCTTTTGCCTTATTTACCCCACTTGTAGGCTTAGCCACATCAGCACTGGTATTTGCTTCAACCTTAGAAGCCACCTTCTTATCACCCACCTGGACTTTGATTCCAAAGTGACTAGGAACCTTGTTCACGTCTAAAGAAGCTTTTTTCTTCTGGTTTCTCTGAAAACGACGCCATTGGGTTTTAGTCATGGGATTCTTACCTTTATAATTATTCCAATAATTATACTTGCTGGAATCACCTTGATGGACAACTTGAGCGTTTGCATTGTTGTGAACCCATTTTCCAACAGGGGAGTTCATTTGTGGAACGAAGGATTTACCAAACAGTCTTATGGATCCTTTCTTTCCTGGCTCTCGGCTTGTCGAAGGCTTAGTCGAAGCATTAGCCTTGCTAGATGAAGGCTTAGTCGTAACATTAGCCTTGTAACCAGGGAGCTCAGTGTTGCCAAAATCAAAAGATGGCCTATTGTCAAGCCATTTCCTCTTTCGATGTTCCTGATCCTGGTACCCTTCAACAGCTTTGGCTGCTTCTTTGTCGAAAACAGCACTGCACCTAGGACATAACATGACTTCAGAGTTATTCCATTTACATCTGTTGAGGAAATCTATCAATTCCTCTTCAGCTTTTGGGAACACAGCATGTAGCTTCCCATCATATTCTTTCAAGGTTATCTCTTGTTTTTTCCCTTCAGCATATATAAAACCTTCCAATTTCTTGGTGGAGGATTTAAGTTTCTTTGGAGGATCTTTCATTTCAGCATCTACCATGTTTACACTTGTTTCAAACGGTTCTGTATACATAGCTTCAGCTTTGGGTAAAGGGTCATCTACAACTTGCATTTGAGTTTTCATCTTTCTATCTTCAAATTTTAGTCTCCCTTCTTCGATTGCTTTTTGCACAAGATCCCTGAAAAGCACACAACGGTCAGTGTTATGTCCCAAAAAATTATGGAACTTACAATAACCCTTTTTCTTTCTCTGGTCAAGAGTTGGTACTCTTAAGCCATTAGGTACCAATATCTGACCATCTTTCACCAACAAATCAAATATTTCATCACATTTAGTAACATCAAAAGTATATGTTTTAGGCACAAATTTGTCATTTTTTGGCTCAATAGGATTTTTCCCATTAGCAGGCCTTAGTAATTTACAAGTATAAGGAGGACCAGGCTTGAGTTCAGCCACATCTATCTCCTCTCTTTCGATATCACTAAGTGTGGTGTCGAATTCCTCTTCGACGTAGGCTACTTTTTCTTTTTTATGAAACCTATTTGACGTAGACTTTTCTTCTTTAAGCCTTTCTACCTGTCGAACTCTGTCAGCTAATTGGGCCATATCCCTTAAATGAGATGTGTCCAATTTCTTCCTGATTGAATAATCAAAACCACCAGCAGCCATTTCGACAAGTTCATGTTCAGGCACTTGTGTGAAACAACGAGCCTTTAGCAGCCTAAATCTATTCAAATAGTCATCAACAGTTTCAGGCATTTTACGCTGAACACTGGCCAATTCTTTGAGAGTGATCTTAGATTGGCCCATGTAAAACTGCGCATGAAACGCTTTTTCTAATTGCCCCCATGTAAAAATAGAACCAGGGGGTAATGTAGTAAACCAAGTAAAAGCATTTTTTGTTAAAGAATTTGGGAAATATTTCATCTTCAAATTCTCATTTTGGGCTATATCCCCAGACTCAGTCAAAAACCGAGCAATATGTTCGACAGTAGATTCTTTTGTGTCACCACCAAACTTAGTATACTTAGGAACTTTCCAGCCCCTTGGCAACTCAGTTTGCAACACATATTCACACAATGGTGATATGAAATTTGGCCTATGTAAGCCTACATTAACGCCATTTTGTGTCAATATAGTTTCTACTAAAGTGGCTATGTTATCTTGAGCGCCAACATTATTTTGTTGCACTTGTCGAACAACTTCATCAGCATTCTGATTTCGATTTACCAGAACAACTTCAGGGACATGATTTGCCATTCCCTGTCGTTCACCTACATTTACTGGGACTTCGACTGGAATTGTTCTTTGGGTATGAACAGGTAATCCATTATTTACTGTATTAGGGACCTGCCTATTACTAGTATTTGGAGCCCCAAAGAAATCTGCAATTCGACCCATTTGTTTTGCTAACATTTGGTAACTAGTATCAGTATTTTGAATCAATGGATTAAAAACTGTACCAATTTGTTGGGTTAACATATTAACCATATCATGATTGCTCTCATCAACTTGTTGTCGTAAGGCAAACAAGGATTCATTGGTTAATGCCGTAGGATTTCGACCCATTACACTTTCAGAAGAAACATGTACAGGAGACATAGTCGAAATATGTGGCATTCCAGTAGGCATGCCATATGATCCAGAAGGAAATGCAGGAAAACTTACATTATGAAAATGTGGATTTAAACCGCTTCCTATTGCCATATAAGGACTATGAAGTCCCATATGTAACGGCAAAGACGTAGGCATAGATGCCATGTTTGACTGCGTTGATCCAACGTTAGTCATTGATACTGAAGGAACGGTTGTTGATGATGATGGGGATATTGTTCCTACAACCACCCCTGCATTTACGTTTGCAGAGTCTATTATTGTTCCCTGTTCTTGTGGAACCACAGGATTAGAGCTAGACGCATTATTAGTATGACGAACCATTTTTCCACTTCTTAAGTGCATGCAAATACAAACACATCAAAGAACATAGAAAAATTATGTTTAAAGGCAAACTGTCCCACCGGGCGTGCCAATTTGTTTGCTGGTGTTTTTAGCAAACAATCACTGGTTTTATTAGAAAGGTTTTGTGAGATTAAACCAGAAATCTCTAAAGCAATTGCCTTTAAACACCACACTTTGTCAACAAATATATTTTAAAAGGGAGACAATTCACCATGAAGATTGAAATAAAAGTAAAAGAAGTGATAAAATGGAACGCAGAAATGTTAAATGACTTGTATTGAAAACAATAAATTGCATTGAATGTAAAGAGAGTGGTGTACAAATTCACATACGTTGTACAAGAATTCTTTTGCTCTGTTTTCGCTGTGACTTGGAAGTTAGAGTTTCAGAATTGTGTGTTTGGTATAATAATTTGCCACCCTTGATTTCTACATAGAAATCACTATTTATACAGAAAACAATGACTGAAATGTAAACTGCTATGGACACGTGGCTACGTCTCATTAACCAATGATGGATTTCGTGCCACGTTCGACGCCACAACTGCCCACGTGTTAACCGTAGTCTTGAAATTCGACACAACTGTCTGCTAATAACTGCTTTGACGAAGTCCTGAATACACTGTCCTGTCGAAAACTCTTCCCTGTCGAAATGGTGAAGACCTTTTTTGTCGAAAACATGCTGAGATGACAATAAATGTCACTTATTCTCTCTGAAGGCATTATGAATGTTCTTTAATGAAAAGTCAAACCTTATTAACTAACCACTCAAAAGCCTTGTCGAAATTCTAGGCTAACAGTTCCCTTGTGTGTTCTTCTCTAAACAAAACAACCAAACAGGAACCCTAATTGCACAGCTAAGGTATTCTCTCTCTCTCTCGCTCTGAATATCGTTCTCTTCGTTTCTTCTTTGTCTCTAATCATTCATTTAGTATTTATTTCCTTGGATTTGTTTTAAATCAGTACATTAATTAAGCAACTATTATTGAATCTTAATTTTTGGTTTTCAGTTGAACAAAGCAACTATTATTGATGATGAAGCCTTAATTTTTAAGCATTGAGAGAAGACTGCACCTCCTAATAACAATTCATTGAGAGGTTATGAAGTGATTGATGCCATAAAATCTAAGGTGGAAGCAGTATGCCCTGGTGTTGTTTCATGTGCTGATATTTAGCCATTGCTGCTCGTGACTCTGTTGCAATTGTGAGTACTTGTAATTCAATACTCATATCTTTAATTTCTAAGCATCAATTTCAGCAACTTTTAGCACTATATTTTTCTGAAAATTTGAGAGTATTATTTTGAACAATAAAATGACAAATTTTAAAAGTATCTCTAACTCACAAAAAAACTCTCTATGATTCTATGATTCTGCAGCTTGGAGGGCCTTTTTGGAAAGTAAAACTTGGTAGAAGAGATTCAAAAACAGCAAGCTTCAATGATGCAAGCAGTGGTGTAATTCCACCTCCCTTTTCTACCCTTAGCAACCTTATTAAAAGATTTAAAGATCAAGGGCTTAATACAAAAGACATGGTGGCCTTATCTGGTACATGTCATTTTCCCTTTGGTTTACTTTTCTTCATTCTTCAATTATTATTATTATTATTATTATTATTATTATTATTGTTATTATTATTATTATTGTGACGTAATCTTTTTTCTGTTGTTGAGTGTTGACACATTTTGAACATGACCCTAAGATGGCTATATATATATATATATATATATATGTAGTGTTATGACTTTTCTTTGTTACTACAATAATTTGTGATTTGGTGGGTTTTGAATGTAACTTTTTAACAACCACGTAGACTGCATGTCTTGCTTTTCTTTTGTGCTAAACGCCACTTGACTAAAAAGCATATACCTATGTCCTATAGTAAAACACTTTATTTTCATTTTCTATATATTTTTAATTTTGACCTGTTAAAAGAAACATATATTGCTTTAGATCCTGATTAGTATTGGCAATTTCGTATTCAGATACCAAATCCATGAATTCGTTAAGCAGTCTCTGGACTTTCCTGTTTGATGCCATGGCTGGAAGAATGTCTTCAAAAAGGAGTTTGTGTTTCCTCATTCCCTGCAAAAGTTCCAAATGGAAAACTTCATTTGGTAAGCTCACCATGTGTTTTGGCATTCACAGATCTGTTGGATGTAAATTATTGCTAGATCTAAATAATCAGCCAATGAATCTTTCATGTTATTATATTTTGGCATTCACAGATCTGTTTGTTGCATGATTTCATTGTGCTAGCTGCTGACACAACATGACTATTATATTTGATATTTGATTCCATTCCATTCCATTCTAGAGACTGTGTCAACAGAAATAACTTAGAGAAATGTAATTGCCTTCTTTTCAGCCGCGCGTCAGATTATGGATTGGTCAAGGTAGACGAAAGAGGCCGCATCATCCAATTTTCAGAAAAACCAATGGGTGCTGATCTTAAAGCAATGGTAATTTGCAACCTACTCTAGTAATGCTTGCACTTTCTTTCTGTTTTCTTCTTACTGATGTGGAAATGAGAAAGGATCATTTAGTTTGAAGTTTAATGTTTCTGTTTACTTAGTAGGAATTCTAATTTGCTAGCAAAGGTGTTGATTACTGTTGTGTTGTTTTGTGGAGTGTTTTTGAATATGGATTATATGAAATTAGAATTTTACTGAGTTATTTTAATTTGATTTGTTTATTTTACTTATTTGGATTAGGAAAAGGATTGGTTGCTTTGAACTTTGACGCTCTTAAATGGGCTGATCTTTCTGCTTCAGATGAGTTTGTTGTTGATGATGAAGCCTGGTTGTGCAATCACGGTGAGATATTAGCTGTTAAATTTCTTTGATTTCTCTTTTAGGGTTTTTCTGTGTTGCTTAGTTTTACTTTCAATTGCAGATTGCAAACATCCGAAAACTGCTGAAGATTTTCTTAGATCTACATCCACAAGCAATTCTAAGGTTTCTACTAGTTCTACCTCAATTTTTGGTTTCTTTTTTTGTTTTTGATAAATTCAATTTTTGGTTTCTTTTTATTCTCATAATCAAAATCCTTAATTTGTTAATGGGTTTTTCTGTGTGTGTGTGTTGTTGCTTAAATCTCATTTTTATTTGACATAAGTTGCTTTGAAACTTTCTGGAATTTGTGTTTGCAATTGGTGTACTCAACTCATTTCATACAGAAAGTTTTACATCAATTGCAAACACAAACACCCCAACGGGTTGAAAGTAACATACTGGTTGAAATTCTGATGCTAATCCTACATGTTACAAGGAATGTCCAGCAGATTTGAAAGAAGGTATTACTAGCGTAATATTTGCATCCCCTAGGTGTTCAGAAATTCCAGAACTTGTGGCACTTAAGAAAATCTTTGAGAAGAAATATGGGAATGATTTTGTATCCGCTGCTACTGATCTTAGGCCTAGTTGTGGCGTAAATCGCCAGGTAAGTCTTCTCCTGACTGTAATTATGCTTGTATTTGCTTATCAGTAAACTACTAAACTATTAATTCTAAATGATATTCATATCAGTGTTTGTGAATTGCATTTTTCTTTTAGTTGATTGACAAGCTCTCTGTTCGCACACCTACCGGTGAAGTGAAGTTGAAAGTGTTGAAGGAAATAGCAAAGGAATATCAAATCGATTGGGATACTACAGAATCTGAAAATGAACTTCTCAAACCTCCAGAAGAGCTAATAGTATGTTTTCTTTCTATAGCTATCTATTAACCATTTTCTGTATGTTTTCTATCTCTTGATTTTTTATGCTTTTTTAAATTCTCATCTTATCAGGAAGGGCATAACACTTTTGTCAGTGCCAGCAGCTTACCAGTAAAGCCATCAACAGATGCATCCACCAAATTCAATAGGCCAGTTACAAGGTGATTCAAAACTTAATACTCTGTTACATATTTGCATTATTATTGTTCTTATCTTTTATTGGCATCTATGTTTAAAGTTTGTCACTTGATAATTTAGTGAATAAATTATTCACCTTTAATTTGTTGTTCACTTTCTTCTTCTTTTCTCTATTTTGCAGGTTATTGATCTCAAAGTCTCGGTGGATCTCTTGGAAAAAGAAAGAGGTTTTTACTTTTCAAAACTAAGGGATATAGAAATTCTTTGTCAAGCTACAGAACTGGAGAATGAATCTGTAAGAATTCCAGCCAAGGTTTGCATTGCTGTTTATTTTGCAGTGTGCATGTGATCATGTCAACTTCTATGTTATTTTTTGCAGATCTCAATTCCTGCTGAGGGACATGATAATTCCTTTGCTTATGTGATGTCAGAATGGACTAAGCAGCAAGGTGAGCATGCTTATGCTATTGTGTTTGCTAAGGTATCATTTTAATCCAGAGGAAATTGATACTGACTTGAGAGATTAGACTCCAAGTCACTTGGATTTATTACAATCTCTACAAAAGATAAATCCGTTGACTATAGGAATTAATTTACTAATTACTACCCAATATCTTTTGTAATTTCCTACATTTACATATCAGAAACAGAATCAGTATATGTATATATATATATATATATATATATATATATATATATATATATATATATATATATATATATATATATATATGTGTGTGTGTATATATAGGTTGATCATTTGAATTAACAAATGATTTCCTACATTTACATATCAGAAACAAATGATTTTGCCACCTTTTGTGTCAGCCTTTCTCGTTATTTTTGCTGTGTGGTCTTCAAGATTTTTTGAAACAAATAACTGTATAATATCTGATCAGATCTGCCATTGTCTTGTATGGTCATACGGAGAGCTTGTGTGCATCTGATCAGATCATGTTACTTGCACATAAGCAAGATGAAGTAATTTTTTTCTTCATGATATTTGCTTGCAGGTGAGATACAGGGGGCCTATCAAATAAAAGTTACTACAAGTGCCCTGGCCTTGTTTGCTAACCAGCAGGCACAATGAACTGTCGAAAACACATGTCCAAGGCCATCTGATTAAGGTGCGTGAATTTACACACACACACACACACACACACACACACATATATATGTGTGTGTATTCATTTTTGTTTTGTTATAGAGTGCTTGTTGATTATGAACTTTTTTGTCTCGTGAAGTCTAGCATAGGAATAACCACAAGATCAAAAGCTAAATCAAATCCAGATCAGTGGGTGATGTTGCCACTTCCTACAAAGGTAATTCCTTTTTGTTATATATTCTATTCTTCTGCGGTGGTTAGTTGTTTGGACATGCAGTGTTGTTAAAAAAAGTGCCATATACATCCGCAAAATGGCATTTTGTGACGGCCAATAATGACAGGATATTTGCATTCTGCTTTGGCCTGGAATCCTCTATCGACACATTATGGACATGTTATGTTTGATATAAGCTGGAAATGTCCTTTCCCCTGTGGCATATGTTTGCATTTCTTCTTGAACTGTGTAATTTTGTAGCTCCATCTTGCGAATTACTGCTGATTTCTGTGTGATTTTATCTTTGTTCCGTGACTGCAGTGCCATTATAGGAGTTCATTAGTCTAGAAGCTTTTTAAATCAGAAAATGACTTTCTTTCACAACCCAAAGTACAGTTTTAACTATTTCTAGGCTGAATTTCGACAATGCTACTGTAGTGTCATCATGATTGAAATTTTTTGTATAAATGTAATATATTTTCTCTCAATTTCTTGTAGATTGTGGCTTTACTAGCAGATGCATTAACTATAGTTATATCCAATATGTCTCAGTTTTTCTCACTGTGTAGACAATGTAACTGTGTTCATATTCTTAGTCAAGGGACAATGTAACTGTGTTCATATTCTTAGACAATGTAACTGTGTGCATATATTTTTTGTATTAGATTAAGAACTGTATTGTTTGGTTTTAGCCATGTTTCTTCATGAGCATCTCATTTTTCAAAAGACCATCTACTAGTTTGGAACGATCCTGCTTTAGCTTCTGAATCATGCATAATGTTTGTGTATGGCTACTACTGAGCTTTATCTTTGGTTGTTAAACATCTTTCTTTATGACTGTTTATTTTCTTTTCTCCGTATTCTGTAGGAGATAAGTAAGAATTATTTTTGCAGAAATGGATCAGATTATTGTCATTTGATTTCTGTTTATGTTGTTTACTGCCAGCCTCTATGGCTTTTTATGTGGATGTCCTAGCTCCCCTAGAAAAAATGCTCATAGAATTGTTTTTTTTCAATTTGTAGACTTGTTCAGCACATCAATGGAATGGCACAAATTAAGCAAGCCAAATTTGGATCTGTTGACATGGACTGTAGACTTATTTATGTTTGCAGGTTTTGTTCGCTGCTTCTCTGTTGAAAAATAACAAGGCAATTCATGAAGCCTTAATGGCATCAATGGCAAAGAAGGCATCTTTGATTTGCATGCACAAATCTATGGTTATTTATGATGCATTCTTTAAATATCAGACAAAGCCAATGTCATCTTTGGGGGACTTGTATCATGAAGGAAAAGAATTTGAGGTATAAGTATAATTCATTTTAAAGTGTTAAATTGTTAAATGATAGATTTGAAATACTGCATACATAGATGCTGAGTTATGGAAACTTAGAATTTGTAATATTCATGTATCAAGTTCTTGAATAGGGGTGCGTGATTTCAGTGTTGCTGATTCTTGTTGTGATCTTGCGGGTGCGTGCGTGATTTCAGTGTTGTGATCTTGCTGACTTTGATCTTGCGGGTGCGTGCGTGATCTCAAGGAAGAAGTTGGACTTGACTGCAGAAGAGCTTTCCGAGGAAAAGACTTGACTGCTGTTCACTGGTTTTGTAGATTACTGGTTTTGTAGATTGTAGAATGTATTTTGTACTTAAGTGATATATTTTGTACCTAAACTGACCAATTATAGTAGAATGTGATGAATTAATGACCAATTATATAGAATGTTTTTTTTATAATTGGTTTTGTTCTACTAATTTTGAAATGTTTGTTTTGTTGATTTGTTGGCAATCAATTAGTGGTGTCTGTAATTTGGATTGGCCATATTCCAAGTTACAGATGATTAGAGTGATGAATTTCGTATAACCATGGTGTAACCAAAATTTAAAAAAAAAAAAAAAAAAACTTTTAAGGTCAGGCGCAATAATGCTCGACTTTAAATCATACTTACGAAGTCAAGCAAGAATAAAAGCTTGACTTTAAATCATACTTACGAAGTCAGGCAAGAATTAATGCTTGACTTCGTAAGTATGATTTAAAGTCAAGCATTTATTCTTGCTTGACTTTAAATCATACTTACGAAGTCAAGCAAGAATAAAAGCTTGACTTTAAATCATACTTACGAAGTCAGGCAAGAATTAATGCGTGACTTCGTAAGTATGATTTAAAGTCAATCATTTATTCTTGCTTGACTTTAAATCATACTTACGAAGTCAGGCAAGAATAAATGCTTGACTTTAAAACAGACTTACGAAGTCAGGCGCAATAAATGCTTGACTTTAAATCTGACTTACGAAGTCAGGCTATCGCTTGACTTTAAAACTCCAGACATACAAAGTCGACTTAATAAAAGTCAAGCGCCCGCCTGACTTTAAATCCCCTTTTCGCCTGACTTTAAATCCCTTTTTTGCACTAGTGACTTGAGATCAAAGTCAATTAGCTCCATGACTAGAGCATCATCATCCAGGTTATTTCCAGCCCTTCTAGATGTGATTAGAGACCCATCACTAAGCCACTTTTCTTTCCATATTCTAACAGTAGAGCCATTCCCAATAATCCACTTACCACCCAATCTAATCGTGTCTCGAGCATTACAAATACTTCTCCAGGCATAACTAGGTTGATAGCCAACCTCAGCTTCCATGAAAGTGCCTCGGGGGTAGTATCTGCTGCGAAGAACGGCATCCAGCAGAGAGCCTTTCTCAGTCTCAAGTCTCCAGCAATGCTTCGTTAAACTCACTAAAACCTCTAAACCCAAGACCACCAGAAGCTTTGGGCCTAGAAAAAGAGTGCATGTATCTTACACACAAGTCTATCTCATAAAATGGTGGCCCAAAAAGAATTGATAGGTTTGAGTTTCAATGGAACTTCGTACGCGCGTTGTGGTTTGTAGGGAGAGCTTGATATAGCTACGGAAATTATTATCTCTTTAACATAGATAAGTGACCAAGTAAAGTCAAGCTGTCCTGTGGTGCACGAGGCTCTGGACCTCACACCTTTATAAAAGTGGATGACTTTTCAAACATTGACTTATTAGTCGTTTCCACCTATATAGGGGTGGAAATAAGCCGGGAGCCGAGCTTTGCAAGGTCTAAGTCTGGCCTGTGCTGAGAGTGTAGGCTTAAGTCTGATCTATGACATGTCGTAGGCCCAATATTTAGGTCTGACTTGGTCTTTTTGAAAGTTTGTCAATGCGTGAAAGCTTGTTTAAAAGTCTGCTTCATTTTTTTATGAAAGCCTCAATCTTTGAGTGGTATATGCTTTTGTAAATAGACTAATTAAGTTTTATTTTATATACATCAAATTTAAATTCTGTTTTATAAATATATGTCAATATATTTAAATTAACCAAAAATATTGGCAATTTTATGATTTAACACAAAGTACAAAATTTTATATATGACTATAATAATAGTAATAAAAATATTATCTATATTTACTTATATAAGTTAGCTCAGTAGGCCTAAAAGGCCTTTTTGATGACACGTAGTGTGGTCTTTTTAGCTAAATAAGTTTTCAAAAAAGCCTTAGTCTGATTTATTTAAAACTTGGTCTGACCTGAGCCTAACGTAGGTTGGACCATAGACCCATGTTGGACGGTCGGGCCTATTTCCACCCTACACGGTTTTTTTTGGGTGAAAAAAAAAGTCGTGATTTTATTGTGTCGCAAGGATTACTGTATGATTTTTTTCTCATAGAGGTTTCATATATTTTTTGGTGAAACATAGAGGTCTCATATGCGAGCCCATCATCGCATGATTTGTAGGTGTCGTATAGTAATATATATATATATATATATATATATATATATATATATATATATATATTTGAAGCAGTATAGTAATAGATTTAATTGATATGTTTAAGTGATATAGTTAATTGAATAATTTATTATGCCTCTTACCTATAGGTGTTCTTGAAGGACAATTGTTTGCACCATATATCTTACCTTTTAAGCGAACAACACCTTGGGCCTGTTTTGGCGCCAAGTGACTCAGCAATGCTTCAAGGATAATTTCGTCAATTCAGGTTATTTGCTTTTCTCTCCCTCTCTGAGCAAGTGAAACACGTTTCACTCCTTTCCTGTCCCTTTCTTCTCTCTTCTTCTCGTCTTCCTCTCTTTCCTTCTCTCTCTATCACACAACTCACTTAAAAACAAAAACACTCCCTCCTCACAACACACACACTTTCGGCTGAGAGAGGAGAAGAGAAAGAAAAAAGAAAACTTAAGCTTGAGAGGGAGAGAAAGTCGTAGAGGGAGAAGAGAGGAGAGGGAAGCCACCTTCACTTGCATGTTCCTCTTCTTTCCATCAATAGCATCAGTTTTCTTTGCTCTTTCTTTCTATACCAAAATCATAACCAGCAACCTACTCTTCTCGTCTTCACCATTTTTGCCCCTCAAGGTCCATATGGGTCAAACTTGAATCCTCCTCCCACCATTTTTAATTTGAGCTTGAAAACCAACATTTGAAGCTTTGTCATTGAGGTTTGGGTGATTTTCGAAGGGCCATAGAGTTTTGGTTGCTGTGGGTTAGCTTTGGGAAGGGTTTGGAGTCCTGGTTGCTGTCCTTGAGTTGAGAAAATCGGTTTTGGGAGCCTTTGGTTGTTGATTATGCTTTAAAGTCTCCTCTCCATAGAAACACAGTGAGTTCTTCGACTCTTTGTACCTTAATGTTGCTGTTTATATGTGAGGACAGTAGTATGGGATGGAAATTCAGGTGCTGGACTTGAAGTTTCAAATGGAAATGTGGAAGAAAAAAAATTAAAATAAGGATTTTGTTGAATAGTTCTTGAATGTAGGGTTTTATTGGATATTGTAGCTTGTATCAATTGTTTCAAGTGGTGGCTTTATTGAATTAAGAGTTCCTTATGTATTTTTAATATTATTTTTGGTTTCCTAGATGCTTATATTGTTGTTTTTAAAATTGATTTTGTTTGCCTTTGAATTTTCAGATTCGTGTGTTTAGGGCGCTATTATTATTGTTGGAAAACACAGTTATCAATATTCATTAGTTTTTAACATTATTATATACCCTTTTTTTGACAAGAATTATCATATATCCTTTTGTTTCTTAGTTTTGCAACATTCATTATATTTATCTTCATGCAGAAAACTTCATGCAGAACCCTTTTTTGACAAGAATTATCATATATCCTTGTGTCCTAAATTTTGTTTTGATCCGTAGGTACCCATACGTTACTGGATCCTCTGTCATCGCCATCAAATACAAATATGGGATTCTTATGGCAGCTGATATGGGAGGTCTGATGCTAAATCTCATCAATTTGTATTAACATCATAGCTCTCTTTCTATGAACTTTGTAATTTGGTAGAAAAAATTATGTGCTTTCTTATTGTTCACTCTTTTACTTTTTTCTGGTAGTTCTTAGTTTGGTTTCTGGATGCTATGTTTAGATTTTGCTCCCTCAGATTTTAATTGTAGTACTTAACTGGGATTCTGTCTTCATGCCAAAATGCTCTAACCTAATTCTTAAGGAAAAAAATTGTTGAAAATAAACTTGGATTTCATACAGCTGCCGGTTTTAGTAGTTGACCTCTGATTCCTAAATGTGCCTCTGCAAACTTAATGCAGTGTTTAATATATGCATGAATTTGTTTGATATTGCAGCTTTCTATGAATTTTGGCTCAAAGGTGATGGTATTGTTAATTCTGGATCAGCTTTTGAAGAAGTTTTGATACCAATGGTAAGTTTAATTTTTGTGTAGAATATTAGTTTCTTGATTGTGGTTTCGGCTACATATTGAAGGTATGTAGATCATGGGAAAGAGATGTTTCACATGGGATTTATGTTGATAATTGATAGTGGGGTGAATCTGTTATTGATTCCAAAAAACGGCACAATGTTGCGTGTTGTGCTTCTATTACATGTTTAATTTTCTTGGCTATAGATCTGCTAGGGGAAGGGCATTTTATACATTGTTGATTTGGCTTTTGAGTCACTGTTTTGTTGAGCTTTGAGTTTGGGATTTGGTTTTGGTTTTGTCATTTATGCTTTACTGAGTTATAAATCTATTGGTGTCTAAATTGAATCAATTCATGCAGGGTCTATCAACTGGACTACTCAGACAGGCCACATACACCACTGCTCGACTTGGAACATTTAGGTGAGTTCTTAATTCGTATGGACACTTCCGATTGAAGATGTGTCCGACACGACACCGACACTTCAATTACATATTTTTTTCAAATTAAAATCGGTGTCTGCATGTCAGTGTCCGTGTTCGTGTCGTGTCTGGTGTCCATGTCCGTGTTGGTGCTTCAGAAGCTGTTATTTTAGTTTCTGAGATGGGGTTTTCCTTTTCTTTTTCACTAAAACTTGCATTATTGTTGTGGTTTTTAAGAAGATCTCTTGCAATTCACATGATAATTTCTTGAAAAAACACACAAATGGGCGGTTACTCCATTAAACATGGATAAGATTTACTGATTTTATCACTATAAGACACATCATTTTTATGGTTTTAACTTTTAAACATTTTGTCTTAATGGTTTTAATGTTATATAAAATCTTGACCAACAAAGCAATTGAGGCTAATGATGGCAAGCCCCCGCCACTCTACCAGAAAGCTCTTTGTGGGCTCTTCATGGGAAAGAGATGGTTTCAGCTACATATTCCAGCTACAATATTAGTTTTTTGTGTAGAATATTAGTTTCTTGAATAACCTTATGCTTAGCACAAAGCAACATGGTGGTAGCCGATAACACTAAGTTAGTTTAGTTTAGCGACAGATGAATTACAACACTTATTTTGACCAACTATCAGAAAGTTCCTACTCACCTAGCTATTACTTAGGCGTCTCAATATGACCTGTTATCCCATACAACTTGAACCGACCTAGCACAAGAAACTATGTTTTCAAATAGTTGCAAAATTTGTCATTCCTATTGGTTGCCATTTATTATGATGTCAAGCATTTCTTTCTATCTGAATAGTGGCTGCACATAGAAAATAATTGATTTCAAATTGTCTATTGTCTGTGCATGATTAGAAATCTAATTTGGTTTTTTATTTTGCAGATAGCTCAAATTGTGGTGATAAAGGTGAAACACAGGTGCAATCATGTCCTAGAACTTGGCTTTCTCTTAGGTGGATTTCCCAAACTGTTTCCTCAAAATTGGAAGGGTGGTGTGACTATTATTATGCCCATTACCCTTTCTCAGGTATTTGATGATTGGCCACTAAGGCCAAAACAATGTTCTCTCTTTTGCTTGAAGTCAAAAGTATTTGGTTTTAAACACATGAAACACAAAGTCTCGGCATGAAACCTTGCTATGATACTATAAATGGACAAAAAAGAGATGCTTAGTGTTGCATAGAGGTTGATTTGCCTGATTGATTATTAGGGTCAGGAGTAGTATTGGAGTTGAGAGAAAGATTGTTTGTTCACTACAAAAGCTATAGCATTTGAAGATGGTTACTAATTGGTACATAGTTGAAGCAGTGCTTGAAGAAGAGGAAATTTGCAACTACACATGAAGATAGATTACAGAAACTGGAAAAAATCTATATGATGGAAATGTCTTCTTTTTTGAAAATCTTCTAACTGCTCAATGCCTAAAACAGAAGGGCATGTGCTTGCTGGGATTGGGGATGGCACAAATGAATCTTCTAATTCTAACTTGACTTCTAACTCTAACTATAACTTTTGACTTCTAATTCTAACTTGACTCCTAACTCCAACTATAACTTTTGACTTTTAATTCTAACTTGACTTCTAACTCGACTTCTAACTCTAACTATTTCACTCATTTTCTTTTTTATTTGTTACTCTTATATCCATATATATATATATATATATATATCTTCTAACTCTAACGTTTTTTACTTTCTTATTGGTTCTAACTCTTACTTAGTCTAATTACTCTCATTGCTAACTTAATATTAGTAGTGCATTTGTTATTAACTTTTTCTTTTTTTACTTTGTTGCTCTTATATATATATATATATATATATTGACTTCTACTTCAAACTTGACTTCTAACTCTAACTATTTTTTTTTATTTTTTTTATTGTGACTTCTTACTCTAACTTTTTTTACTTACATATTGGTTCTAACTTTTTTTTACTTTCATGAGATGTTTCTTTTGTAATCTTTTGGGCTTTTTTTTATGTTTTTATTACTTTACTATTTAAATTTTTTCTTAATATCTAATCTTTAATCAAATTTCCTTAATACCTAATCTTCAATCAAATTAAAAGCGTTAATTTCGTTGATACTAGCTCTCCCCGTGCATTGCACGGGAGATGAGGCTAGTATACTCTCATTCATCGACCATCGTGGCGCATATACTACAAACTTGATGTTCAAGCATGAAAGTACTCACATATGTTCTTGGGATGTCTTCGTTCAGTTTTGTGTATTCCCGAGCGTTCAAAAAATTATAACTCTAAAATATGTTCTCAACCTAGGTGAAGAGTCATTGTATTTTTATTTCCAAGGTTGAGAACATATTTTAGAGTTATAATTATAACTCTAATTGATATCGTTTTCATACGCCAATAGTAATTGGATGAATTTAGATATTCAAGATTGTGTTTATGCCATTCTTTTGATTGAGTGATGTATACAGTCTTGTTGATGCATATATAATAATTAACGATATTTTTGAAAAAAAATAAATTTTTACGTGTAGACAAATCCAAAATTATAATTTCAAGACAACTATTAAACATGTTTGGAAATATATTTGTGGTGCAATTCTCAAACAATTTATTATTTATAAATTATTCCTAAATGCTATTACTATGAGTAAATTATTAAATAATTTAATTCATAATGTTCGTAAATAGATTTACGGACAATGATATTTTGAGAAAAAGTTTTTTTTTGTTGACCAAGTTTTGAGAAAAAGTTGAAAAGCTGAAAGGGGTGTATGATACAAACAGTCTGGGTGTATATGATAAAACCTTTTGTCTCATTCTCTGTGGTCCAGTCCAAGGCTACCGAAAACTGAACTGAACTCGTCAATAGTGGGCCTAATATTTGGATCCAATGTGACTGTCCAACGATCCAATCCAAGCCCAACCAACATAATGATAAGGTTTTTTTTTGTACCCCCACACCTTCACTTTATACCCCCACGCACCCAGTGAAAAGACGCTTATACCGTTGACCAGTTTACAAAATTACAATTACCTTTTCATTTTTCACTTACATCCGTTTTACAGAGAGAGAGAGAGTCTGTCATTTTCGCGTAAAGCGGATCTACATACATCTGTTTTCTTTCCAACGGATCTACCTACATCCGTTTTCCAGGAAAATGGAACTACATACTTCCGATTTTTACGAAACGAAATTACATACATCCGTTTGAAGCCAACGGAAATAAGTACTCCCGTTTACATCCGTTTCTTCGCAACGGATGTACATACATCCGTTTTGGAACTATGTTCATTTTTTAATTTTTTTTGTTTTTGCAGTGCCTTTTCAAAGGGTCGGTGGCCGGATCCCCCGTGATTCACCGGGCTTGATTTTGCGTGGGGAGAGTTCTTCACGACCGAGTTTGCGAGGTGGTGGTGACCTGGTAGATCACTACAAGAATTTCGTCCATTTCCGGCGGATTAAATCCGCCAGTAAATTACCGGCGGATTTTGGGCGTTACCGGCGGATTTAATCCCCCGATAAATTACCGGCGGATTTTGAGCGTTACCGGCGGAATTGTTTTGCGTAAAAATTTTTAATTTTTTTTTAAAAATAATCCGCCGGAAATGGCTATTACCGGCGGATTTTTAAAATTTTTTATTATTTTTTTTTTAAAAAATCCGCCGGTAACGCACATTACCGGCGGATTTTTTAAAAAAAAAATAATAAAATTTTTTAAAAATCCGCCGGTAATAGCCATTTCCGGCGGATTATTTTTAAAAAATTATTTATTTAATTTTTTTACACTCTTTCTCATTTCCTATAAATACAACTTTCTCCTACACTCTTCTCATTCTCTCATTTCACTCTTTATTTCCTTCTCATACTCTCCAAATCTCCATAAATTTCTCTACATATCTCTCTTTCATATTTCTTTCAAATCTTTATTTCCCCTTTCTTCTTCCTTCTCATTCAATCTCTTATCAAATCTTCTCACATACATACACTTCATTTTTCTCAATCTCTTCTCAAAATCTTCACACATTTATACACTTTATTCTCAATCTCTTCTCAAATTCTTCACACATTTATACATTTATACACTTTCTTCTCAATCTCACATACATACACTTCATTTTTTTCAATCTCTTCTCAAAATCTTCACACATTTATACACTTTATTCTCAATCTCTTCTCAAAATCTTCACACATTTATACATTTATACACTTTCTTCTCAATCTCACATACATACACTTTATTTTTCTCAATCTCTTCACACAAATAATTAAATAATTAAAATAATATTAATTTTTTAAATAAACGAATTTTAAAAAAGAAATAAATTAAATAATAAATAAATAAATTAAAATAAACGAATTTAAAAAAAGAAATAAATTTAAAAAAACAAAAAAAATTAAATAATATTAATTTTTTAAATTAACGTATTTAAAAAACATTTTTTTTAAAAAAATTAAATAATTACCGGCGGATTTCGGGTGATTACCGGCGGATTTTGGGTGATTACCGGCGGATTTCTAAAAAAAAAAATTTTTTAAAAATAATTACCGGCGGATTTTCCGCCGGTAATTACCAGCGGATTTTTCCGACGGAAAATCCGCCGGTGACCGTTACCTGCGGATGAATTTCCGGCGGACAAAATCCGCCGGTAATGTCGTCGATTTTGGCCATTACCGGCGGATTTTGGCCGCCGGAAATGTACGAAATTCTTGTAGTGGATACTCTTGGTCCGCTTCAGGAATGCGGGACATGCGTCTCACCGTCGTAGGCGCGCCCAGGGGCAGGCTGTGGAGGATGAGGAGGATCAACAAATGCAGGAGCAGTATCAGATGGATGAGGAGCCTGAGTACCATCACTATCAGCAGCTGTACAAGGCTGATGACCAGCACCAGTACGAGGCACATGAGGAGCAGGAGCATGCTGACATAGGACCTATGGATGGTTCTCTCCCCACTAGATTTGATGCTCATGTAGCATCTAAGATACTTGGAGACCAGGTAAATATAATTTAATATATTTATTTACATAGTGTTGTTATATAAATTTATAGATTAATAGTATAAGTAAATTTATTTATTTTTAATTCAAACATTTGTGTAAGTTGAAAGTATCTGCACATGCATGGCAACAAAATCGGTCAGACGTTGGTCCCTTATTCACAAAATCAGGGGTTTTGGGAGTATATTCGGCAGTCAGGATTAGCCCCCATCGTCAGTTCAGCTTACACGACTGTGGATCATGAGCTGCTATCTGCTTTTGTGGAGAGATGGCACCCAGAGACATCGTCATTTCAACTACCATTTGGTGAAATGACGATTACTTTGGATGATGTGTCATGTCTGCTACATCTACCATTGGCTGGTAGTTATTTCCGGTCTCCTGCTCAGTCAGTTACCATTGATGATGCCATCCAGCTGGCGGTGAGCTTCCTTGGGGTTACTCTTGCTGAGGCGACAGAGAAGTGCATTGCCAGTAGGGGGCCATATTTCCGGTTTGACTGGCTGCTGGAGATAGCTAGTCGTCATATAGGCATTGACCAGACTTGTGCTGTCAGGGCATTCATCTTGCTTATTTTGGGGATGAGCATTTTTTGTAGCAAGACTGGCACCAGAGTTGAGGCAAAGTGGTTGCTCTTACTGGAGGACATCACCGCAGCTAGCGGATGGGCATGGGGACCAGCAGGTTTAGCTTTCTTGTACGACCAGCTGAGCTTTTCATGCCTAGAGGGTACCACTCAGTTAGGGGTATGCCACGTTGTTCATGGTAAGTTAATTATTTTTTTATTTTAACGAGTTTGTTTGATTTAATGTTAAATACTTTATTTTTAACGATATTGTTTATTTGTGCATTTCAGTCTTGGATCTTTGAGTACTTTCCCCAGATAGTTGTGCGGGGGGAGACTGGGACCACATCCGGTCCTAGGTGTGGGTTTTGGAAGAGGAGGAAGACGGATGCGGTCAAGCTGGATGAGTATAGGAGGAGGATTGATGCTTTGACTCCTGAGGATGTCATCTGGAGACCATTTGAGGGCCACCGGCACGAGAGACCCTTTGATCAGATGTCATTAAATAGAGGTTTCTTGATTTGGGAGGACATCACTGTTCCCCACATGCCGGATAGGTGCCTCCGGCAATTTGGATACATTCAGGTGATCCCTCGTGACCCGCTTCGTGGCCGGCCACCGTATACTGAGATTATGATGCATATCACCAGGTGGGGGGACAGTGTTCGGGAGGTTTTGAGCACTACAGCTCCTGCTACTGAGCTGGGTGAGCTTCATCAACAGTACTTGACATGGTACGTTAGGGTATCAGTTCCTCGTCTCCTTCTAGCACCACCAGCAACAGCACCAGGTGTGAGGGGACCTGAGGAGAAACTGATGATTGTGAGCGAGCAGCTGGGGTCGGCACTTGCGTCAGGAGACATTCATCCTCAGTCTCGGACGTACAGACGGCTCACGAGGTTGCTTGATTTGGTAGAGGGACGGGATTGATTTTTCCCGTTGTAGTGTACGATATTTTTACTACTTGGATTGTACTGTTTTAGACTAGTTTATTATATTAGACTATTTAAAATAAAATTTTATTTTCACTGATGCAAACATGCAAACTAACATAAAAAGTAAAACACAAACAACAACAGAAACATAAACAACAGCAACAACAAATACAACTCTAAACTACTGGATAAAAACGGCGTAAAATCCCATGGACGCTCCGTTGATGCTTCACATACAGCTCCAACGGCCTACGCTTCTGAAGCATGTCATGGATGTTCAACATGCTTTGTACATCGTCATCCGTCCTAATCCTCATGGACGAGAAATAGATGCGGCCATCGTCTCTGCGCTCCGGTTTGTCATAAGTGATACTAGTGACCTCATGGTCATCACCAACCACTTGAACTTTGAGCTCCACTTTATCCTTCAAACCGGCGTAGCTGGTGCTTTCTCAGACCCTGCATAAAATAGGGTTTGGACATGAGAAGTAGACACCTTCTTCTGTCATGGTGATTTGGCTGCCATGGTGAATAGCGGTAAGCCCGTTCTCACTTGAATACTGAGTTGAACAAATTTCCATTTTGGAGTGAAATGTTGGTGTGAAAAGAATGAGGGTGAGTGTGGGTATTTATAGGAATCGTCCTTGATTATCCACCGTTGATATTGTCGGTGCGATCTAGACCGTTAAAAATATATTCGTTGGGGCACAGTTATCAAGAAGAACAAAAGTGGGCCGTTGATAAAATCTGGCAGTGGAATCATGTCCGTTAAAATTAAATAAAAACGGATTTAGCTATAAGGGACATACACCCGTTTCGTAATTTACGAAACGGATGTACCTTATTGCTAGCTACTTCCATTAGCAAAAACTGTAGTAACGGATGTATTTTGACAAAACTTACTTCCGTTATGATATTATTGTAAAACGGAAGTAGAATTTTTTACGTAAATCCGTTAGCCAATTTTTAAGTTAAACGGAATTATGTCTATTTCAGTAAATCCGTTTTGAAATTTTCTTTAAGACGGATGTACATGTCTGGTATGTACTTCCGTTTTTGTAAATTTCAACAGGGGTATTTTCGGAATAAAATTTTTGGTGGGGGTATAAATTGAAAAAGTGGGGTGGGGTACAAATAAAAACCCTAATGATAATAGAATCCCAAAAGAATACCTCCATGTTAGACTTTATACCTCCCAAATTTTTTTTGAGTTTAATTTATATACATATACATATATAATGGATAGGTTTTTACATGCACAACCCGTCGCACTTCGTGGAATGGTTGGTTACTAATTAATTAATTGATAGTTATTAATTGATTAACTGGTGGTTACCAATTGACTAATTTGTTTTTAATGACGTGTAAACCTTTAATTGATAAATAACATAAAATACTTATACACTTATTGTGTATACAAATTAAATCTATTTTTTACCCCATTTTATCCCTTCCATTTCTCACCCGTCTAAAAAGTTTATTTTCTT
Source organism: Astragalus membranaceus (assembly GCA_039519185.1). Lineage (NCBI taxonomy): Eukaryota > Viridiplantae > Streptophyta > Magnoliopsida > Fabales > Fabaceae > Astragalus > Astragalus membranaceus. The sequence goes on from CM076850.1 coordinate 163,111,880, forward strand.
TTGTCAAATTCAGTAATAGAAGGTGAATTTCTAGAATGTTTATTTTACATTATCACAAATTTCAAACTTTGAAATTTCCAAAATGTATTTTTTTACACTATCGAAAATTTCAAACTTTGAAATTTCTGAAATGTATTTTTTTACACTACCGAAAGTTTCTGAAATTTCTAGAATGTATTTTTTTTTACAATTCAAATATTTTAAAATTTCTAGAATGTATATTTTTTTTTATTCTAGCAGAAATTTCAATTTCTAGAATGTATTTTTTTATACTATTAGAAATTTCAATGTTCAGAATTTTGAGTAGTGTAAGAAAACTTTGGGGCGGCGACGAGAGTTTAATAAAACGTGGTTATGGAATCAAATGAGGAGGTATGGAGTTTGTCTTTTCCTTTTTACCAAAAATAAATAAAACTGCCAACCTAAATATCACCATTTATTTTTCTTTTTACCTTTTTTCACATAGATACTAAGACTAATAGAGGATAACGGATAAGAGAGCTTATAGCAATGAGCTCGTGGTTGATAGATGATAGCAGATAAACTAGCAAATTGAATTTAAAAGCCTAAAGTGCTCCCGGGGTCCCTTATTTTTATTTAAAGTAACGAATTAGTCATTTATGTTTTTTTTGTTCCAAATAAGTCCTTTATCTTTCAAATTTTTGACACATAAATCCTTTTCCGTTAACAATGCTGATTTATGTGTCAAAAAAATGATTTATGTGTTAAAAATTTGAAACATAAAGGACTGATTTGGGACAGAAAATGATTTATATGTCAAAAATTTAAAACATAAATGACTGATTTGGGACAAAAAAAAGATAAAGGACCAAATCGTTATTTTAAATAAAGATAAGGGACCCCGGGAGCACTTTAGCCAATTTAAAATGTTTGGTAAAATTAACGACTGAACTAGCTTATAGAAATATAAAATGACATAAATAGATTTTTGTAATTAATATTTAAATATGAGAGAGAATATTTATTTAGTGGAGGATAAATGAGAAATTTAATTAAAGTAACAAAGCTAAAAGTGAGAGAAAAAATGAAACGTTATAAGCTACAAGCTTAAACGCTACTTAAGTGACGTTTAAAAAAATGCTATAAGCTACTAAAAATTCTATAAGCTAACATGCTTAACACTTACAGAAGGCTTATATTTTATAAGCTATCCATTATAAGCTAGCGGATTGATATTGCAGAACACTGCCTAAGACAAAGATACTACTGCAGATTTAATTATAAGTAAAAATATATTTAAATTTGGTAAACTCAAATATAAGCTCTAATCTACGTATACTTTATTATTAATTCAAAAATCCTTAAAGTGACGTTATTTAACGGAGGATAAATGAAAATTTTAATTAAAGTAACAAAGCTAAAAGTGAGAGAAAAAATGAAACGTTATAAGCTACCGGCTCAAACGCTACTTAAAGTGATGTTTAAAAAATGCTATAAGCTAATCATGTTTAACACTCACAGAAGGCTTATAATGGATAGGTTATAACAGATAACACCGCCTAAGACAAAGATACTACTGCAGATTTAACTATAAGTAAAAAAATATTAATATCCGGTAAACTCTAACATAAGCTCTAATAACCCAGAGCGTGAGATTCAACGGTTGGGGTTGATCCTCCCTTAACCAATGGTCGGGAGTTCGATCCCCGCATTGGGTACGGAGCAACGTTAAAACTCTGGGCCAACTGTCCTGCCCCTCGAGGCAGCTACAATGAGCGGGGGATTAGTTACTGCTGTCCGTACGGTGGATACCCGGGTTTACCAAAAAAAAAGATAAGCTCTAATTTACCTATACTTAATATTATTAATTCAAAAATCCTTAAAGCAATTCATTAATTAATATTGTGTGGAGGAAATTTGGGTTTAGCAATGGTGATTTAAAAATTTGAAGAGACAAAAAATTTCAGACAACAAAATTAGTTTGATTGGATGGAGTAGTAACGGATAACAACAAGTAACAAAATCAACGGTTGCAGACAAATGGAAGGAAGCAATGGGGTGGCCCAAAGAGAAAGCGCGAACAATCACGCTCTTTGTCTTGAACTGAAAAAGTAGGAAGGAAGCATATGTTTAGTAAGAATGTGCATTATTATTCCTGATATCTGCTGATTGATGATGAAGATCATGATATCGGTAACTAACTAGAGTCCACACACACCTTTGAAATTGAAATTGAAACCCTTGCATTGCATTGCATATTTCCATTCCTAATGTTTGATGCATAAATTGAATAATGATCAGTAAAGCAATGCCAACGTGTTACTTCTCTCACATCCTCTCTCCTCCAAATCTCACTATCTTTCCTCACTCTCCTTCTATAGTTGCTCAAAACAGAAGGGTTTTTGAACCGCACAAGAGCAGCACCTCAATAATTCGTTCAATTACCAAAAAGACCTTGGCGGCTAGCGGTGTAGATGTTGAAACTGAAACTGCGGTGGTTGAGAAACCCCAAACAGGTCGCTTCAATGTTTCCAGCGGCTACCCTTCCCCTTTCGGTGCTACAGTTCGAGACAACGGGGTCAATTTCGCCATTTACTCTCTCAATTCCCTCTCCGCTACTCTCTGTTTGTTTACTCAATCTGACTTCCAGAATGTGAGTTCTTCATTCGAAATCAATTCAATTGCAGATTATCTGAAAACTTGTGGTAGATTTTCTAATTAAGTTTTTCTTTTTGTTTGTTTCTTGCAGAATCAAGTGACAGAATACATTCCTTTAGATCCGTTGAGGAATAAAACTGGATGTGTCTGGCATGTATTTCTAAAAGGAGATTTTAGAGATATGTTATATGGATACAAATTTGATGGCAAGTTTTCTCCTCAAGAAGGACTCTACTATGACTATTCTCGTGTATTACTTGATCCTTATGCAAAAGTTAGTGCCTCCTCTTTTTCTTTTAATTATTATAATTGATATATAAATAAATCAACACTAGTAGTGTAGTGAAGAACAATACAAGAAAACCATATCTATTTTTTTAATTAATTAATTAATTAATTTGAAATATTGCAGTGGATTGTGGACCCTAATAATATACTACTTATTTGTCTAGGCAGTTATAAGAAGAGGAGAGTTTGGGGCTTTAGGATCTGATGGTAATTGCTGGCCCCAAATGGCTGGCATGATACCTTCTAATGATAAGAAGGTACTTTATTTATTTTTTATTTTACGGTTGTTTAATGCTTACTCAAATTTTTTGAAGATTTTTTTTCATTTTTTTTGCTATGTAATTTGTTTAGTTTGACTGGGAAGGAGACTTGCCTCTGAAATATCCACAAAAGGATCTTATTATATATGAAATGCATGTGAGAGGGTTCACAAGGCACGAGTCAAGCAATACCAAGTTCCCTGGTACATATCTTGGTGTAGTGGAGAAGCTTGACCACTTAAAGGTGAAGTTTCTGATCATTTTCTAAAAATAGCATCAGTAAATCCTTGCACCATATTATATATAGTTTGTTATCAGTTACTAGTTAGCGAGTAGTTTAGTGATGCGTGTAAATAGGCTGATGTAATCACTTGTATTAAACCTTCTCATTTGTATCATTTTATCTTCTTCACTAAAATGCCATTTTAGATTTCTCTCTTTTCATTCCATGGATGTCATGTTTACCAACATGACATTTCTACCGACGACGGCTATGCGAAAAACGGTGCAATGTTTTTTAATTTCGCCTGTAAAAAAGTTGATTTCTATGTGTTATTTTGTGGGTTCAAAAAGCTATTCATCTATAAAGAAAATTTTCAGTACATAATGTGTCCTCGTCTAAAAGAAGTAATATTAAATCCGATAATTGTGCTCACAAATCTGTCATTTTATCTGCACGAGGATGGATCTCCTTGACAACGAAGCCTTGAACCAAAAACCCTTGACAAAAAGCTTCTAGCATCTCTCATGATAATAATACTTTATCAAATGGATTGTACACTTCAGAATCTAACTATGATGAGCTCCTCAGTGGCAGAAGGAAAGCCCATGTGTCTTCATTTAGGGCAAAGGAAAAGGCATACTTTTTCACCGAAATATCACCGTGCATGACAGGAACTTGATAATGGAGTTAGTAGTAGACTGTGAGCTGGCGCATACTATCATCAATGTTTGGAAAATTGAGTCTCTAGCTTTGGTGCCTTATGTTATTGCTGAACCAAAATTCTCCCAAACCATAAATTAATGTCTACATAAATATTCATTGTCCATACAGTTCTCCAATGCTGTTGGATCCACAATATTTGTTTTGCATGAACATGGGAGTGCAACTTTTTTGTGTTCCCACAGTATTAAATTACTACATGAATGCAATGCATAATTGTTATCTAATACATAATGAATCTGTTTGCATTTGGCATTATTCATTTTGCAGGAACTTGGAGTAAATTGTATAGAGTTAATGCCATGTCATGAGTTCAATGAGCTGGAATATTTCAGTTACAATTCTGTACAAGGGGACTATAGGTAAGAGAGCCATTTGGTAATGAAATCATTATCATTCGTATCATTGACTTCTGGTTATATTGCATTCAAGTCAGATGCTAATCATTGTTTTCCATTTGTTTTAATCATTATTATTTTTAACCCTCGATGCCTTGCATCAAATCATGGACTAATTGGATGGTATTTTACACTTTAGGGTCAATTTTTGGGGGTATTCAACCATCAACTTCTTTTCACCAATGATCAGATACTCATCTACCGGTATACAAAACTGTGGCCGTGATGGGATTAATGAATATAAATTCCTAATCAAAGAGGCACACAAACGAGGAATAGAGGTAATCGTTATCACACATGATGTCATCCTGTTAATTGTCTATTGTTTCTTCTTCTTTTTTACTTTTATTTAGATTAAATTATGCTTGCATTGCTATATTCCTGGAGCAGGTTATCATGGATGTTGTTTTCAATCATACAGCTGAAGGGAATGAGAAGGGTCCCAATATTTCTTTCAGAGGAGTTGACAACTGTGTGTATTACATGATAGCACCCAAGGTATTCCTCAAATGTTTTATTCTCTGCTTCTGCTAGTTGGTTGTAAATTTTGAGGCCTTGGATGAGCTCAAATCTTAAAGAAAAAAAAGGCTGGTAAAATCATACAAAAGAAATTCATGGTAAAAATATTTCCAGTTAGAAATACTTAAGTAATTAACTGCTAAACTAGTTAGTACTGATCAAATAGTAGCCACTCTGTAACCACTTATTACCTTAGTTGATCACCTGAGTAATTAGCTATTCATAAACTGGAAATACTTGCCAAAAATTTCTTTTTTGTAATTTTCCCACAACATTTATGATATGCAACATTTATCCAAACTTATTTGTACATAATAGATAAAAGTCCATTTAATATGATTTTTTTCATTTCTTCACCGTAGTTTCTCGATGGTTCACTCTCATTTAATCCAACCAAAGCAGATATTATGCTTTAGGAGTGTGAATTCCTGATTTGGAATTTAACTCTCATTTGTTGTTTAGGCATGATGCTTCCAAATCTGAAAAGTAGGTCAGTGCATTGAGCATACAGAAGTAACGGAACACTACAAGATACCAAATTCCTATAACTAAAATGAGAAAAGAAAGGTATCAGAGACAATGCTAAAATCAATTTTCTTTTTTTGACTGGTGCCTAAAATCAAATATTTTGTTTTGTTGTCAAGTCAATAATTCTACTTCCCAGCATGACAACAGCTCAGGATCAGTATTATCCTATTAGGTAGCATCCAGTGAACTGGAACCTTTGTAATTTGCTTACCGGCGTGATTAGCTTAAAATCTCCATCTTACTTCTTAAGGCTTGTATTTATTATGCAGACTGAATTTTTAAGGCTCTTTTTACTTTTCAAGTTTATTTATACTTGCATGTTTTGTTTTTTAAACCATGGATAATGTCAACTACAGCCACTTTCATGTTTTTAGGGGGAATTCTATAACTATTCAGGATGTGGGAACACATTCAATTGCAACCATCCAGTTGTACGGCAATTTATAGTGGACTGCTTAAGGTATGTTTACAATGATTATTGATGGTATGCTTATGAAAGATTCTTGACTTTCGTGTCTATGGCATTTACATGCTTGTATACATAGCCACACCATGAACGTATGTGCATGTTTATATAAGATCTAGATCCCAGATTATTGATTTAGTTCCTAGTAGCACATCACTTCTCACATAATTTACCTTAACAATGCTATGTTTTTTACTCCTTTTTTATTTTTAATGTATAATTGTATATATACTCTTTCAGTTTGTTGCACTTGGTCAGATATATTTCAATTGTTATTTACAAGGGAATTATAAATTGCTATTATATCAGATTGGAGGTCTTACTATTTTTCTCGCTGGCAACAGATATTGGGTAACAGAAATGCATGTGGATGGTTTTCGCTTTGATCTCGCTTCTATTATGACCAGGGGTAGCAGGTTATAAATCATAAATTCATTTTTTACTCAAATTTTACTGGAGACCAATGCGTCTTACTGTTCATATTTTCCTATTCTTGTTTGTTACCAGTCTCTGGGATGGAGTTAACGTATTTGGTACTCCAATAAAAGGTGACTTGCTGACAACTGGAACCCCTCTAGGCAGCCCACCATTGATTGACTTGATCAGTAATGATCCAATACTTCGCGAAGTGAAGGTTTTTCAACTTACATAGTGCTTTCAAATCAAGTGCAAAGTTTTATCTATTTAAGTCTGAGGGCACACATTTTATCCTTATAGAGATATTTCCACGCCTTCTAATTGATCTAGAAGTATATTGAAATAACTTTTGAAATTAAGGAACCTTTTTATGGTAATTTTTGTGCAATAAGCAGTGGTGCAAACTTTGTTCGAATTTTTTTGTAAAAATCTGTCTATTTATACAGTTTTCTTTTTACCTAGCAGATCAAGGGTTTTAAAGCATATAAATTAAGATATCTGCTGATATATAAATGAGGCTAGACTTTGTGGTTTGATCTGGGCGGCTAGATTGTTTTGATTATTCTCTTATTCTTTTAATTTCAACAGTTATTTGAACACTTCATTAATTTAAAAAGATATATATATATCTATATATATATATATATATATATATATATATATATATATATACCAGGTCAGAAGTTATTTAGGCGATAGAGCTGATATTTCCGATAAGCATTCACTGTTATCAACTGTTATTTTACCTTTCCTATGGAACTTGGGTAGTCACAAGTAAAAAATTCTGCTGATCTAAATTGATATATATATATATATATATATATATATATATATATATGGCTGATTGAATAATTTAAAATGATGGGATAAACAAAATCGTAAAATTTATTTGGTGATTGAGCTGTTATTTGAAATAGGCACTTACTGTTAATGGTTATTACTTAATTTGACCTTCGGAACTTGAACAGTCACAAATCAAAGAAGGTTTTTTAAGGCAGTTTCCTTCTAGGTGCTGTTTATTTTCTTGCCTCACCTAGATTGAGTGCCTAACACACAAGCAGTCAGCTTAAGTTGGACTTCCCTTGAAGTATTTTGATTGGTCGTTGTATTTGTAATCTTTAATTGTCGTATAAATTAGTTTTCGCTTATTTGGAAGCAATAAGCTAAGTATGCATAGTCTCTTAATTTCCTCTTTGTAGCTTATAGCTGAAGCCTGGGATGCTGGAGGCCTCTACCAAGTTGGCACTTTCCCTCACTGGGGTATTTGGTCAGAATGGAATGGGAAGGTCAGTGCAGATATACAACTGTTGCATTCATAACTTCATTTATTATGATGTGACTGGAAAACAGCTTGAATAGAACTCACAAGTGTGTTAGAAAAAGAGAACTCAGAATGGAATGGGAAGGTCTGTGCACATATACAACTGTTGCAGCAGCTCACGCTGTTAGAAAAAGAGAACTCATTTTTATTTAATGAGTGCTTTACTAAAATGCTTGAGTTTGTCTCCTTTAAAATGAACACTCATTTTAGAAGGTATAGTAATACATCTCAACTTTTTGTTGTTTATTTGTGTTTGAGATTACTTACTTTACCTTCTAAACCAAATTGCTCACTTTGGAGGAGATTGATTCACGCTGTTAGAAAAAGAGAACTCATTTTTATTTAATGAGTGCTTTATTAAAATGCTTGAGTTTGTCTCCTTTAAAATGAACACTCATTTTAGAAGGTATAGTAACACATCTCAACTTTTGATGAGAAAATCAACCGTTGATATTATGTGCACGATATATCAACCATTGTTATTTATTTGTGTTTGAGATTACTTACTTTACCTTCTAAAACCAAATTGCTCACTTTGGAGGAGATGGATTCAAACTACATAGCAATATCATGACTTTTTCAAATTTTTGATTTTGGAGAATATTGGTTGATTAATTTGTATGACTAAAATAGAATAAGTTTTCTCCTTTCCTACAAATCTACAATATGCGTAACTACTAGACAATTGGAAGAGTGGTGATATGTATGCATATAACAAGAATCTTTTTGATTCCTTTTATGCAAGCTAGAATGCTGAAAAGTTGACCAAATTCTTTGACTATATGCCTGCATATGTTTTTTTCATCTACATTCACCCTACGTTAGTTATTTGCTTTTCATGTATTTAAGTCTCTTTAACCTAATGATTGGCTATTGTATGCTTGCCAATTTTCTAAAGAATACACAAACTACATATGGTATGTCATAGCATGCATTTTTGTTGATGGGGTCAGAAGTATTTCATGTGCAATTCTTTCATTTTTCAGTATAGAGACACAGTACGCCAGTTTATCAAGGGTACAGCTGGCTTTGCTGGAGCATTTGCTGAATGCCTTTGTGGGAGTCCTAATTTGTATCAGGTTATTCTGCTGTCTCATGTTACACTTCAATTGTAGTTCCTTTTGGGTATAACCTGCCACTTTTATTATTATTGCTATCCCTATTGTAGTCATAATCATTATTGTTTGAATGGTTTCTGTTATTGATTACGAATTTATACAATTAAACATCCTATTTGGCTGTCTTGGAACTTCTTCAACATATTTTATTTCAGAGGGCTAGTATTTATTTCAGCTAGATTTTAAATCTCTAGGCTTTTGTTGCTATCTTCTTTTCTTTTACCTTGTTCTTTTGTGTGGCGGACATATCACTCTATACTTTTGGCACAGGGAGGAGGAAGAAAACCATGGAACAGTATTAACTTTGTATGTGCTCACGATGGCTTCACTCTAGCTGATTTGGTGACTTATAACAACAAGCATAACCTGCCCAACGCAGAAGACAATAATGATGGAGAAAATCATAACAATAGCTGGAACTGTGGAGAGGTAGATATTCAGAAACCTGCTTCCGAGTTTCATTTAAAGTAATTTTTCCTTCTTTTCTTTCTACTGCATGGCGGTACATCACCAAAAAATTATTTCACTAGTAGGATAATAAAGGGGAGTTAAGTTGTCGGTATTAGTTAGGTTAGTTAATTAGTTAGAAGGGATTATAAATAGGAGAAAAACAGAGATTCATTCTGTGCATTTGACAGTCTTGACCATAATAAAGATGTGTGTAAGTCCGAAGTGTTCGCGAGAAATGAATAAAAAAACTGTGTGGCTGATATAATTTCTTTTATTGCTAGTCACAAATAGTCATACTCGTCAACACAAACTTTTCTTGTGTACTCCCTTCATTATAAAACAGTCTTCATAATCCTTTCCAAATTGTTTCTTGTTTCTTCTTTCCACTTTCTCCGTAAGCTGTATGCAACATATGAATTAGCATTTAAACCGCGCTGAGACAAAATATTCTAACTTCCTATCCATCATCATGTTTTTATATGACTTAGAGGGTGTGAGTTTGCTAGTATGAATAGTGTGATGTTACTAACTCTGCTTAGATGGAAAATATAATTTTAGACTGTATACCAGTCATTAGCCAAACATATAGGTATTGTCAAAAAGCCAAACATATAGGCATTTACCGCATTTCATTCCCAATACCTTGTCATATTTATCATATTTTTTTATCCTTGTATGTATTTTTAATTTTCTCCAATGTGTGTGTTTTGTTTATGCATATATTATACATTTCTGAGCATAATTAATTAACCCTTCTTCAGCTAACTTTTGAATCCTTAAAATAGTGTTCTCAATGTATTAGAATCTTAATTTATGTACATTAGACTTATACGAGTAAAGATGATTTTTGTATTAAATGGCAATTCCATTTCTTGAACTAATGTAGGAGGGGGAGTTTGTCAGCATCTCAGTAAAGAAATTAAGAAAACGACAAATGCGAAATTTCTTTCTCTCTGTCATAGTTTCCCAGGTAAGGCCCAGTCAACGCCACAATTATAGTTTTTTTTTCTTCCAAATTAGTACCTTTCTTTATCATGTCTTATTTGATGGGAATTACTTTTGTCAAAAACTCTTATCACCGTGCTCAGCAAGGAGCCAATGACATCCCATTAGTTTCTATGTATGACATTCAGTGCAGTCTCCCAACTGTTTCTATAATGAGTGATTCAATCAATCTTTAGCAGAACTAACTTGCACTAATTACACGCTGTTTAAAATATCAAAGTTTCTTCATTGCCAAGCATGTGATTTAATTTATAAGTGTAGTTCATTACACCGGTTGAGATCTCATTGTCTAGAGATATGCCCAAACTAGTCCTTATTTATAAGACTTAAGTAAATCCATATGTTTGAGCTAGCTTTTGGGTTTGAGTTGGGGTCTATTCCAAATTCTAAGATGGTATCTAGATCCTGAAAAGAGGCAACCCTAATTTGTGCCTACGTAGTTGACCCACTATCTGGTGGTGCATTTTTTCAGAAATTGTGTTCATTCGGTTTCTGCTTTTTACCACCATCTCTGCTTTCCGACGTATCTTTCACACCTTCTAGCCACTGCCGCCAAAAAATATTCTAGTGACTTTTTCTCACGAAACCATTACCAATGGGATTGTAGTTAGCCGCTATACCAAATCAGTTGCTGAAACATTGGACATCGCATGTGTTCAAACACACCACAAATCTGTTACATCTATCAGTATCACCAAACAATGCTTTGTGAAATTACCCATGCTTGGCACTTTTCATTCCCATCCCATCACAGATATCTCACCTTTACAAAGTCGCTTTGGCTCTCTCTCTCTCTCTCTCTCTCTCTCTCTCTCTCTCTCTCTCTCTCTTAGGTTGATCCATGGCAAGTTCTGACTCTTAGGAGGTCGACCTCCTTTTTCCCTACTCTCAACTAACAAGCTGTATGACAGCAACTATGATACTTGAGCTTTAGACATCAAACTTTGGCTTAGAAGTCTAGACTATGAAGATCAATGCACTGCGAACATTGATTTTATTCCTGACATTGACCATCCTCAATGGAGTTCGATTGATGCCCACCTCTGTATTGTCATCGAATCCACACTATACATTCTTCTCTTTTGTGCTCAAGCAACTTGTGAGGCCGATTAGGAGGAACCTAATGATACTCGATGGCTATGTGAGTTTGCCGAAATCTCATGAATCGTGACTATTGTTTCCCCTTACTGACTCGATGGCTCCATTTAGGCTGTAAAATGGTCATTTACGTGAATTTAGTGAACTCTTGCCCCCTATTGCCACCCTTGCCAAGGATCCTGAGCAGCACCGTACCTTTTATATGTCACTGGCCTTGTATGGGTTACCTACAGAGCATTCATGGGCTTGTGATCAGATTATTAGTTGTCCCATTGTACCACTTTTAACTCGGCATGGTCTACCTTTCTGTGTGTACTAGCAAAATCATCTTTTGACGTGGACATGAACCATGTACTTGTTGTTGATGACTCCTTTGCCTTGGCTTCTCATAGCAATGGCTGTAGTCGATCCTATAAGCAGGGCCAATTTCGTTCTAAGTCCGACCATCGCCACAAAGTCGTCAAGTCGACCACACCACATTATTGACCAGTGCTTTGCTTTGCCCAGTTGCCCTACTCAAATAGTCAACATTGAACAAACTGCTCTTCCATTTCCCCCTAAGGCTAGTATGCTGGCCTCTAATCCTCGAACACCCTTGAATCCTTGATCATCTTTACTGACTTCCTCAAGTGAAATGAGGAGTGTCAGGCCTCTATAACACTCACTTTTGGAAAGAGTGTTTCAAAGCATGTATTGTTATCATTCCTCTTTATTGGAAAGCGTATTTTTAAGTTATCAATGCACTAAATGTTGCATTTTTTACTTACTTCATTACTTTCTATTTCTTATTTTCTTAACTAGCATCCTGAGGGGGTATTTGATAGCAAGAACCTTAGTTTTAATGCTGTGTTTATTCTAATTTATAAGCAGCCAATGTTGTCAAAAACACAAATTGTTTACTGAATTTTAGTTTATCTTATCAGGGAGTTCCGATGATATATATGGGCGACGAATATGGACATACGAAAGGGGGAAACAACAATACCTATTGCCATGATAATTATGTGATGCCCTTACCTTCTCGAATTTTTCAATGCACACCCCACCATGTTAATTCTATTAATTTATCCTCAGGCTTTTTGCAGCTTAATTACTTCCGATGGGACAAAAAGGAAGAATCTTCATCAGATTTCTTCAGATTTTGCCGCCTTATGACCAAGTTCCGCCAGTAAGTACCTTTTGCTTTCTTCTCAGACTCTTGCAGTTTTCTCACGTTCTAACGCTAATACTGCAGGGAATGTGAGTCGCTGGGCTTAGATGACTTCCCAACATCAGAGAGGCTGCAATGGCATGGTCATTTTCCTGGAATTCCAGAATGGTCTGACACTAGCCGTTTTGTGGCTTTTACCCTGGTACAATACTTTTGTTACCCATATTCAATGACACAGGGATATAAGAGTTCTATTACTGATAAAAAGCCATGGGAATCACATCTTAGAATCTATTTCTTATAATCTTTACCTAAAATGTAGAATTAGGACATGTTTCCACTCTCCAGTGACCAAACTTAAACCTGAAATGTTTGACAATGAGCAACAAACACTTGTAGGAAAAAGAAAAGTTAAAATGTTCTTGCAATAACGAGTCTTATAAATGGTAGCTTAGCTTCTTATATCTATATATGAGTTGAAATTAGTTTGCGCCTCTTAATTTTTTTAGAAGCTTCCTAATCTATCCTCTTTACAGACATTTATAAACTTATAGGAAATTTTTCATAATTTAGAAACCTACCTCAGTTAAGAAGTTCCAGCAAGTTAGAAGATAATACAAATAGTAGAATGCCTTTCTTGAGATAGTATGTGCATGCATAGCTAGGTTTCGGAATAATCATGTTGGTGCTTTCTTTATTAGGACAAGTGATATATTGGTTAGAACAGATGTAAAAGGAAACATTTGATCCTCTGCCTGTTTCTCACATGGTCTGAAATATAAGTTGAGCTGCTTCTGGACAAAAACCAATACCCTCCATGCAAAGCTGCCATGCCCAGATTAGCACATGTAGAACTTTTGACCTCTCAGTAGCTTCATTCGCTTTAACATTTTGTCTTAAAGAGAATATTCAATCCCACACGTTCTTGTAGTGTACTGAAGCTGCTATGCTTTGAACTTATTTGTCCTCTTGTGTAATAGGATACTCCATAAATGACTAATTTTACCCCTTTATTTGGTATTAACATGAACCCAGATGGACTCAGTGAAGGGAGAAATTTACATTGCTTTCAATACAAGTCATTTACCTATCACAATTACCTTGCCAGAACGTCCAGGGTACAGATGGGAACCCCTCGTAGACACCAGCAAGTCTGCACCATATGATTTTCTCACACCTGACCTTCCTGGAAGAGATATTGCAATACAGCAGTATGCTCAGTTTCTTGATGCCAACATGTATCCCATGCTAAGTTACTCTTCCATCATCCTCTTGCGTACTCCAGATGAAACTGCCTCCTAGCTTGGACAATCCCGCTTTGTTGTAGATACACTGCCTTGTTGTTTTCAACAATATATGTAATGTCCTCAGTATGCTGGAACCTTTTTAAGAATCATTGGATTTGGATCGATAAACACAACATAGAGAATGCATTGAAATTGATCCTTTGCCTTTATGTAGGAAAGGAAATATTAAGAAGAAAAAGCTGTATTAGAGATGGAATGATGTAATGATGGAGAAGTGGACAGGTTGTATTTGCATATATTTTGAGATGTCCTGCATGTTTTGTAATGCCGTTTTCGTGGTGGCTTTCTATTTGAGTTCGTTTATGCATGTAGAGGGTGGGGTGGGGGTGTTGGGAGCAGAAGGAACTGGCAGTGGGAAATTTGGCCCTGCCAACGTTTGAACCTGAGTATCATAAGGTAAGCTACTTATGGGCATTCTATTTCTTCCTAATTATTTTTTTTTTTCGTTTGAAAGTATTCGACCCCACTCTGTGTCCGGAGCAGAGACTTTGACAAATTTGGAGTTCGAATGAGAAGTTAGTAAAATTTGGTCTCAAGTTGTTCCATTGCAAGGAATAGCACTCGAGTTGTGGATAGAGTGCATTCAACACTTACATCCAACTCGTTACTGATGTTATTTCTTCCTAAGCACTTATTATTGGCGTTGGAAGTTGTTGTTTTAATGTTTTTATTATTTATTAATGCAATTTCTATCTCCTAATTATTATTTTTTTGAAAATCAGTCCAAACAAATTAATTTTTTGAAGAGCACTTACTAATTTTTTAAACTAATTTGTACTTTTAGACACCCAGTTCTTTAGCTTTGCGAAAATGATCCTCCAACTTATTTTTGGCAAATTTAGGCTTCTAAAAATTTAAATGTCATGAATTTGGTTCCTATATTTTCTTTGACAAAAAATTCCCATATTTTGAATTGCACTTTTAGTCCCTCAAACTTGTGAATTTTTTGCTGTTCTCCTTTCATTAAATTGATAAATGGTATGCAATTTGTCTCATGATGCATAGCACAAAAGAATTCCATATTGTGACTTATGAGTTTGAATCAAGAATGGAAGCCTTGTGAGCTTATACACTTTGATGTATGGGGTCTCTCTATTCTTCTATCCATGGCCATAAACACTTCCTAACAGCACTAGATGATTTTTTTTTTAACGAATGAGTTAAAGATTTTACTAAAAATCTTGTTATTTTTCTCTAGGGTTTTTTAAATACGAAACAATATTGCAATAATTTGCACAAATTCTTTTTTACCAATCATATACATTTTGTTTGTTTAAAATTATTTTCACCAAATGATAACAAAAGACGTGATCCGAGAAATAAATATCACTTTTTTTCTAAAACTGCCTGATCTATACTGGCTACAGCTCGGTCGGGGAAGTAGACCGAGATGCTCTCCAAGCTGAGAAGCTAGAGTACTCACAGTGGTGATGACGAGATGACCTTCATGGCTCGGAGTTCCAGTGAGAAACGCGGGGAGGCCGCCACCTGCAAGCACTCTGACGCCCAAGTCAGTCTATATTAAAGACAAAGCATTTTTTTAGTGGAGAGGAGGGAGCATACATTTTTTAGGAGTGAGTGGTGGTATATATAGTGGGGCAATAAGCTTACCCTAGAAGCTTCCTCATATTGGGCTTAGTGCCCTTACTATTGGGCTGGCTTGCATATGGCCCATTTGATGGCTTTTGTCCAATCCGGAACACTAAACTCTCAATGAGTATGGTAGAATTTTTCTATGGTGAACACTCTCATACCCTTTAAGTTTTGATGGGTATGATACCACATCCAATCACTCAATGACACATCATTTTTTTCTATTTAAATATTGAACCAACTTTGCCTAAAAGATATCATACCCACCAAACTCTCAATGGATACGGTAGAATTTTTCTATATTAATATGAAAGCTTTTCGTTGAAATGGTACGAACAGGCACAATTACTAATGAAGTGCCTCAATGACGCCTGTCACGTGGTGGAAAACATGGAAGCCTTCTTACGCTTTAGTCTCGTACTAAGTAGCTCTATTCATATAATAATATATTGGATAGGTAGCATTACACATACGCTGAGTTTGAATCTAGCCTTGAGCATGCAGCAGTGTTAAATTTCTTGAGGGAGAGTTTTGCCGTCCATTGTGTTTCTATCCGACTCGAGGGATTAGTCTCAGCAGTTGCGCGCAGAAAATACCCAATTTATACAAAAAAAACTACGTGTGCGCTTATTGAGAAGATAAATAGAAATTAAAAACATTTCATTCATACAAATTTGATGCATGATGTATCGATAGTTTTTTTCTTCAAAAAACCATTTATTAGAATAAAATTCATTTTTTATTTTTTTAATATTCTATTCAAAAAGTAATTTGATAACAAGAAAATCAAAAATTGAAATATTTATAATAGCAATTTATTCTTCCATCAAGCAAAGTTAGTTATTATTATTTTGTCAGAAGTTAATCATATTTTTCTACATATCGTTTGTACATATTTAAAAATTGAATGAATATGCTTTGTTAAGAAGTTGTTCACCATTTGTAAAAAAAAAGTTGTTCACCCTATTTTTAAAAGGGTTTAAACTTAAAATCTATAAATTAATGATTTTTATATGTCATAAGTACACCATTTTTACAAATTTACATCTTTTAATTTTTTTTAGCGTGAGGGAGCAAATCAGGTCGCTCATTGGTGAACCATTAAATATGACCATAAGATATAGTATAAAAATTCATCAAGATTCAAAGGTTGAGATTTAGTACTGATTTTACACACTCATAGCATTTTACACAATATTCTACTGTCAATTTTAGTATTCACAGATAAGGGATTTAATTTGCTCCATTATCATGTAAACACCTAATAAACAAAAACAATAAATATTAAAATTACCATCCGATCACACGAGTTAAAGGCAGGACTTTTTTTGGTGAGGCAGGAGTTTATAATAAAATGTTTAATTTTTTAAAACAAAATAATAACAAAATGTTTAATATATTTAATTTAAAGAGAAGATGAATGAAATATAGTAGGAAGAGTGTTTAAGAAGGAATAGAATGGTAGATAATGACATGTGGAATGAAATGGAAGGTTTGTGCAAGGAAAGAAAAGGAAAGGAGGAGAATTCCCTGGAGTTCCAGAAAAGTCTAGACGTATAGACAGTAATAGTATTATTATTAGTTCTGCACAACAAACACACAATGCTTCCTTCCTTCCTTTCTTCCATTCGCAACGAACGCGCACTTTGCTCTCTGCTCCGCTCCCTCCATAGAAGATAGTTAGATAGATCTCTTCTCTGTAATCAATTCCATGGCAGGATTCAACAAGTTGTTGAAAAGGAAAGGCGGCGTCGATGAAATCAGCGACGATTTCTCCGATTTCTCTCTTTCTTCTCCCGCCACCAAGATTCGCCGCCTCGTACACTCTCTCTCTCTCTCTCTCAAATTATTCCCTCAATTACTTGTTATTTACTTTTCAGTTATTATTGTTAGGATTGTGGATTGCCTCCGATCGTTGAAGAAGATGAAGCTCTAACCGTAGCTCCTCCTCCTGCTCCTGCTAACGAAGAGAGGGCTCTTGTCCTCTTCAAACCCATTCATCATCACTCTCCTTCCTCTTTCTCTCTCTCTGTCAATCCTGACCTTATTTCTCAATTCAACAAAAGCAGTATGTCTTCTCCTTAACTAATTTTGTGATTTTTATTCCTTAATTAGTTAATTAATTAATTAATTTACAAAGCATTTGATTTATTTAATTAATTGATTACAGATCAATTTGCTTGGTCAAAACAATGTGATTATGACCGCCTAATAGGTTCACGCGACGAGGAAGAGGAGGAGGAGGAGGAACAAGATAACAACAACAATCGTGGTTTGGCTATTGTACCTTGGGTACCCAAAGTTCAACATCAACAACCCTCACCACCTTCTTCATCTTCCCAATTTGATGATTTTGACGACAACAACAATGCAGAGTTGATGGAAGCAGATGAAATTGAAGAAGGAATGATGATGGATGTAGAACCAGAACAACAACAGCAGCAAGAAAACACTGCCACTGCTACTTCAACTTTTCAGCTTCCAATGCCAATGGCAGAGGGGTTCCAGCAGCAGCAGCAGCAGCACTGTTTGTTACCTCACCTTCCTCAGAACACCTCAACTCCCATCACCTGGACTTGGACCCGATGATGATTTGTTAAATCATCTTTATTATTGTTACTGTCTTCTTCTGCAACCTTTAGAATCTTTAGATTAGATTCCTAGAATCTTAGACCATAGATTGCAGTATTGTTGCTAAAATGGGTTTTGCTAAGTAATTAGGAGAAGGTGGTCAATGTCTATAATCGTGACCAATATGGGGTTTACATCCTTGTACTTCTACTACTTGTTTAAAAGTCCATCCTTACTGGGAAAAGGGCATCACGATCATCTATGTTGCATTTTGTAACTAAAGCCACTTAGTGGGAAATTCATGTTTTTTACACCTATCAAGTGTACCTTTTTTTTTATACATATTTTGTGAAGTTTCAACTTTGATTCAATTTGACTTCTGTTCTAGTGCCAAGATACAACAACATTGATAAAGAAGCCAGAACCTTAAATTTGGTTGTTTATTCCGAACTTTAATAGTAAGAAATAATCGAACAAGTGCTCAATGCTACAAAAAAAAAGGATTCTATTAGGTCGCAATAAATGGAAGCAGAGCCATTCGTGCAACTTGTGACAGGTATAATACACACTATCAGGGTAACTGGGTAAGGCGTTGCTGATAGAATTACAGTAGTGCACTGAAGAATAAACAAAAACCACATCAAAATCAAAATGCCATAAAACTGGTGGCCAAGCCACATGATGACAAGAAAAATGTCAGGACATTAACAGTACATTAATATTTCCAATTAATCTACAATATTCTTCTTCTATGTCGTACCCTGTACTAGTTGTCCTTCACAATGAATACATTTCCTGCGATATCCAGCGTCTGTAGAGTGGTCTAAAACACCCTTCATACATACATGCTAGTCTCCAGACACGTATTTTTTCTCTTCATAGTATCTCTTCTCACTCTTAGCCTTCTTAGCATTTCGTTGCTGCATCACCCCAAAAACAAGCAAAAGAATATAACTATGTCCATCACTAAAACTGAAAAGTTTAACAGAATTTTAGCAGAATAAAGTAACAAGAAAGTACCATGTATGCTTCATGATTAGCCATTATTCTTTGGGCTACTGAAATGGTAGTAATACTTTTTGGGCTTTCAAGCAAGCGGAATATGCCTATGCTCTTTGGAACTTCATATGGATCTCCTTCAGTCTGCACAGCACAATACAATTTGTTCAAGAATGGGCCAAATAAGAAAACGATGTTGTATTACAAATGAACTGTAAGACAATGGGAGAACTTACATGTATCGACTTCTCGGCAACAGTGCCGTGCACAACTAGTGAGATATTGAAAGTTGTGATCTGTTTGATTCCAAAATAAGAAAGTGTGATGATAATGAAAATATCCAATTGATTCAAATTGGGTTTAAGAACATTTTGCCCTCTCTCAAGTGGATGCAATGTATATGCACAAGTTAGAATTTCAATCATTTGAAGAAGAAAACACGAGAATGGAGATGATGTTTCATGAAATGTAGAAAATAAGCAACACATTCATTGAAACTCTTTTCAACACAGTAAATAAAATAGGTGAAATATCATGCCAGCTCCACCGCGATATAAGTATATAATATAACCCAGGCCAAACCATGAAGGTGTGTGCTGCTAATATTTCTCTTTATTACAGTACCATAGACAACAAGAATTAAATCCTTACATTAGAGTACAACAAAAAGATAAATGAGTATGAGTCAATGCATCAAGAGAAATTAGAATAACTTAAGTGAATTATAAAGAATGTAGAATCAAAGACATACCATATCCTTTGTAATTTCCCAAGGTGCACCAATGATGACCTCATCAACATGACGGCAAGCTAGCACACTAAGGCTACGTTCATGTAGATGCATAATTGGAAATTGATTTCCTCGATGTTCACTGCAAGAATTTTGTAAGTTTATATCTATGGTAGGAATGAACACCAGAACCCATAAAGTCAAAGCAAAATTACTCTAAAAATCTATTATCATAATTTAAAGTTTCCTTTGATCCCTTTTATTTTTTTGTCAAGTTAGTATTTTTAGTATTAAAATGATAACATTATTGGTCTGACCATCATTTTCCATCCACCCTAGTTAAAAAGTGACCTATGTGTCTGTTAATATGCCTATGCGGCAACTGGTGTGGACCGTGTGGTCTGTTAACCTAAGTCATAATAAGAGTGATGATTTTTTATTTAATTCTTTTACCGAAAACAATAAAC
This sequence comes from Astragalus membranaceus, assembly GCA_039519185.1. Lineage (NCBI taxonomy): Eukaryota > Viridiplantae > Streptophyta > Magnoliopsida > Fabales > Fabaceae > Astragalus > Astragalus membranaceus. The sequence goes on from CM076850.1 coordinate 163,132,127, forward strand.
AAAAACCAAATTTGGGTTCTTTTCCCATGGTGATTGGTGAGATGTTTGAGGAGAGTGGGGGAAAGCAGTGCTTTCTGCAAATTGCAGGGGAAGGAGGGCCGAAAAACATAGAGGAGAAAGGGAAGGAGGGGAAGGGAAAGAAAGAGAGAATGGGAGGAAGGGAATTAGATCCGTCACATGGACTATCGTTCCGCAGGGACGACATGTCCAACAGGGAGGGTAATCCTTACATGCTGCAAAGAAACTACTGGTGCAGTGGCAACGGGGCATAAAGCCCCTCTCTCTTTCATTTCTTTGTCCTTTTTAGTTTTCTCTTACTAGCTGATTTCATTCCGGTGTTCTTTTTTTCTCTATTTTTTTGTTTGTTTGAAACGAATCTTACTCCTAATGATGTTGTTTTTTCTATTTTGATTTGGATGGACACTGTAAGGAGGGATAGTGGTCACTCTTAGGGGAATTTTTGGTTGATGTTGTTGGTGTCGGGTCTTGGTGGATAATCTGGGTGGTGCTGGTTGGGTGAATGGAAGGAGATGAACTAGGGTTAGGTGTAGGGAATACTTCTGTGTCACACTTAACGGGCATACGCAAATCTATAACAGACGTGGATAGAAAAGGGTGGTTAGTCCTACGTTGTACACATATTTGAACATAAAGGACTAACTTGACGCCAAAAAATAAAAGATAAAAGACTTAAGCGAAACTTTAAATTATGAAGGACTAACTTGAAGCCAAAAAATAAAACTTCAAAGGACTGGAGTAATTTTATCTAAAGTCAACATGATAAAAATATGCTTACCTCACTGTCTCATCCGAATGTATACCAACTAAAAGAAAATCTCCAAGCTCCCTAGCCCTCTTAAGTATCTGATAGAACGTGGAACAACAAAGGAAAATAAATCACACCAGAACAGTTAGATCAAATGGTGCCTGACAATTGGGTCGTGAACTTAAAGCATTTGACTGAGGATAAATTACACCCTAGATGTACCTCAACGTGCCCTGCATGGAAGAGATCAAAGGCCCCATCGATGTACACAATACGAGCATTCGGTCTAGGACCCTACAATAAGATGAACAATTGATTGTCAAACAACAAGTTTGGCAAATATAATGAAGAAATTAAACTACACCTACTAACCATTTTCAACTTGAAACCACTGAATTCACATAAATTTCATATCACTGTTTGTTGCATTGAGTCTAAATAAAAATTGATATTTTTAGCATAAGAAACAGCAGATAAAAATTAAACTTATCATTTAGTGAATCTCAAATTGGGTTGTAGAACTATGGACCGAATATACCTATTTCTTTGAAAGAGTAGTCGACACAAGTAATCAAATACCTTGCCATTTGAGAACTGGACAATACGTCGGGAAGTTGGCAGGAATTGAGATATGTGGGAAACCTTTGGCTGGCTTTCTGCTTGAGGTCTTAAATCAGCACCATTGTGATCTTTGGAATTTTCTTGATCATTTAAAGAAGATAGTATTCTTCCTGTATTGAAGCATAGTTAGATCAAATACATGTAATTATTTTAAAAATGATTATTGAAATTAGTTGAGGAGAGTATTGGGGAAAGTGTTGATTATCAAGTCCCACACATTAGAGAACTTCAGGTATATTTTTTATCTTAGAAAGAATAACCACATACAAAACATAGAAACTCCTGGTCCTGGCTATATTCTAATATAACCATAGAAACTCAGTACCTACGATATCTGTACTGGAAACTCCTTCAGTACGTTTAATTTGCTTGTAACGGCCAGCTTTCTTTGCAGCAGCATAAGCATCTGTTCCATCTGGAAGCAGGCAAGGATCATCACCATGTATGACATAGTCAATGTTGTATTCATGAAATAGCCGGTTCAAGAATTGCTCAGTAATTGCATAAGGAGCATCAGTTATGACCTCATCCACCCACTTTAATCCACTGACAAGGGCCAGCCTGGAAAAAAAAACACATTTTCAAATAAAAATTTCACTTAAATCACCAGTACAGGAAAAGAGGCATTCATATTCATATACCTCTTTAGCATTCATAAGGTTATACAGCATCAAACTTCAGGAATCGATTACATTATGTTTCTATAAATTCTACCAAATTCCTCTAGAACTTAAATTTAAATTATTTTATAAACCCTGCTGATACTTTAGTGGTGGTTTCATCTTAGACGAAAAACCAAACACATGCTATGCATATATATTTTAGAGGTGAGAAATAAAACAAAAATATGTATACCTCTCTTCCATGGACAAAACAGGAGGCCCTTTATTGGCCACAATCTCCTCATCACTAACAAGACCTACAACCAATTCATCTCCCAAAGCTTTTGCTTGTCTAAGTGCATTAGCATGACCATAATGCATCAGATCAAAACAGCCATCCATGTAAACCCGAACGCGCCTCTTACCAGTTTTCTTCTTGTGAAAAATCCCCAAATTAGATGGTCGTGGCAAATAAGGAACCCCAATTCCACCAAAGTAACTAGTTGACAAACCCAGCAAAGCTGCTGTAACCATTAAACCACCAAACACATGTGGGTAATAGTATACCCCTTCCCAAATCCAACTATTACTTTCATAATCCATCTTCTCCTTTTTATTTTTTTGGTCTCAGAAACTAGCTATTATAAAGAGGAGTCACAGACCTGCAAATACATAATCATCCCAAAAATTAATCAAAATGCATTTTAATTCTCAGCATATCATCATTGTCAAGTTCAATTCAAACAAACATTACTAGAGAAACTCCATGAAGAAAATTGTGCTAAGGGGTGAAATTGAATAGCTACCACGAGGAAATTAAATTAAATTAAATAACCATTACATTTGCATGCAAAGTTCAGATAGAAAAACAAAAAAAAAAGGATCAAGAATTGAGGTATACTCAAATTCCGGATCTAGCTAATTATAATAATAACATAGTAATAAATGCAGATTTCTTGGAATTAGAATTAGAACGAATTATTGTTGAGGTGAATTAAGTACTATACAAATTGAAAGGGGAAATTTATGTGAGCGAGAAAACGAAAACGAACCTGAACCTGAACCTGAGATCGTGAATAAGAAAACGAGAATTAACGAGTAAGCAAGAAAGTGCGAATTAACGAAAAATGATAAGAATGGGAAATTGAGTTTGATGGGAAACAATGAATTGCAGAAAAAGGAATATTGTGAATTAGGAAAAGAAAAAAAAGAAAAAAGAGAAGAGATCGAATCTGAACCTTTTTTGAGTTTTGTGTCTGTGTCTCCTCTTTCTCTTTCTCGAACTTTCTTACGCAGGAAACCAACACCACCTCGTAGTTTTTTGCAACGATTCTCTGTCTGAATATAAAGTATTCGTGAAAATGTCGCTTTTTCAATTTTCAATAAAATATTAATTACTTGACAAAAATAAACAAGTCTTTATCATGTACATTTAATTGTCAAGGGAAAATGTCTATTTTTTTCCCATTAATTGTCAAATTAATATTATTTTTTGAGTTTAATTTATAAACCCAATAAGTGTATATATATATTTTTTACATTGCCTATCAATATATATATATATATATATATATATATATATATATATATTTTACATTATCTACCAATTTTTTTTGACAAATACATTATCTACCAATTATATGTTGAGACATCATTAAAAAAAAATTACTCAACTAGTAACCATTTAATGTGTCATTCTTATGATATATTGTTATCAGTGGATATTGTAATAAGTTTTACAAAAGATGTGTACACTAATTAAATCCTTTTTTTTTTGACAAAATTAATTAATAAATGGATTTAATTTATATACACAATATGTGTACAAGTGTTTTACATTATCTACCAAAGTTGACACATCATTAGTCATTAAAAACAAATTAATCAATTAGTATCCATCAGTTAGCCAATTAGTAATCAACCATTTTATGAATTGTGGTTGTAAAAACATGTACACTATATGTATATGTGTATATAAATTAAACTCTTATTCCCTCCGTCTCATTTTGTTTGTTGTTTTAGCAAAATCAATTTGTCTCAAATTGATTGTTCTTTTAGATTTTCAATGAAAATTTTAACATTCTTTTCCACTTATACCCCTATATATTATGGCAACTGTTTACATCCAATAAATGATTCACATTTTTTCTATATAGAGAGATAAAAGGTTAAATGGTAATTTAGACAACACTTTTTAAAAAATCTGTACTTCAAATCATTTTTTTAAATGGTGTGTCAAAACCTTAAACTACGAACCAATATCGTTGGCCTAGTGGCTTAATCTACCCTAGGACACAGGGGGTCGACCCGGTGCTCCCAGGTTTGATTCCGGCAGTGGACAAACTCGGTGTTGGCCAGTGCGAAATTTGATCTTAAGCACGAGCAGATATTAGTCTTTCATTGAAAGCGTTGGGACACTCTGTGGGTAGCCAACGATGGCCTGAACTAAAAAAACCTTAAACTACGCAAAAATGGGACAGATACTACCTTCGTCACATTTTATATGTAGTTTAAGGTTGACACACACTAAGAAAAATGATTACTAGTCTATATTTTATAAAAAATATTGTTTAATTTATCATTTTAATCATTTTTCTCTCTACATAGATAAATGATTCTTTTATTAAAGGTAAAAAGTTGTCATAATTAAAAAGAACACTAGTGAAAAAAAATATTAAATATTTCTTTGAAAATATAAAACAACAATCAAATTAAAACAAATTGATTTTAACGAAACAATTTATAAAATAGGATGGAGGAGTATTATTAATATTATGGATCTTGTAACCGAGGCGTGGGGTTCAATGATTGGGGTTGATCCTTCCTTAACCAAGCGTCGGGGGTTCGATCCCCGCATTGAGTACGGAGCAGCGTTAAAACTCTGAGCCAACTGTCTTGCCCCTCGAGGCACCTACAATGAGTAAAGGATTAGTCACTGTTGTCCGTGCGGTGGATACCCGAGTTTAAAAAATATATTACGGATCTTGTTGATTCGTTTCCACACGAAAATTTACGTGGCATAACCGTTGTGTCATCGACCCCTCAAGGTAGCTTCATTCCAATAGACTTGTCATACAGAAACGGAATGTTATTTGTCGCGTGGAAAACACTCACAAAGGCATCACGATTTGTTTTTTAAGAACAGTTGGGCCCACAAAACCATATAAAGAATGTGAGCCAGAAAAGAAAAAAACTACAAATGAGAAAAATCAATGTTGCGGTCGTCATTTGTGGTTAGCATTGCTTGTGTTGTGATATGAAGTTTTTTTTAAATCCATCACTTGATAAAATATCTTATTATACTCCGTCTTAAGGAATTCCTTAATAACAATTACTAAATTTTTTGGTAATCATTATTCAACACTCCAATGGTTAGTAGATACTAACCACAATTTAGTGTTTGTGTGGTTACCGAATTTTTTCATTGATAGGAAAATGACTATTATGCCTATTTAGTAACAATTACTAAGGAATTCATTAGTACTCTAAGTGAGACTCATCCGTTCCATAATATAATGCACTATTGCACTTTTCACGGTTATTAAAAAAAGTTTGTGGTGTAACTAATATGTTAAAATTTTATATAACCATTACTAAATTACTCTAACATTTATTGTTAATTTTTCGTATACGAACACAACTTTAGTACTATTAATAAAAATATGTTTGGAAAACGAATAATAAATGTATCTAAAAAGTTGTAAGAGCCTTATATTTTGGGACAAGTAAAAATGAAAAAATGGTATTATATTTTGGGATGGAGGGAGTACTTTCTATGTACTCATTTCGTCTCAAATTAAGTGTCGCGTATGATACTCCCTTCTGTTACTGATTTTTAGTATTTTTGGTCTCTTTTGTTGTTCCCAAAACAATTGTGTTTTTAAGGGTAGCTCACATGGTTGAGTGAAAAGGACGTCACATAGTAGGCGTACGTGGTTCGAACTCCGCTCCCTCCTCTCCTCTAACAACTAACACGCTAATTACTAACCACTTTGCCTAAAAAAATTGTGATTTTAAAACCCAACATACAATTCACCCAACTTTTCTAAATATATAATCTCAAAAAAAAAAACTTTTCTAAATATATCATTTAAATTTATTGAGTCTTTTAGAGTCTTAAAAAATGAATTAATTGTCTCAAAATTCTTTTATTTTGACTTCAATTAATCCAAGACAACCATAAATGGGGTATTTATGTACTTAACTAACACACATTAATAGTAACTTAATTGTGTGTAACTAGCTAAAAGTATCAAAGATTAAGAATGAAGGTAGTATGTATTAAGAAAAAAATGTAAAATGAATAAAAAATAATAATTTTACGTAATCTATAATCTATAATCTATAATCTATAATCTATAATAATCTATAATCTATAATCTATAATAATAATACAAAGTAAAATGAGTCTCGAGGCCAATTATCCTAGGTGTCACTCATACAACAATTTGAGAAAATAATAATTAATGCATTCACACAATTAATTTACATTTAATATTCCGTTTTTTTTTCATAACATTACAAAGATAAATTCCTATTTTAAAAATATCTGTGATATTTAAAAAAAGTATGATAAAAAAAATAAATTCTGAAACCGAATTATAAAAATTCAAATAATATTAATAATTCATTTATAAAAATTTGTAAGAGATATATTTGGGGAAAAAGTAATAAATGTATCTAGATATTTATCTTTTTTCTATCTTTTTTCTATCTTTTTTCTAAAGTTAAATTATTAGTAATGAATAAAATAATAATAATTTAACTTTAGAAAAAAAGATAGAAAAATTAGTTTGGTGAGTATCATACCCATTAAATACCCACGTGTTATGTGATTAGAAAAATTTTCCTAGTATTTATAATTTAACTTTAGAATAAAATAATAAATTAACTCAAAATTAGTTCAATATTTAATTTTATTTTAAAATATTTAAAAAGAAAAAAATATGTGTCATTGAGTGATTATCATATCCCTAAAAACTCAAAGGGTCTGAGAGTCTTCGCCTAAATATTAATATATTTTTTTGGTGCGAAAATACAAATATTAATACTAAAAGGACAAACATTTTAAATGAGAGAAAAAAGTAACAAAACCAATAAATACACCTTAAAGTTGTAGTTTTTTCTAATAAATGGGTCGAAAAATTTCTCTTATAATTAGGATCAGTAGAGTACTCCATCCGGACTCGTTTTCAAGCAAAAAACAACTTTTTAGATTCATTGAATAATTGATGCATCTGGCCTATAATGTAGTCCAAATACATCAGTTATTTAATAAATCTAAAAAGTGTTTTTTTTTTGCTTAAAAACGAGTTTGGAGGGCGTATGAGTTAGAGAGCAAAGTTAATAAAAAAAATAAATTAAAAATATAATATAACACCTATTCTAGAATGTATGAATTACTCCATGTGTTTCTAATCTTCAATATCGGTTGTTTATACGACCGATCCTAAATGTGTTTTCATATTAGACTCAATTATTTGATATTACACATTTTAAATCGGATGTTTAAACAACTAGTGTTGAATGTTCTGAAAAATGACATTCAACATCGGTTGTTTAAACAACCCATTTGATATGTGTGATTTCACACAATTGAGTCAAATATGAAAGCAAATTTAGAACCAATCGTTTAAACAACCAATGTTTTTTTACAAACGTTTAAACAACCAATGTTGAATGTGACATCACATTTTAAACATGTTATATGATTAAGGCTAAATAGCACTTTTGGTCTTTTATCTTTGCTTTAGGTTTCACTTTGGTCATTTATCTTTTTTTTGTCCGTTTTGGTCCCTCATCTTACATTTTTGTTTCATTTTGGTCCCTGTCGTTAGTTTTTGTTAACGGACGCCGCGCTGGCTACTGCTGATGTGGCGTCTTAAATTCATTAAATGGCGTGACATTCATTAATTGAGGTGGCAATTATAAATGGACATGTCAGCATTTAGTTATTTTAAATTTGAAAAACATAAAACATTAATTACTTAAAAACATTAAAACAATTAAAATATTTAAATCATTTGAAAAACAAAATTAAATCATGAAGAACAGATCTCGAAACTATATGTGAAGAACAGATCTGGAAAATCCCTAAAATCCATATGAAAAACAAAACAAAATCAAGCCCATGGAACAAATTTTTGTTTCCGTCTCTTAATCTGATGTTTTCTTTTCTTAATCTGATATTTTTGTTTTCGTTTCAAAATCAAAATCAAAACGAACAGATTTTCTTAATCTGATGTTTTCGGTTTCCAGTCTCGAGAAGATGAAGAAATTAGGGGATTTCGAATTGCCCTCATCTTTTCACCTATTTTTTGCTTTTTAAAATGATTCCAAACATTGGAAGTTAGCTTTCTTTGACGACCTTCGATTTCAGTTGGAAGTAAGCTTTCAACTTCATCGGTAGGAGTTGAATTTGTTTCTACATTCATAGAAGGAGCACACGCATTTGATTCACCCACATTTGATTCACCCACAATAGATTCACCCGCATTAGTCCCAATTTCCATAGGGGTAGAGGTATGTTGAGTAGACATTCTACAAATAAACAAATTTAGCAACATTGTTACTATAAATGAACATGATTCAATCAGCTATAGCAAATCAGCCTTGTATTTATTCAGCAGCATTGTTACTATAAATGAACATGATTCAATCAGCCTTGTATTTATTATCATTATCATCAATCAGCAAATCAGGTAAATCAGCTAACATGATTCAATCAGGAACATAAATCAGCTATAGCAAATCAGGTATATCAACATAAATCAGGAACAAATTTAGCAACATGCTTCATTATCATCAATCAGCTAACATAAATCAGCTAACATAAGTCAGCTAACAAATTTAGGAACATAAATCAGGAACAAAAATCAGCTAACATAAATCAGCTAACAAATTTAGGAACATAAATCAGGAACAAAAATCAGCTAACATAAATCAGCTAACAAATTTAGGAACATAAATCAGGAACAAATTTAGCAACATGATTCATTATCATCAATCAGCTAACATAAATCAGCTAACAAATTTAGCAACATACGCAAATCAGCTATATCAACATAAATCAACATACGCAAATTTAGTAACAACCGTAAATCAGGTAACCAACCTTGAAGAAGCGGCACCGGCGACTGAGTGAGGAAGAAGCGGAAACGAAAACAGAGTGAGGGAAACCGAAGATGCGTGAACAACCGACGAAGAAGCGACTGAGTGAGAAGCGACGCCGGTGACTGACTGAGTGAGGGAAACCGAAGTCGCAGATGCTGGTGGAAGAAGAAGCGACGCCGGCGACTGAGTGAGGAAGAAGCGCGAAGAAGCGACGCGGCGACTGAGTGAACCGTGAAGGATGCGTGAACCGTGAAGAATGCGTGAACCGTGAAGGATGAGAACTGAGGGAAGGGACAGATGCGTGAACCGTGAAGGATGAGAACAACAGATGCGTGAAGGAGAAGAATCAGAAGATGATGCGTGAAGGTCCTGAAGGAGAAGATGTGAATATGATGATCTGAAGATGATGCGTGATGTGAAGATGTGAATTTGCGGCTACAGGCTCACAGCGACAACAATTTAGGGATTTGGTTTTTATGTTGGTATATATATGAGGGCAATTATCTACACTAACGGGTACGGGTACCCGCGGGCACGGGTACCTCGCTACCCGGACCCGCCCCGTTTATTGACGGGTAGCCAAAATACCCGTTTATTTGGCCCGCGGGTACCCGTTTAACTACCCGCCCCAGGCCCGTGACGGGTTTTACCCGCGGGTCCGGGTTTTTTTGACACCCCTAGTTGGAGGTGAATGGGTTGTGATAGTGAAGGAGAGAAGAAAGATGGATTGCATATGAATCATGTTAGTTGCAAGTTGCAACTATTGAATCACGTTGAATCATGCTTTGGTTGAAGTGTGTTGGTTCTTCTTCCAAAAGATCTTAGATCTGATTCAGCTTTTTGTTTTTTATTTTAATGTGTTAATTTATGTTTTTTGTTTTTAAAATTTAAAAAAAGATAAATGTCTATGTGTCATTAGATTTAGGATTAAAAAATATATTTATTTGCCACCTCAATTAATGAATGTCACGTCATTTAATGAAGTGTCCGGGAAGTCAATGAAAAGAAAATGGAAAGAATTATTGAGCATAGCTTCGACGTCGGCAACCCCGACCAAAACGAATCGACCTCCATTATCTTTCAGCGATGACGATCATATTGACGGAAAGCCCGACAAACAAGTACCTCTCTTAATTTCGGCAGTCATAGCCAATAAAGAGGTGCGTAGGATCTTGGTCGACCAAGGAAGCTCATCAGACATCCTTATTGTCGATCTTCTAAACAAAATGGGGATCGACAAAGAGGAACTCACTCCATACAGAGGAACGGCCTTGTCCGGTTTCAACGGATCTCGAACCAAACCCCTGGGACATTTGGAGCTAATGGTTACTTATGGAACCAAACCAATGGTTCGAACCATCAAAACCAAGTTCCTCATCTTACCTTGTGAGTCCATATACAATGGTATTATAGGAAGGCCGACGTTAGGGAGGCTCGGTGCGGTGACATCCACCACACACTTGAAAATGAAGTTCCATTCTCTCTGCTACAAGGTTATCACTTTGAACTCCGACTTAGAGTCTGCTTCCAGGTGTTTCTTCTTATGGATGAAAACCGAACGGAAGGCTTCGGAACAAGAAGGGGTTCTCCCTTCAGAAGAGCTGTCGACTCCAAAACAAACTAAAAATGGATCGACTGAGGTTAATACCACTTACATGGAAACACGATGCGATCCAAAAGACCACGAGAATAAGGACGTTGACGAGCTAACCAGAGAGCTCAAACGAAAAATTAAAAGACCAGAGCCTGACGGAGAGTTCATCGAAATACAACTCGGAATAGACCCCTCCAGAACCATCAAAATAGGGATCGACCTACCGGAAAGGGTTAAGATCGATTTGATCAAATGTCTTAACGATTTTGAGGACATTTTCGCTTGGTCGGCAGAAGACATGCCTGGGATCCCACCAGAGGTCGCTTGCCACCGGCTCGCAGTTAACCCAGAAGCCAAATGGATCGCCCAAAGAAAGCGAGCTCAAAGCAGGGAGAAAGCCATTGCTGCTGCCAAAGCAGTAGACGATCTCATCAAAGCAAACTTCATCTCCGAGGTTAAATACACGACCTGGTTATCAAATCCAGTCTTGGTGAAGAAAAACAACGGAAAATGGCGTATGTGCATCGACTATACGGACCTCAATAAAGCTTGCCCAAAGGATGCTTTTCCTGTTCCCAGCATCGACCGACTGGTCGACAACGCCTCCGGTTTTCAGTTATTATCCTTTATGGACGCATACTCCGGATACAACCAGATCGCCATGTTTCCCCCAGACCAAGAAAAAAATGCCTTCATGACCGATCGAGGTAACTTCGCGTACCGGGTCATGCCGTTTGGGTTGAAAAACGCAGGAGCGACTTATCAAAGAATGATGAACAAAGTATTTCAACACCAGATCGGCAAGAGCACAAAAGTCTACCTCGATGATATGATCGCCAAAAGCAGGAATGACAACGAGCATATAAGCGACCTAAGAACTATCTTTTATGAGGTTCGGAAAAATAGAATGAGGTTAAACCCGGAGAAATGCACATTCGGAGTTCGAGCAGGGAAATTTTTGGGTTTTTTCCTAACAGAAAGAGGAATCGAGGCAAACCCTGATAAGTGTCGATCCGTCACAGAAATGCGAACTCCGACATCCAAAAAAGAGGTACAAAAACTCAATGGCATGATAGCCGCCCTATCTCGTTTCATATCTAATGCAGTGTTCAAATCTCTTCCATTATTCAAACTTCTCAAAAAAGAGGAGAAAGATTTCGAATGGACGTCTGAACAAGATGAGGCCTTAAAACAACTGAAAAAAGTCCTCTCCGAGCCTTCGATCTTAACTCGACCAAACGAGGGTGAAACCCTATATCTATACCTGGCAGTCTCGGAAGAAGCTCTAGCTGCCGTTCTGGTGCGCGAACTAGAAACCGGACAGAGCCCAGTCTACTTCGCAAGCAAAGCTCTACACGGAGCTGAGAATCGTTATCAGAAGGTCGAAAAGATCGCCCTGGCTCTCATCGTCGCCGCTCGACGTTTTCGAGCCTATTTTGTCGCTCACCAAGTGGTCGTCCGAACTAACTACCCCATCAGACAAATACTCCATAGGCCCGATCTTGCAGGAAGAATGATTAAATGGGCCGTAGAACTTTTCGAATTTGGAATAAAATATGAAGCTCGAACGACGTTAAAGGCACAAGTTTTGGCTGACTTCATGGCCGAAATGATCCCTGCTAACATCGAATCCGATGTATGGATCCTATATGTCGATGGATCCTCTAACCCGAAAGTAAGTGGTGTTGGAATCATGTTAGAAAGCCCAACAGGGATCATCGTCGAAGTTTCCCTAACTTTCGGTTTCCCAACATCGAACAATCAAGCAGAATACGAGGCTTGCATTGTCGGACTACGCTTGGCAATTGACCTCCGAGTTCCGCAAATAAAATTACATACCGACTCTCTGTTGGTGGTCTCTCAAATCGAAAACCAATACGAGACGAAAGAAACGATCTTGCAAAAATACCTGCTTCAGGTACGGGCGCTATTAGCTAAATTTGAAGCAAGCGAGGTAATTCATGTGCCAAGAACGGAGAACCAACGAGCTGACATCCTCGCCAAGCTCGCAAGCACTAAAACCCCAGGAAGCCAGAGAACAACCATCCAAGAAACACTTCACAAACCCAGCGTCTCTCTCGAGCCTCGTTTCAACTCGACCATCTGCATGCTCGAAGAAACTAACAGCTGGATCACTCCAATCCTGGAATACATCGTTACAGGAGCTGAGCCCCCAGACGCGAACGATGCTAAATACGTCAGGAGAAGGGCTTCAGCCTTTTCAGTCATGAATGGAACGTTGTACAGAAGAAGCCTTTCTTCCCCTTGATAAAATGCATCGAGGGAGAAGAAGCAGCCTATGTCTTGACAGAAATTCATGAGGGGATCTGCGGTCAGCACATGGGAGCTCAGTCTTTAGCTCGGAAAACTCTTCGAGCCGGATATTACTGGTCGACCATGGCAGGCGATGCTAGTGATCATGTGAAGAGATGTAAAAAATGTCAAATCCACGCCAAAATCCATATAGCTGCCCCCACAGATCTCACGAGCTTATCCTCCTCGTGGCCCTTTGCATGGTGGGGAATCGACCTGCTTGGACCATTCTCAAAAGCTCCGGGACAAGTCAAATTCTTGATCGTCGTCGTCGACTACTTCAGCAAATGGATAGAAGCGGAACCGTTGGCTACCATCACTGCAAAAAACTGCATAAAATTCTTCAGGAAAAGCATTATGAGCAGGTTCGGGATCCCTGAGGTGGTAGTGACAGATAACGGAACTCAATTCACAGACGCGGGATTTCGAAAACTGATGCTCGAGCTAAAAATCAAACACCATTTTACTTCTGTAGAACACCCTCAAACCAACGGGCAAGCAGAGGCGGCAAATAAAGTAATACTGAACAGACTAAAGCGACGTCTTGACGATGCTAAAGGAAACTGGGTAGAAGAATTGCCTTATGTCCTCTGGGGATATAGGACCACCCCCCAAAGCTCCACTGGAGAAACGCCTTTTAGGCTCTCTTACGGCAGCGAGACAGTCATTCCTGTCGAGATTGGCGAGCTTAGTTAGAGAACGGCAAATCCTAAAATTCAAAGCAATAATGACCAAGCTTTAAGAGAAGAACTCGACCTCATCGATGAAATTCGAGGTCGAGCTTCGCTTCGAGAAGCAATCATCAAACAAGGAGTAGCGACCAGATACAACGCCAAAGTCGTCCACAGAGATTTCGATCCTGGTGATCTAGTACTCAGAAGAGCCGACGTCGGTCAGAAAAATGCTTCCCAAGGTAAGCTCGCACCGAACTGGGAAGGCCCCCTACCGAATTTTGTCCAAAACCGGTACAGGAGCTTTTAAATTGGAGACCCTCCAAGGAAAAAAGATTGAAAGAACTTGGAACGCAACAAAGTTGAAGAGTTATTATCTGTAGGAAAAAGAATCATGTACATTTTACGTAAGGAAACACCTTACTATACTCCGACCTCATGTAAACATAAAGCAAGTTATTTATAATGAATAAAGTAAAACCTTCGTCGAGCTCGTAAAAGTTTCTTACCAAGTTTCCACACATTCTTGGTTTCATCAAACAGAATGTACGGATCAAATTTCCCTCCGCGGAAGCAACTGGGACCGATCTTAAATGATCTCCCCGAGCGACCACCCAAGGTCGCAAACTCTTTGAGAAAACAATTAAATCTGAGCCGAGTCTCAGTAAACTATCTCAAAGAGACCAGGTCTTCAAGGATCGAAACGTCCTAAGAACGACCATCGGCCACAGCTGCCGATACCCCTATAGGGCGAGTTAAATCTGGGCCGAGTCCTAGTAAACTGTCTTATAGGATCGAAACCGGTGAATCGAGTTCCTCATTCACCGACGTAATTACACTACACATGACTTGCAGAATTAAAAAAGCATTCATATAAACTCGTAACGAGTTCTGAAAGTAATCTCTACAAAAACGACGTACATGACATACAGAATTTAAAAAACATTCATTGAGCTCGTAACGAGGTTAAAAGCATAACGCTTTGGTACAACGTGTTCCAAAATATTACAAACTGAGCCCTCAAAAAGACCCTGAATTACATATCAAAGTTCTTGGTCTATGCGAAACCTACACGGATAAAGGCATATACCCAGAACTTCTGCAAAAAATGAGCAAACGTATAAACGTCAAGCAGTAGAGGTCGGAAAGATAACGATCTTCTCTTCAGTCTGAGCATCGACCTTAACGATCTGACCCCCCTCAACCTCATGATCGGCATCAATAAACGCCCGATCCAAATGGATCGAAGGATTGACCAAAGCAGCTTGCTAAAGGGCACACTCAAAACCTTCCCTATATAGCTCGATTGCGGAATTGGCGGCTTCCCTGGCTTCTTTCGTGGCCTCATTTGCAATTCTCGCAGCCTCCTTGGCATTTTTTCTACTCTGTTGAAGGGCTGCTTGAAGTTCTGCAATCCGATCTTCAGGATCCCTGCTAGTACCAACCACTGCCTCAGAGGCCTTTCTCAAATCATCTTCTAGAACGACGATTCGATCCTCTAAAGTTCTGATTTTCCGATTAGCCTCGGCCACCTGCTCCTCCAAGCCTCTCTCAGTTTCTTCAAGCTCCTTCACGCGAGCCTCTGCAACCTCGGCCCGACGTGTAACTTCCCACTGTCTTTCCTTCAAAGTTTGAAGCTCTTGCTTGGTACGAGCCAACTCTTTTGACCTCAGAGACATATCTTCCGCAAGCTTCACCCTTTTTGATTTCTCGAGCTCCAGCAAATTTGCAAACACAAACGAAGAAAGTATCAAGACCGAGGGAAAAGTCAAAAACACAAAAATCAAACAAGAATAAACGACATGAAAGAAACCCATACCTTTAGCTCGTTTCTCATATTTTTCCTTTTCGATCTTGTGAACCTCGCCCAGGTTTACCAAGATCTGAACTGATGCTCCAACAGGATCCTCCCGCCATTGAGCATAGTTTTGCTCCAGAAAATTCTCTTCCAAAGGAACGACCTTATTCTTGTGCTTTGGTCTCCTAGAGGTCTTGCTCCTTTTCTCCGGTCTTGACTCACTACCAGCATCAGTTCGCACCCTCTTTGCTGAGGGCCCTGCACCGGCATCATGAGCAGCTGGGGGAGGAGAACCAGAAACAAGATCGATCTGATCACGAGCCAGATCCTCCTGAGTGACAGTAGTGATTGGAGAAGAAGGGATAGCAGACCCCGCCGCGATCTCATTTTGGGGAGACGAGTGAGCAGGAACGTCCCCCTCTTCAACATCGACCGGAATGTCGACGTTCTTCATTGCCAGTGCTTTCATCGCAGCGAGCCTCCTCGGCGCCATGGTATCTAAAAAAATAAAGAAAAATGGGTTATGCAACTTACATCCAAATTCAAATACACACAAATCGACCCCAGAAAGGCAAACTACCTAAAACGTGTTGCACTCGTTTTCGTTTTCCGGCCTGAACTATCTTAGCCGCAGGGATACCTCGATACTTATGTTTTGAAAACAGAATGCTCTCAAAAATAAATATCAGGATTCTCTTAGTCGACTCTCACCCACAGAAAAAGAATTGGTGGATCGTTCAAAATGGCCCTAACTCCAACCAATAGGAAACTTGGTCGACACCAAAGTCCGACCATCCTCGCTGAGCTTCCCAACCTTTTCAATTGCTTCATCGGTTACCGACTCGACCCAATAGTACAACTCTTTCCAATTGCCCCTCACTGAGTCAGCATAAGCTGTAAAAACCTTGGCCCCTCGCCTCGAGCGAAGACTGACGTGCTGACGACCGGAGTTGTTTTCACTACTGTTCCGGTTAATCTCGAACAAATGGAAGAAGAGCAACGGTGAGACCGGTCTCTCTAGATGAATGCACATTAATTCATAAGCTCGGAGGAAAGCCCGTGCATTTGGATGTAATTGGGAAGGCGCTACATCTAAACGCGCCAAGACCGTCTGCTCGAAAGAGGTAAAAGGAGGCCGGATGTTCATTTCATTAATCAACATGTGATACAGGGTGAACTTAAGCTCTCCGGGCCATAAGGCTACATGCTCCCCTTTCTTCAATACCTTCGATCCTCAAAACTCGATTCGATCGCCCAGAAGCCTTCCTACTGATCGCCTCCAGATTAAAACCATACCGGTACAAAGATTCGATCTCCAAAATATTACTAGAAACCCAGTCATATTGAGAGACCTCTCGTACCGGTACATCATAATCCCCACAACCGGTACTAGAGTAACCGTCGAAAGAAGCAACAGAAGCTCGACTGGAACTTGGTCGGCTCGAAGGGCAGGGTTCAGTCTGTTTTCCAGCGTCGCCCCGATCGGACCCATCATCAGGGTCGGAACTTATCCCAAGATCGACCTCGGATCCCTCTGATTCCTCGAGCAGGAATTCATCATCAGACTCAGAGGTAATGGTCATCACATCCACTAAACGATCATCCTCCATATCTTCAACAGCACCCTCGATCGCCTCATTGGCATCACTTACAGGTGAAGAGCTTTCACCCTCAAAATTGTCCTCCGCCTTATCACTTGCAGGGGCAGAGGCAGAATGCTCTTGCACATCAGGAGCGGCAACTTCGACAGGGTCGGCACGAACTTCAGAGATTTCACCACTAGAGGCCATAACGTTCGTAAACTCCTTACGATACTGTGTAACGTCCCTCCGAGTTTGTTTTGTCCTCGCCAGGACGAATCTGCAGAAATGGGGGACGAAATGTCAGGGGTAGGATCGAAAATGGGTTCACGGGAGAAATCGGAACCCGACCTGACGACCCCCATCCTGAGATCATAAAGGACTGGGGGAGGTCCAGACACTACAAAAGAATAAAAAAACAAAAAAAAAACAAAAAAAAAACAAGAAACTAACCTCGTAACGGAGCTGCAAATTTGACCGTATCTGGGAAGAATGCAGTTGTCGATCGACAATAACCGACCTTGAAGTACTTCAAAAGCTCTCCGAATTCGTTTCACTCAAAAAGGAAGCTCGGGAGCTCTCGAAGATCGACAATCAAAAAGCAAATAAAACCAAGCAACAAATGAAAGGGGTGACCCTGTATTTATAGTGAGGCGAAAGTAATGGGCTTGGGCCGGGAAGTCGAAACGTCACGTTCAATCAAGGTCCATTAGGTTCGCACGCTAAAAGACAAAACGTCACCATCATACGCCGCCACTTTAACGCACGCCTTGTCAGAAACATTGAATGTGGCACTGATTCCAAGGCTGCACTGAATCCAAGACGACGCTTGTTTCAAAAAGCTGTCTACCTCACTCAGAAGCTCGACTAATTCCAAAAACACTATCTACCTCACTCAGAAGTTCGACAGTTTATTAATATCGACCCAAATTTTATAGCTCGACATCAGCTCAGGACTAGAAAAACTTCTACTCAAAAGGACAAAGGCGCAAAAGCTGCGTCATCTTATCAAGTCAAGATCGCTCCTCAAGCGACCAGACTTGGGGGGCCACTGTTATGGTAATTAGAATCTCTGCTTTTTACACCCCCTCCAAGGCCCAATTGTTGAAAGGCCCATTCAAAAAGCAAAGTCCATTCTTCAATGGCCAAGATCACTCTACAAGATCGGACGACCCAAATCGACCAAAGCAAACACCACCAAGACTCTATAAATACAACATTCAATGCTCATTAATGGTAAGCACTTTTCTAACAAACACTCATTCTCTCAAATACTGACTTGAGCGTCGGAGTATTATTGCAGGTACAACGTCACCTCCTCAAGATCGAACGAGATCGAACATCTCTAGATCAGACAAGATCGACCACCTCAAGCTCGAACAAGCCCGATCTCTTCGAGGTCGACTATTTCAAGACCAAAGGACATAAACAGAATCAAGGATAAAATATCTACTAACTGCATAATACCAATCACTAAGATCGGAAGCACTGTACAGAACAGTAGTTAAATTTGTATGGGAAGAGTAATTGTGATTTACTTTAACAAATTAACCTTATTTAATGACATTGGAAAGATAAATTAATAGAGTTATAAAAGAGATATTATTAAATAATAAAAGGTATGATAGGAAAGAAACGTTAATGTTTTATTGGGATTCTAAAATGTCATGCATTATGGCATATTTTTTTTTTTGGCTAAAAAGCCATAATATGGGAGGGAGGGAGAATAATTTTTTTTTGCAGTTAACATGACATTAATTCTAATGAAGTGGTCCCACTAATTGTCAATAAAAGTTGTCCCAACGTCCAAGATTTCCATAAATATTTCTAGAATAGAAATGGAGAGTCATTACTCTGACTCAACTGCCATTGAATTAAACAACTTTCTAGCAATTGAGCAAAAGTCAGATACAACCTTTCAATATTGGAGCACCATTAGTATTCGGGGAAACTACGTTTAGTTTTTATAACCCTGAGTGAAATTTTATGGATGCCCCAAACAAATATTCATTGTCATTAAAAATGAGTTAAGAAAAAAAAAAAGATTTATTTTAACCGAGATGTTGACTTCTTCTTGTTTGTTTGAGAAAGAGGTCGACAAAGTAGACAATTGGTAAAGAACGTGTTTTTAGGACATGCATTGCATGGACAGCACAACACCATCGGAATGAAACATCAATTAAATAGTAACAATCAATCAAACCTCAAACTAAAATTCCATTTGACACCTACCTAAATGTCGGTCATGATGACTGCAAGTTTGTCTGCAACTCAGTGTACAAGTCATTTTGCTACCAACTGGTCCAACTTATTCTGAAATTTTGCAACCTCTTTTTGCTATCAAATTTGGCTTCTCAAGGCAATAGATCAGGTGGTCCTTTTATTAAAGGCGTTCATCAGAGAAAATGGAATTATAATTCATAAATGCATTGTTTGATTAATGAAAGACAAGCAGAAGAAAATACAGTAAGAGAAAATAAAAGAAGGGAAAAGAGGAGAAAAAGAATAAAAAAAGAGATGATAATCTAATGTTTTTGGTTTGAGAGAAAATGAAGAGAAAGATAAGAAAAAAAGAAATTTGTAGAATGATAAAGGCAGAAATGTATTTAGGGTTCTTTAAGTTATTTAATCGTAGCTAATTGATTCTTTAAGTTTTTTTTATACCATTTAGGTCTTCAAGTTTTTCTTATACGCAATTGTTAGTCTTTTTATAGATAATATTAGTTGTTAATTGTTAGAGGGGTGGGGGCAATATTAGTTGGAAATTAACCATTCGGTATCTCCTAGCTCGCCAACTGAGCTTACCTACTTGGGATATTTAGGTCTTCAAGTTATATTAATCATTTTTTCATTTTCCGCTCCAAAGAAGCCCATGTGGCAGTATCAGTGGTGACATGTCTGTAACTATAGTGACATGACATCTTCTTCAACTGAAAATTGTCCATCTTCAACCCCAACCCCACAAATATTAAATACCGCCCATCTTCAATCCCAATTCCAGAAATTGTCCTCTTTGCATCATAACTCATTTTCAACCCCAAACTCATCTTCATCTTCAATCCCAAACTCATTTTCAACCCCAAACCTAGACATTGTCCTCTTCAATCCCAAACTCATTTTCAACCCCAAACCTAGACATTGTCCTCTTCAATCCCGTATTTTGATGTTTTATTCGAATGAAAAATCAAAAATAGAAAGTACCCATTTTTCACTTCAACAAGTTCAAAAACAGGATCTACAACAAATTCGAAAACAGATTCAAAAGTAGAAGCGGGTGTGAAAATAAACACTACCAATTTAATTGAATGCAAATTAAACTTGGAAGAGGGACGAATTTGAAAACTAAATCAACGTGGTTAGTTCCTGGGAAGATTTTTGAAAATTTTATGGGTTTGGTTTTTCAATTTCAATTTGGTAAACATGAATTGGGAAGATTTCGGACGAACTTAAATTCGAATTTCAATTTTCTGACTTCTCTACAGTTTTAATTGAGTAAATAATCAATTTGGTCCTTCCGTTGATATTTACATGGACTATTTAAGTTGTTAATGTCAGGATGATTTGAAAATACGTGAATAATATTATAGATGCATTTGTTGACAGATTTAGACGAGAGAATGAACATGATTAACATTTTGCAATTCTATAAACCAACTTGTAATATCAATAACCTGGAAATGATCCTACAATCTCATAGACCAAAATGGCCATGTACATATTTTTAATCTCCTAATTATTGGTCTTGTGTGTTCCTACATGTTTTAATTATCCAAATTGGAATCTTTGAATAATGTAATTGTGTGATTTTGAATACCCTTGTTTCAAGCTAGTGAATCAAGCTTATATTGGTTCTTTTGATAACCTTAATTGTGCAATTATAACTCTCTTGTTGTTCAATTTCTAATAAAAAATGTTGATCTGTTACGTGTGAGCTTTACCTGATAACTTGTTTGAGTGGCATGTTAGTTGACTTATAAATTTAAAAAACTCTTACAATATTTAGAGTGTGTTTGGTTTAGAAGAGAAAGATGGAAAAGAGAAATTGGAGAGAGAGAGAGAGGGAGAGAGAGAGGGAGAGAGAGAGAGAGAGAATAATGGTGTGTTTGGATTAGCTTAAGTTGGAGGAAAGATTGAAGGAGGAAACCATTGTTTGGTTTACAAAACAGGAGGTAGGAAAGAAATCTGATAAGTGGGTCCCATGGCAAAAAGTGTTTCCTCCCAAAATGAAAAGAAAGCATGAGAAAACACACTAAAAAGCTAAAAGACAAAACAGTTTTATTGTTATATAGGAATATTTTATATACATGCATGCACTCCATAAGGGCATTTGTATCATTTAAGAAATATATCACTTTCTTTTCTTTTATTTTCTTTTCACTTTCAGCTCTACCAAACAACTTAACAATCACCTCACTTTCTACTCACTATCAATCATTGAACAATATTTCCTCTTACTTTCTTTCCTTCAACTTTCTCTTTTCATCCGAACAAAGCCTAGGGGAAGAGAAAAAGAGACGAGAAGAGTAGATTAAATGTGTTGTTTGGTTTAAGAGAAAGAGAAGAGAAATAGGGGGAGAGAGATGTGTCCCTTGGTTTGGTTGGAGAGAAAGAGAGAAGAGAGATATGATACTAATTTTGAAAGGAAAAAAACATCCCTGAAATAAAAAACACTCACTAGTGCAAAAATGGGATTAGAATTAGACATTTAAAGTCAGGCGCTCAGATGCCTGACTACATAAGTAGACACGGTGGCAAACTTGTAATTAAGAGGCAAAACTTTATCTGGTGCGTGAATTTTAAAGTCAAGCGAATACACGCCTGACTTCTAAAGTGAAAAAATAAGAAAAAAATTAGACTTTTAAAGTCATGCTATCGGGCGCCTGACTACATAAGTAGACACGGTGGCAAACTTGTAATTAAGAGGTAACGTTTTAAAGTCAAGCGCATACACGCCTGACTTCTAAAGTACTAAAATAGAAAAACAAAATCGCCATTCATTCGCAAAAACACGCGAACCCTAGCATTCTCAGCCACTCTCTCACCCTCTCGCCGTTCTCACTCCATTCACCCTCTCGTCGTTCTCACTCCATTCACCCTCTCGCCGTTCTCACTCCATTCACACGCCTCACTCCTCTCGCCGTTCTCCTCTAGCTTATCAAACGGTCGTTGATTTCTCCGATGAATGGTGGGCCCTCGTTCACTCCTCCCCATGGTTTCGCGACTACTGGCTCCGTGAATGCTTCCAAGATCCAGAAAACCAAATCGACGACTGTTTCTCCGATTTTGAAACTGACGAAGATGCCCTCTTCCACGTCCAAGAAACCCATTTGCCTCTTCAGAACATGAAGAAGGGAAGGAACTGATTAAACGAAACAACCCTAAATCAGCGTCGTTTCTCACTCAGGTCCGTTCCGTCTCTCTTTACTTCATCTTCTTCGTTTTCCCTTATCTTCTCTGCTAGGTTTTTACAGTTTATTGATAATTTGTACAGATTGAAGGCTGGATTCATACCGACACAGTTATACAAATATTTTCAGAAAGTATTAGACAAAAGCCCTTTGATTGCTTCGCTAACTTATCTGTTTGTGAAACTGCAAATCTGATTTCTGTTTGTGAAACTGCGAATCTGATTTCTGTTTCCTTTTAATGTGTAAAACCCTATGTTTAACACTCTTGGTTTCTGTTGTATGTGCTCAAACTGGCTGTTTGAGTTGGTGATTCAAATCACCAGACATAGTGCTAGTTCAGTGTCTTTCAAGCCATGGCTCAAGAGTCTCTTTCAAAAATTTATCAAAACAAGATAAAAAAAACACCTTTAAGTTGTGCTCTGATATTTCATTGCACAGATTGCATAGCTTGGCTGGTTTTTGTTTGCAGGCCAAAACATCAGGAAGCTTGTGAAGGATGGGTTCATCATTAGGAAGCCAACCAAGATTCACTTCTGATCACGTGCCCGCAGGATGAAGAAGGCCAAGAGAAAGGGACGTCACTCTGGTTATGGTATTTATTCCCAACTAACATGCCTATCATAAGAAACAAATTTGCATAACTACTATGTGATAAGCATATAAGCTAGGACATATTTGAGTTGTGATCAAATGAACTGCTTTGTTCCTTTTGGTGGGATAAGGGGATCATTTGCTAAGTATAATGTTTACCTAAATACTGTTAGGTAAGCGAAAGGGTACAAGAGAGGCTAGGCTTCCCACTAAAATTCTTTGGATGAGGAGGATGTGTGTACTCAGGCGATTGCTTCGTAAGTACCGTGAGTCAAAGAAGATTGACAAGCATATGTATCATGATATGTACATGAAGGTGAAGGGTAATGTTTTCAAGAACAAGAGAGTCTTGATGAAGAGCATTCACAAGTCTAAGGATGAGAAGGCAGGAGAGAAGACTCTTTCTGACCAGTTTGAGGCTAAGCGTGCAAAGAACAAGGCAAGCAGGGAAAGGAAGTTTGCTAGGAGGGAAGAGCGGTTTGCCCAAGTGAGTTTTTTATTTGTGTCTTGACTCACGACAATATACTGAACCATATAGTTAGTGAATTCATATTTGAATTTGGGGAATTTATTGCACTGAGAAGTGTGTTTGTGTGTTCATTGAAGTTGGTAATGAAAATTTTGGCTGTTAAATTTTTTCTATAAAATATTTAGGGTCCCGGTGAGAAACCAGCCCCAACAGCCAGTGCTCCACCTGCTGTAGCAGAACAGCCTGCCCAGTGAGTATTACAGTTTAGTTTTATATCTACTTTATTGTTTCATGCTTCTGTTGTGGTCTAAATGCATTTTTTGTGTGCAGGGCAGCACCAAAGATATCAAAGAAGTGAGTAGCATACCCAGTTATTCAAAGGGTATTGAATCTTTGATGGCGCTGGCATAATCAGCTAGTCTAGTTTTGATAAGTTTTGTTATTTGAACTTGTAATCTCAACTTATTTTAAACTATTGTTTTTGTTTGTGTATTACTGTTTGAGGCTGCGTGGGCTTGTTGTTTGTTTAGTTTGAGGCTGTGTGGGCTCTCACAAATATAGCATCCGGAACTTCTGCGAATACCAAGGTGGTAATTGATCATGGGGCGGTACCCATATTTGTCAAGCTACTTAGTTCACCTAGTGATGATGTTCGGGAGCAGGTATATTGATACTGAAATGTGGTAGCATGGGCATTTTTTGTCTTCTATTTTTTAAATTTTTGCTGAAATATACTGAACATTGAAATGAAAATGTAGGCGGTGTGGGCTTTGGGAAATGTTGCTGGTGACTCCCCTAGGTGCCGGGATCTTGTTCTCAGCCATGGTGCCCTCATCCCCCTATTGTGGATTTATTTGTTTGTGTTTGTGAATTTGGTGAGTTGTTTGGAAAATGGCTTTTGGTGATTGGGTTTTTTGGTTGGTTTGATAATAGGTTGTGGTGAATAACTTGGAAGATGCTTGCTCATGAGCTGATTGATACAGCAATCTCAACCTCATTGAAAGAGAGCAAGCCTGTGTATGTAAGCATTAGCTGCAACTTGTCTACAATTCCTCACCCTACTTTTAGTCGTGACCCTGTCCCTTTTTCATTGTCTCCCAAGTAAGTCTTTCTCATTCTTTCTTTGTTGTTTCGATAAATTTATTATGTACTTAATTATGGACTGCTTTGTGAAGAGGCTCGGGGCAGACCTACACTCAGTTTCTGCGGTCTCTTCTTCCTTCTTCCTGGTTCGTATTCCTTCTACTGCTCTGTTCTTTTGCTTCCTTTCTCAGTTTCTGCATTTTGCTCTGCATTTTACTCTGTTTTGATTCTGCGTTTTGCTCTTTTTGTTCTCTGTTTTGTTTTCTTTTTATTTCTTATACTTTTTTTATACATTGTTTATGTGTCTACACTTTTAATAATTCTGATTTTGTTTTTTCTGTTGTGTGTCACTGTGTTGTGTTCTTTTTAAACCATTTTGTTGAGTATTATTGTTTGTAATGACTTATGTTTATGTTTGTGCCTTTATGCCCTTATTATGTTGTTTAAGACTTATATGTTGTGTGTATGACATTGAAGCTCTTGAGTATTTATGGTGTTTTTGTGATTTTTTTTCACTTATTTATGATTTTTATCTCTATTCATATGTTTTAATATGCATATATATACTAGTTGTACAATTTTATAGGAACTACGTTTCGTGCTACGAACCCGTGCTTTACGAACCTATGACCCCTCACCGTTCCTACCTAGGATTACGAACCTATCTTCCTTGCTGAGAAGGATTGTTCAATTTGGTTTTTGTCCACAGCTTGCTGCAGAGTTACTATTCTAATGAGTATTGCAGGAATAGCTTTAGGAGATAGTAAATGTTGTCTTGCCAAATTGGTACTATGTATTGCTTTTGATGTATAGGGTCTTACACATCTATGCCTAGTAAATCAAATATATTATATTTGTACTTTGACCTGATTTGGTGCTTGAGTTGCTCCATGTGGCTAAGTATTGTATATTTTTTCTTAGTTTACTTACAAAAATGTGCTCATCTTGTCTACTATGTTGTTGACAGTTCTGTCCTCTGGGCATCGACTTTAGTTTTCTTCCTCCTAATTTTCTTACAATTTGAGGTGGAGAAGGTCAAAGCTTTTGTGAAGCAACCTGATGGTTCTATTTTCAGTTTGTGTTAGCGACTTCATTGCTATTGTCACTTGATATATGGAACAGGAATGGTGAGTTCTTTTCATAGCCATTCATCAAAACAAATTGACTTGTTATTTGACTTTGTTGCTTTGATCAATTTATGGATCTGTTTGAAACAATTAGCGGTTCATGGTTAGCATTTCCTTGCATGTTTTGTGTTGACTCCATCAGGATTGCCTACATCTCTTAATACAGATGTTCCTTGGGTCATTTTCAGAATTTTTACTTTTGTACAGAGGCGTGGAGTGTGTACGGTACTACTACTTTAATCAATTTAAAAGTAAGAAGAAAAAAATGTTTTCAAAAGTTTGTTTTACTAATTACTACCATTCCAACCCAAATATGAACTTGTTGGCTAGCAATAATGCCATGTGTTTATTGCTAAACATAGCCGTTGCTAGCTATGTTCTAGTGTGACATTATGTTTAAGATAAACACACCATTAGATTAATAAAAACACTGATACATGCATATAGTACCGCAAGTAATGAACATGTTTTACATTGTTCTGGTGTTATAACAACTAATTTATAATTTATAACACTGAAATGGATCCTCTAACTATTTTTGTATATACATAGACCCCATTTTCTTCCAGTTTTCCCCTTTTATTATCTTTTGAATTCAGTTTTTTTTTGTCTTGGCAGTGGTGTTAGGCCTTTTGGAGTGTCCCTGCTGGTTGCTGTTGCTGCTGTAGTGCTCTGTCTTGGCAGTGGTGTTAGGCCTTTAAGTAAGAATGTTGAAAAACTGGGTGCATGTATTCATATTTATTGTTAAATTTTCTTCAACCTTTTAAGGCCAGAATAATTTCAATTGAGCTACATCGATCACTTATTCTGTAGTTAAGAATATTGTTCATTATGATCAGATTGAAAGCAACGCTCGCTTCGTAAAGTGGTCTGATGGTAGCATGCAGTTGCTAATTGGGAGTGAAGTTCTTGACATATCAGTGCAAGATGCACATCATGAGCAAGCACATCTTTTCCTTAGACATGGAAAGGTAAACTTCATTATTCTCACAGCTTTGTTGATGAATTACTGTTTCCCTTGAATGGACTATGTCTACATGCATACAGGGAGTCCTTCAATCACAAGGAAGGTTGGAGAGGAAAATGAAGTTTATGCCATCTTCATTGTCATCAAATTCTCATCGGTTGTTGACTGCTATTGTTGACTCAAGGCATAGGAAGGTGTATAAGGTTAAAAACTGCATTACTGACATCGATCCTGAGAGGGAAAAAGAGGAAAAGGAGAAGGTATAATCAATCATATAAATGAGTCACATGCTTATTTTGTCTCTTGAATACCACTGTTCAATTTCCCTATCATTTTTACAGGCTGAAAGTCAAACAATCAGGGCTAATGTCTCTTGGAGGATGCTTTGGAAGAGGTATCATTTTGCTATGTTGATGCTTATGTCTATCATAGAAATTGGTTTCATGTTCTTCATGTTTTCATATATTGAGAAATTTTGATGTAGTTATGTACCATAGAACTTGGTCAAATTCTTTTGCTAACTTTTTTTTAATTTGTTCACAGATCCCTCTATTCCTAGATGTTGTCTAAGTGCATTAGCAAATATCATGAAAAAATGCTGGGACAAATATCCAGAAAAGCGTCCAGAAATGGAAGAGGATGTGAAAATGTTAGAAGCAATTGATACTAGCAAAGGAGGTGGGATGTTACCAGTATTATGTACATTATTAGTGGATCAGTTAATCTAGGAGACATATATGTGGCACCTTGCAATTATCATTTTATACCTTGTCTATTTACTTCGTAACATTATTAGATGATGACAATCGGTGCATTGTAGTTAATTAGATGTTGTATTTATTAGTACTAAAAGTTATTATATAGTAATTTTGTACTTTTAATGAGTTTTGCTTGTTTAATGAATTTAATGCCTAGTGGAGCCAGGGTGTATATGTAGGGAGATTAAATTAGTTTGCAGCATTGTAGTTCTACTGTGAATGAGTGTGGCTTTATTATCCAAGTGGTTCTGTCTTTTAGAGGAGTCATAGATTTAAATCTGGTTTAGCTCTTGTTGTACCGATAGTTCTGCATTGTTGAGATCAGTTTGCATGAAATCAGTTTGCATTGTAATTTAGCTTTGGATGTATTTTGTACTTAAAGTGTAGAATTCTACTTAAAGTGATGAATTTTAGCTTTGGATGTACTTAAAGTAGAATGTGATGAATTTTTAAGTGTAGAATTTTATTTGCTGGTTTTGTTGGGAGAATGAGCAAAATCGTATAACCAGGGTGTATGTAGGAGATTAAACCAAAATTTGAAAAAAAAAAACTTACGAAGTCAGGCGCAATAATGCTTGACTTTAAAACAGACTTACGAAGTCAGGCAAGAATAAATGCTTGACTTTAAATCACACTTACGAAGTCAGGCAAGAATAAATGCTTGACTTTAAATCATACTTACAAAGTCAGACAAGAATAAATACTTGACTTTAAATCATACTTACGAAGTCAAGCAATAATAAATGCTTGACTTTAAAACAGACTTACGAAGTCAGGCGAAATAAATGCTTGACTTTAAAACTGACTTACGAAGTCAGGCGAAATAAATGCTTGACTTTAAATCAGACTTACGAAGTCAGGCTATCGCTTGACTTTAAAACTCCTCACATACAAAGTCAACTTAATAAAAGTCAAGCGGACGCGTGACTTTAAATCCCCTTTTCGTCTGACTTTAAATCTCTTTTTTGCACTAGTGACTATATAGTTTATTCTTAAATTTAATTCGCTAAATATTTATTTTAGTTAGATTTTTTTGACAAAATTAATTGTAATTAGATAAATATTTACGATATATTGACTTTTTGAAAAAAAAAATGAAAAAAACTGTGTAGTGCTTGATGATGGATACAGCATTCTTCTTCCTTTGTTTTATTGTTTTCTATAAAATTGGACGGGTCTTTAAGAATATTTAGCAGAAAATTTGCAACATAAAATTGGTATATATCTTTAAATTAATGCGTAATATCACATTCTACTTACATTCTACTTGAAGACTCGACACTTATGATTAGGGATGTTTGCGGATTGGAGTGATAAATTTTTGGGGAAAAATCACATGATCCAATAACACTAGTGAAAAAACAGGAAAAGAATGGGTATATTCAAGTCGGATGCCAAAATATCCGACTTAAAATACGGACGCGGTGGCAATTTTGTAATAAACTTGGAAAAAAATTGAGGGCGCTTATCTTCGAAGTTGGATGAAAAATTACATCCGTCTTTAAATGGGTAATTTTTTTTTGATTAAAAAAAATACTGAACAGCTTAGCAAAAAAGAAAAAAAGGACGCTCTCTCGTTTCACACTCTCCCGTCCCTTTCACTTCGCGTAGCTCTCTCGTTTCACACTCTCTCATCCCTAAATCTCTCTGCGTTTCCATCTCTCTCGTCTCAATCTCTCTTCTCCTTGCTCTCGCGACCAAGTTTCCATCTTCCTCCGCCGTTCTCTCCTCTCTGCCGTCGTCGTTTCCATCTTCCTCCGCCGTTCTCTTTCTTTTGGTTCTTCTGAATGGTAAACCACTCCTCTTTCTCTTTCTTGTTGCGATAAAAATGACTCCCTCTCTCTAATTTGAGGTTGTGTTGTTCTATTGTAGTTGACATAGATCAACATGATAGGTGGGTGAGAGGGAAAAGTGGTCGTTGCCCTAGAGGAAGAAGGGGAAAGGTAGAAACATATCTTTTTCAGGTATTCTAATTTCTCTTCCTTTCTTCTATTTGTTCTGGTTTTCTAATTTCTGTTACTTTCTAATTTGAAGAAAGTTTAGCATTTGTGGCATTTGTAGTTGTTTTGTTGCATTTGATTGTAACCTTAAAGCATTGGTTCAACGCTCGCTCACTGATTATCAATCCATCGTTTTTTCGTAGACTGACTCTCTCTCTGCAAAACCACTATCTTCTCTCTCAGGCAAGAACCTCTGCCACACAACACGTAACAGAACCGAAGACTTGTTTCTGAGTCTCATAAAGAAAGGTATGTTCTGTTCCTCCACTTTTGTTTTCTCTAAGGTTGTTGGTTTGATGGAATGGGTTTCTTTGTGTTGTTTGTGTTTACTACACCTGTAGTGAATTAACCCTTTATGCTTAACCTCAAATTAGATAATTGTGAAGGGTGTTATTTATTATACTGATACATTCTTTATTTTGAATACTATAGTGCAAATATTCATAAAGTATGCGCAAACAGAAACATAAATAGCCATGAAGGCAAAATCAATAAAACATTAAACAAATGCTTGATCAATAAAGGAAAGGTTCTCTGATATATTATTGATGATAAAGCAAAAGGAAGTCCATGCTTATATAGCAAATGAAAGGGAGCACCATACACTAGAGCTAAACCTACTGTATGATAGAAAACTTAGAGGAAACATTCTAGAAAGCAAGTAAAATCTGTAACAGAATAGGGGGAGCCAATGCCAGCTCACCCTCCAATTCTCTCTCTCATGTGCAATGCGCCCAGCCCCTTGGCGCCTAGTGAATTCCAAGATTCCTGAGTCACACTCCCAGCAACTACCTCATTTGTGCCCCACATGTCAGTATCCAATGTTTCAGTGTACCACTCCTTCTTTGTTTTAGCCATGTCACAGGCGCCCATGTACTGGGACCCCGGATCCCTTGCCACATTCTTATGTTGCTCATTTCCCTTTCCTTTTCCTTTCAATTTTAATAGCCCTCCACAAGCTGGACCATGATAAATATTGATCATGCCAAGCTTGGAAATAAAAGTAGAAAAGGATATAGGTGTAAGTGCTTTTGTAAAGAAATCAGCTAGTTGAGCTTTAGAGGAAACAGGAAGTAATTTCAATACTCCAGATTGTAGCTTTTCCCTCACAAAATGGCAGTCTATTTCTAAGTGCTTTGTTCTTTCATGGAACACCGGATTTGCTGCTATATGAATAGCACTTTGGTTGTCACAATACAGAACCGGCAGTCTTGCACTTTTGATCTTTAGTTCCTCAAGCAAAAATAGGAGCCATTGTAACTCACAAGTGGCAGTGGATAGTGCACGATACTCTGCCTCAGATAATGATCTTGATACGGTTTGCTGCTTCTTTGTTCTCCAAGATATAAGGGATGATCCTAGAAAGAAACAGTAGCCAGTAACAGACTTTCTGCTGTCAATGCAGTTGGCCCAGTCTGCATCAGAGAAACCAAACAATTGCATAATAGAATCTCTAGGGAAAAATAATCCACGGCCTGTGGTTGCTTTCAAATACTTTAAAACTCTGCAAACAGTATTGAAGTGTGTCACTGTGGGTGTATTTACATGTTGACTGAGCTGCTGTACAGCAAAGGTTATATCAGGTCTGGTGTTTGTCAAATACAACAGCTTTCCTATCAGTTTTCTGTAGAGATTGGTGTCTTTGAATGGTTCAGCAGGATCTTGATATATTTTAGCATTAGGATCCAGAGGAGTGGAGACAGGTTTTGAGTCAAGATAACCTGTCTCATGCAATAAATCCAAGCAATACTTCCTTTGACAAATAGTAATTCCAGATTTGGATTGAGACACTTCCAATCCAAGAAAGTACTTAAGAGATCCTAAGTCTTTTATCTTGAATGCATCATTCAGAATAGCTTTAATTCTTCCAAATTCTTCTAAAGAACTTCCTGCTAATATTATATCATCCACATAGACAAGTAATGCAGTAAATTCACTATCTTTCTCATAAATGAATAAGGAATGATCTGAGTTAGATTGTTTATAACCCTGCATCAGCAACAAATTGGTTAGTTTCTCATACCATTTCCTACTGGCCTGTTTTAATCCATATAATGATTTTTTTAGCTTGCAAACTTGATTCTGTCCAGTGTTGGTGACTCCTTTTGGTATTTCCATATAGACATCCTCATTTAAATCTCCATGTAGGAATGCATTGTTCACGTCCAATTGATGCAAGAACCAATTATTCATAGAAGCAACAGCAAGTAATAATCTCACAGTGGTAAGTTTAGCTACAGGACTGAAAGTATCAAAGAAATCCAAGCCTTCAATTTGATTATAACCTTTTGCAACCAATCTAGCTTTGTACCTTTTTATTGAGCCATCCGC
Organism: Astragalus membranaceus; assembly: GCA_039519185.1. Taxonomy (NCBI): domain Eukaryota; kingdom Viridiplantae; phylum Streptophyta; class Magnoliopsida; order Fabales; family Fabaceae; genus Astragalus; species Astragalus membranaceus. Next base: position 163,163,919 of record CM076850.1, read on the forward strand.
TTTATGTTTTACTTTATACACCCATTTGCTTCCAATTGGTTTAACATTGTGAGGTACATCAACAATTTCCCAAGTCTCATTCTTCCTTAGAGCCTCCAATTCTCTTTTCATAGCATCATTCCAACATGAATGCTTGCTGGCTTCCTCAAAGCTTTGTGGCTCAATAACAGAACTTAAACTCATAGAGAAGATCTGTTGTGAATTTGACAGACTAGAAAAGGAATGAAAATCAGAGATAGAATAGCCAATACCTGAAGATGATTGCTTGTTGTGAGTCTTTGAGACATTGCCACAGAGATACTCAGATAAATGTGCAGGTGGCTTTCTGGTTCTGGCTGATTTTCTGTTTTCAGATTCAGTGGCAGGTTCTGTGTGAATGGGAACAGCTTGTTCAGGCATCTGTTGTGACTCATCAGTGGTTGTACAGTTTGATCAATAAAGGAAAGGTTCTCTGATATATTATTGATGATAAAGCAAAAGGAAGTCCATGCTTATATAGCAAATGAAAGGGAGCACCATACACTAGAGCTAAACCTACTGTATGATAGAAAACTTAGAGGAAACATGCTAGATTTGCTTGATTACATATGTCATTTTAGAACATGCATAGAATGATAGAAAACATGATTTCTTAATGTGATAGCTTTCTTGCCTCTGTGTCTTGGTGTTACGGATCAGGATTATCATTCCTTATTTTAAATGTTTATAACTTTTCGAACCAACTGAAACCACTTAAATTCTAGCAGTTTGAGGAAAGTTATTAAATTTTGACTCAATTTTATTTTCATTTTTTGCTACTATTTTTTCAATTACCCGGGTTTGAGTCTTTATGATACGGGTCATATGCATTTTTTTTTGACATCAGTCATATGCATTATTAAAAATATACAAATTGATATTTTTGGTTAGTCGGCTTAAACGAAATGGTACAAATTGGTATGATGTGATAAGTATGATATGTATTCATTTTTTAAATTCTTAATTATACAAGTAAAAAACAAAGTATTCTTCACTGTTTTAAGGATGAAGTGAAGCAAAGGATTCACGGGAAATAAACCTAAATCATGTCATTTACTATGAAGTTTTGTGGATTAATATTTAGGGAAATAAACCTATCGTATGCAAATACTACATAATAAAAGTGCACAAAGTTTTGAATGTGACGTTGAAAATTTGTTTTGAATCTGTTTGTAGATTCTGCCCCATTATCTATTAAAGAATAATATGCTATGTTTGTTTGTTACAATATAGTTGGAATCCTTTCTTTCTTTACATGTTATAAGTTGTATATAAATACTTTCTTTTTACTATTTTTTGAGTGTAGCTATGGATCGTAGTTGGATGCAAACTAGTAAGTTGAGTGACGAGTATGCGAAAGGGGTGGAAGACAAGGTAGGTCATAAGGATGAGCCTTTCATCATGGCTGACCAAGCAAAACAAGTTTTTTTTGTCAAAGATCCTTCTAACATAAAATGGTCAGTAGTCCTACAAGGAAGAATCATAAATAATAATGATGAAGATGGAGATTCATCCCTTGAAATTTCTGAGACTCCTTCTTTCAGTACACAAATGCCTACATTCGTTGAGGACAATGATGTGGATGGTGTACATGCGACTCGTGATGATCATAATGAAGGGATATGGGAAGATGTTTTAATTTGACCCCTAGAAATAAATTATAGGCACATGTAAGTTATTTATTCATTTTTAATAAGTGTTTGTCATTTATCCTTTCTTAATAATTTTTTATATCTGTTGACATACTTTATAAGTGTTTTTTATCTATTGTTTATAAGTATTTATTCATTTTTTATAAGTGTTTGTCATTTTTGTTTAAACAGGAATCATGGCTGATTCATCTACAAAACTCCAAACAAAGAAGAGGACTAGATGTGTTACGACATTACACCAATTTACGTCTGGACGGCCGACAGGTTATAGGTTTCCACTTGAATTTGATCATGTTACCAGACAACCTTTTGGTCAATTCGCTACCAAATTTAAGAGTTATGTGGCTATGCTAGCACGAAACAAGGCGAGCATATTAGCAGAAACTTGGAAAAATGTGGATGAGGAAGTCAAGAACTTGATCTGGAGTGATATCTTGGTATTAAGTTTTATCACCATATATATATATATATATATATATATATAGTCTTAATATTTATTACTTTGAAGGTTATTAATTACTAACAATGTGTTTTTGTTTTTTGTGTATGTAAGCAAACATTTGACATTCCTAATGACGAGAAGTTGAAGAATTATTGGATATCGTATGCCGGTGAACGTTGGACGCAATTTAAGGCAACACTTACTAGGGATTATGTTTTTGGCTCTGGAGACAAACATTGTAACACAACTCCATGTCAAAAATACCCTTGCATATCAATAGAAATCTGGGAGTTGTTCGTAAAGAGTCGAATGGAAGAAAAGTTTTAGGTATGTTCGTAATAAAGGAAGAATTATTGTCTTCCTTTATTTTTAAAATAGTTCTTAGTAACTGTTTTGTAAAACAAAAACAGAATCAAATCAAACATCCTCCTTCTATTACTTCTTGTTTCTTGTTTCATAATATTCCTCTTTTAGTCTCCAACAATAGTAGCATGAAGAGATCATCAGATGCAGACAGCCTATTTAATAGGAGTAGAGAAAGGCCGTAAAAAACTCAAAAGAGAAGTCAAAAATATTTAGATCTAAATGGCCTTTTTGAAAACATGGTTTATGAATGACATATCATACAATATCTATCATCATTCATCACTTGTTATTAATTCAGCTGCATTTCACTACTCTACATACAACAACCAAGATACACATACATAAATCATCAATATATTTACAATTCAAAAAATAAACATGGAAAACACTAATAGATAATAAAAATCATTAAGTACTGACAAATGGACTGGTTTTTCCAACCAGGCCTGCTGCAACCTGACTGGTAGTTGTAATAGTACAGCTCATTTTTTATTGAGCCTGAAAACAGAACCCAACCCTGGCCTTTGCAGGGTGATGGGCAAGCCCACATGCCAGGCTATTATAAAGTACAATAAATACGCATTTTATCTTAGTTTTCTTTATATTTTTATGGGCCAAACATTGTTACTTGAGTATTTTAAGATGTTTTTAATGGCAATTGATTTGTTATTTGTGACAGAGTAAAAGACAAAGGGCCAAAGAAGTTCAATCCCAAAATAACTTCTACCACACAACCTCTCGTGGTGGCTATCCTATGCTTAAGGACAACTGGAAGAAGAACTATGTGGAAGCAAGGCGTGAGGAGTCGGGTGATCCAGACTTAGTAATAGAGGCTCCATCTCCTCCACGTCATGAGTTATTTAAGTTGGCCCATCAGAGGAAAACAAGATCTTTTACAACAAATAAGTCTGCTTCTGTTGCTTCAAAAATTGTAAGTTAAAACTTCTATTCAAACACAAACAACTTACAAAATACATGCTTCATGCCACACAGTGAATATTGCCTAAAGTGCACATGGTTTTTTGTTATAGGATAAGCTACTTGATCATGCAACACAGGGAACTTTTGTTCAACAGGGACGTCGAGATATCTTGGCTGTAGCCATTGGAAAACCTGATCATTTTGGTCGTGTGCGAGCAGCTGGTAGAGGGGTGGGTTTATCAATATACTTTGGACATGCTTCACGTACTAGCTCCTCCACCTCAAATAGCAAGAAATTTGAGACAATGAAGCAAGAGTTGAGGGAGGAGTTAAGGGAGGAGTTGAGGGGGGAGTTAAGGGAGGAGTTAAAGAAGTACAAAGATTTGAAGCAAGATTTGAGGGAGGAGTTTGGTTACCCTCTCAATGATCATATTTCTTTGAAGAATACAATTGGTTCCAAAGCTAGTTGTTCACCATCCCATGTGGAGGAGCCGCTCAAGAATGATTGGCTAAGAGAGTTGTATATTGCATCCTATGACATGACAGGACATATCAAGTTTGACTTGGACCATGAGCCCCAAGAACATTTCTACATTGGATCCGAGGAAATTGTAGATATGGTTAAAGGACATGATCTTGAGTTGAGCCATTTGGGTATATGGTGCACGTAAGTACATATTAGTTATTTGTAAAACTTATTCCTAAATATTTTCTAGTTATAGTTATTGAACATCTTGTTTTAATATTTTAGGTATTTGCATCGCGAATGTATAGCAAGGGAGATTAGTCATGTGTATGGATTTTTAGATCCATACCAAGTTTGTGGTAGCAACAAAGCAGAGACCATCCAATCATATATCCAGAAGAAGCTAATTGGCCAGAACAAAACATGCTTTCTAGCGCCATATTTGATTGGGTAAAGTATTAACTGTCTAAATGTAAAGTGTATCAATTCTTTGTCTGATTATGATTTAATTATTGTTGTCTAATTCTACAGCAAACATTGGCAATTGTTTGTCATTTGTGCTACTGCTAATACAGTTGTTTGGATGTGTTCGCTTCACAATCCTCCACCTAAGGAATTGGTTGTCTTGATTAACAAGTATGTTGTCTTCTATTAATGGTCATACTTCTGTGATTTAAAATGCTTTACACTTATAGCTGACTGTTTATAATATTACCACAGTGCTATGAATGTATACTACCGGACGAAAGGGCTTAGGACACCAAAGTCTCAATGGGTGACACCTAAAGTAAGTATTTGCTTTGACAATTCCTATTTGTTTTATTTATGCAATTAGACCAAGGAACAAAATTAGTTAGCAACATATTAAGCCTGAGTTAGTTTCAGTTACTTAGTATAATACGCAATTACGGTTAGTTTGATCTAACCTCCAGTTTGTTATGGTTAGTTACATAATCTATGGTGTTGGGAAATTGATTTTGTTGGTTTGTTATTTATAGGTTGCAAAACAAAATGATACCTATTCTTGTGGCTATTATGTGATGATAAATATGATGACTATTGTCTCTGCAACTATCACTAACAACTGGAAAAAGGTTATTGAATTTTTCAACTTTTAAGATTATTACTAGATAATTATTATTGAGTAGATATTAGATTAACTCATGGTTATTATTTATCTTTTATTGTTTTAGGTATTCAATTCAATTGATCCATTCACATCTGAAGAATTGAAGGACATTAGACAAGTTTGGGCTGAATTCTTTCTAAAGTTGTATGCAGAGAAGCGTAAGCCAGTTGGAAAGGAAGAAAGAAGAAATCAACTTTAGTGAAAGTGTACTGCATTATCATACATTTTGAAATATTATTAGAATATAAAGAATTCGTGTACTTGTTTTTTTTGAATTGATGGAAGTGTAGTATTTACGTATATTTTGGTATGATATTTAAGAGTTTAACTCTATATATTTAAGTAAAGTAGTTTAATTACCTGTGTGTATGTGTCCCTCTTGCCTAGCTGAAATTGTAGTACTTTAGTTGCCTTTAAAGAATGTGCAGGTGCAGGAAATGGTTATATGAAGGGTGAAGCAAAAAAATAATTAAATCTAAAAAAAAAAGTACTTTTAAGGTCGGATATAAGCAAACATCCGACTTAAAAACATGATTTAAAGTCGGATAAGGTTCTTAATCCGACTTTAAAGGGGTTCCAGAGAGGCATTAGCACATTATAATAAATCTTTTAAAGTCGGATAAAAGCAAACATCCGACTTAAAAACATGATTTAAAGTCGGATAAGGTTCTTAATCCGACTTTAAAGTGGTTCCAGAGAGGTGTTAGCACATTATAATAAATCTTTTAACGTCGGATAAAAGCAAATATCCGACTTAAAAACCGGCTTTTAAAGTCGGATTCCCATTCGACTTTAAAATTTCAGACTTTCAAAGTCGACTCGATCAAAGTCGGATTAGCATCCGACTTTAAAAGCCCAAAATATCCGACTTTAAAGCCCTTTTTTCCACTAGTGTAATTCTTGTAGTTTTGTACTCTAGTCATTTAAACAATTTGCTTTTGAAATTTAGTCAAACTAGATCCAATCCGGTTTGGATTGGATTAGTTTTTCGGTTTTTTCTTCTTTAAAAAAGTTTATTTCATTATTGTTAGATGTAAAATAAAAAGTGACCTCTATTCTATAATGACAAAACTTAATACATCGAGTAGCCAAATTTACAAACACTTGAGAATAACTGATAAAAAAAAAGACAAACACTTGAGAATTTTTTTTTGGTTACAAAAAAGAAAATAAAAAGGAAAAAAAAAACACGGCTAAGGCCGAACAAAAGAAACACCCTAATGCATCAGCATTAAGGTGCGCACTAAGTCCACTAAGAGGATCCTCTAAATGAACCATACTAATACCACACGTAGCTTCAAGCTTCGCAAGGAAATCCGCACAAAAATTAGTCTCCCTAAAAGTGGTGAAGATTCACCTCCCAATCTCGATTCAAAAGATGTCTCAGCAACGCTACTTCATTTCCATACCTGTGAAAATCTGAATTTACCTTACCCACCATCTGAACTGTATGAAGAGAATCAGTATGGCAAACTATATGCCTGTATCCCAAGCTCCAACAAAGCTCAAGACCACGAACTAAAGCTATAAGTTCCGCACGCAAAACCAGGTTACTTAAAGCACTTCCATCAACATTTAGAGCAACCCAATCAAGAGGAGGCTTGGGCCAAGAAACCATAATATTTCTATGAGGCAAATTCTGATTTGTGCTATGGACATCAAAAACTGTCATGCAATCTTGAACAAGAGAATGAACATGAGACATAATCACATGCACAGGGGTTTACTCACCCTCAAAAAATTGCGGTCATTCATGCAAATTCACAGACGCTTTCATACATATATTCAAATATGTAATTATATAATACTATAATTAATTACTATTACATACATCATATTTTAGATTAATTCTCTGAACTTAGTAAGTATATTGACAAAATTGTAAAAGACTATTTGAACTTTTGAAGTATAGTGATCAAAAAAAATTTGAAGTATGTGTAATAGGGTAATTGCAAAGTATAATATAAATATTGGATCTGTTTGGTGCGATGGATCCAAAAAACCAATCCAATATAATCCTAAATTTTGGTTTTTGCGATTTTCAGTTTTCTTAGTTTGTGGTTTTTCGATTAGCATTGAATATGATCGGTTTATGAACACCTCTACTTTAGTTACTCATGAAGAAACCGTGAAGTTGGGTAGTAAGGAGAACAATGTGAACGTTGTCAGCATTGCAACAATGTGAACTGGTCAGCATTGCAATATAGATGTTGTCTCTTTATCATATGCATAGCTTTATTACTTTCACTACAAGAAAATCGACGATTTCCGACGGCAATTTTCGTCGGAAATTGACGTTTCCGACGAACTTTCCGACGGACAAAAAGTCATCACAAAATCGCTCGTCGCAAATTTTTTTCCAGACGGATTTTTTCGTCGCAAATGTCTCCGTCGGAAAGTCGTCGGAAACTCGTCGCAATTATCCGTGGCAAAGTTGTCGCAAACTTTGACACATTTTCGTCGCAAATCCGTCGGAAATTTAAAAAATAAAATAAAATTGTACATCAAAATACTATTTAATAGTTATATCTATACATAACCAGAGTCGAAATAGTGAATTAATGAAATAACATCATATTTTGGACAAATCAGAAAAACTAAAACAAATAAAGTCCAAGGAATACCGGTTCAAAGGGGCATGCCCTCGAAATAAAGCCTCCACAGATATAGGATGGGAATGCCAAAGTACCAAATATAAAAAAAACAGCTCTATCAAAACATCTCACATAAAAACCCTTAGGCAAGAAAAACTATTCCTCTCAAACAGACCCTTCAGGCTCAATAGAAAAAGTTCAGTACACTACTTAAGTCATTGTGTTAATCTTAGTTATCTTAGATTATTAGTGAACTTTAGAAGTAAATAAAATAGCTTAGTTTATTGTTTGATAGTGCTTAAATTAAATTAGGTGTTTGTTCTCCTTTTTCATGATAAGTTTTGCCACATGATGGCGTTGGTACACATCATATCCCCAAGCAATGGGATCTTATTGCCATACGATGATATTGTTACGCATCACGTGGCATCGCCAACGTGATGCGTTTAGTGAGACTAATTTAGGTAACTAAGGAAATCCTTAGTTTTTATTACTAAATCAGTCTTAGCCATTAGATCTATATTATTTTAGTTAAATAAAATCCAATGGCTATCAATTAAGGATGGTATCTAGGTAATTTTACACACACATTCCTCCATCCCTGCACAGTAGCACCACGTCTTCTTCCTCTCTCTGTCGCACACCATCCTTGCAACGGCAAACCACCACGCCGCACCACGTCTTCTTCCTCTCTCCGTCGCGCACCACCTCGTCTTCCTCTCTCCGTCGCCGCACCACGGCTTCTTCCTCTCTCTGTGCGAACGAAATCCTCTCAATCTCTCTTATTTCGAATCTGTATTCTCTTCCAGGTGTGCAAAATTCTCAGAAATCACCCTCTCTTATTTATCTGTGTAGTAGTTGTTTTGTTATGCGCACAATATTTTTGTTTTGCAAAACTATAATTTATCAGAAACTATAACCACAAATATGCATTCGGTGGTTACTGGACAGTAACCACAGAATGCATTCGGTGGTTACTGGACAGTAACCACAGAATGCATATTTGTGGTTACTGAAATCCAACTAGTGTTTCTAGTTTGATTATGTTCTTGTTTCACATTGAATTGCCATTTCTTTCAAGTTTATTTTTAGATAAAATAATTTTCTCTTAACTTTTATGATGTTGTTTGGTATTAGTGATTTGCACATTGGTAAATTCCTTTAAGTCGTTTTTCTGCAGATTTTAAAATGCTTGGAGTTGATGAAGTTGCTGAAGCAACCAACTTTACACATTTACTTGCTCGTAAGTCGCTTGTTTCTTTGTCTTGATATAATTCATGTGCCGTGTTTTACTACCTTACTTCACATTTCACAATTAATTCACGTTGTGGTTTTGGATTTCTTTATTGCAGTTCAGGGTTGTCCTGGTCTGGATGAAAATCTCACTGAAATGACTGTTTCAGGTTCTTAACTTATAATTGTCAAATTCTTTGATTTTAATCTTTTAAAATATGTTTAACCATAATTGTCCTATGCTTACCTGATTCATTTCTTCGTTTCCTTTATAATGTTTGCGTAGATTCAAGTACCAATGTCAGATGTCATGATGACGAACTTGATGATGTTGCGTTTGGAGGTTCAATGCTGATTTGTTATTATATAATAAATATATTTTTTATGATGTTGTTTGTTGGATATTGATTGTTTTCACTTGGTTTTGACAGAGGTTACTTATCGTCCTTCAGATGTTAATTCTTGGAAAGATCTTGTTTTTCACACAGAGCCGGATGCATATGAATTTTACAAGTCTTATGCCCAATCTTTGGGCTTCAGTATTAGGAAGGCAAATGTGTATCGCGATAGCAAGAATAACAAGACAGATATCCTTCACTATCTGAAAATGATGTGTCACAAACAAGGTTTTAAGATTCAAAAGGAGACTTCCAGAGGAACGAGTGACATAGGACTCTCTAAATTAATTTCTGGGCTTATAGCATAATCAGATGTTATGCTAGCTCCAAATCCAAAATGTTTACCAATTGTGTCCATTTTCTTTAACACCTTCATCGTGTCCCAGCCTTGTAGAGTTGGCATTGTAGAGCCTTGGGAGTAACGACTCTCTCGTCCCATCCTCTCAATGTAGTGGATCTGTGAGATTACCAATAAACAAACAGTAATAAGCATATATATATATATATATATATATATATATATATATATATATTAAGATTAATGTATTCAAAATAACTTACCATAACAAACTGCATGTCTGATTTTGGGTATACCAATCCCTTTGTGCCCTCCCTTAGATGCTTCAAAACGTACTTACACCAGTTGTATTTGGAGACATCGTTGAGGTCTTCAAGTATAAAAGCATACTTGAGGGAGACAGTTTCATTTTTAACGGGACATAAAAAGCAACCAAGTAGGTATATAATATCATTGCCTTGCACCAAAGTTTATCTATCTTTGCATTTGTTATCACGCGCTCAAGATCTTCAACTTTGGCGCGGTAAATGTCTTTTACTTTCGATTTCCACTTAAAATCTTTCCGCATCCGTTCCACTAAGTCTTGTTTGCATTTAAATTGATTAACTTTTGTTCCCTCATTAGGCAAATCATAAACTCTCTGAATGTCTTGACAAGTTATCGGAAGCACTTGATATTTGCTCAACCGGATCTGACATTTCTCCGGTTCAAATTTATCGGACACCCACCTAATGAACTCCCCCGGAATCCTAATTCATTTGCAAATTAGCGTAAAAGCGCCAAACCCAGTTGATGCTAGCAAATCTTTCCTGCTTTCCAAAATGTTATTCATGAATGTGTGAACCGCATGTAGTCTACACAAATGTCTGTATCGTGCTACTTCTTGTGCTCTCCTCGGCATCCTTACTTATCTAAAAAAACATGCACATTAACAGTATGAGAGACAAAAAAGTAGACACATTCAAAGCAATTAGAGAATGCATATTTGTGGTTACAAAGAACACAGCTAATGGTAGATATGTACTTCTAGTCTTCTAGCATTTAAAATTGATAACCAAATCAGAACAAAATTATGAGGGGGGAGGGATTCAAGATACAACATCAGTCAATGGAAATAGAAAAAAGGAATGGCACATACATCTATATTGAAAACCACAATGTCTCCCGCCCGAATGCAGGTTTCTTGACAAAACAAACTATGAAGCAATTTTTTCTTTTCTCAACTTCTAGAGCCAAGAGCATTACCCGAATTCAAATATTGTAATTTGTACCTTGCAAGACCGAAGATACAAGAACCAGAGATGGGATCTCATTTAAATCTATCTTGAACTGAGTTGTTGCTAGAAGAAGATGAAGCCATGGAAGGTGATATACAAGAAGTATGGCTGCAGCTAGGAGTTTACAAGTGAGAATACAACTGAAATAACAGCTATTATAAAATCTGAGATCAATAACAGATTCTTATCTAACAAAATTCTTTTCTGTCATAACAGAAAACAAAACATTAACCATTTGGATCTCAATCTAATTACTCTATTCTCTTTGCAGGGAAAACTAGCATTCCAGGCTCTATTCTCCAGACAAGTATTGCCTCAAAGCTTTTCACCTCCAAATGATTTGAAAAATATGGATAACAACAAGCAAAACACTCTGTTATCTTTTCCTTATACGCAGTCTTAATCCGCTTCTCCTTTTCCCTAATTCACCATTCTAACATTTAAAATTTTCCCTAAATACACAGATAAATCACAAAAATGAACACTAGAACAGAAATGTGTAGCAACAACAACGAATCATTATCAAAATGCATTAATTTTGATAATTTTGTGGAGCTGAAGGTTTCTCTTAGGGAAATTACTCCCATACCCTTGGTTATTATTTTTTAGTAAAAGTTACTAAACATTAGCTTAGTTACCTAAACCTAGCCCCTGTTTAGTAATTGATAGTATTTAAGGTTTTGAAAAGGAAACTAAAGACATTATTGGATTTTAGCGAAGTAGGAAAAGAGTTATGAGATGTGGAGGTATATGATAGTGATGTTTAAACTTGGTGAACAAGAAATTGAACGCCTAACCTAACAATTCCTTTATGCCTAATTGCTTATCTTTTATGTTACTCGATTCTATGAACATGAATAGCTAATAGTTATTTTTCTTTAGTAGGGATGACATGACTATTATGTAATTTCATGTTGATTTGATCAATGCAATTTGTTTTATATTATTGATGTTTTAACTTCTGTTCTTAATGCTTTTCATTAGTTGATCGTTATTGCAACAACTAAGAGTTCACTTTTATTATTAGAAGATAGATAGGTAGTGTGAACTAGATTTTGAGATGTATCATAATGAATGTAATGCTCGTAAGTGTTGGAAAAACTGTTTCAGTTTGGTGATGGATTCTTGATTAATTGAGAGAAATGGAGAGAGAGTATTAAACTGAAAATAACAGAATTGACTTTTTATTATTTTCTCTTCTCTGTTAACAGTGGTAACATATGTATTTATACACCTAACATCAATTAACCACACATTGGTTAATATGCTAACCACTTATCAGTCAGCTGTATCAAGTAAAAATGCCTAATTTGAATTATATTACAATACACCACCTAATTCAAATTACTCAACATAAGCATTCCAATCTTGTCCTTCATTTCTTCAAGTCTTCTGGGCTTCACTGCCTTGGTCAGTATATCTACAAGCTGTTCCTCAGTTCTGCAATGTTCCAATGCTAAGTTGTTTTTGTTGACATGATCACGTAAGAAGTGATACTTGACTTCTATGTGCTTGCTACGTCCATGAGCTATTGGATGTTTAGCCAAGTCAATAGCAGACTTATTATCAACCCTCAATTTCATTACTTCACTGCACTTAATATTCAATTCCTTGAGCAGCATACTCAACCAAAGAGCTTGACTTGCACCAAATGCAGCTGAGATATACTCAGCTTCACAGCTGGATAATGCTACCACCTCTTGCTTCTTAGAACACCAAGATATGGGAGCATTACCGAGCATAAAAATGTAACCTGAAGTACTCTTTCTATCATTGATGTCTCCACTCCAATCTGCGTCAGTGTACCCGGTGACTTCAAACTCAGATTCTTCAGTTGCAGTAGGAAACAATATACCACATTCCAGTGTTCCTTTCACATATCTGAGGACTCTCTTTGCTGCCAGCAAGTGATCTTTGCAGGGTTTCTCCATAAATCTGCTCACTAGACCAACACTGAAGGTAATGTCTGGTCTGGAGTTGCAGAGGTACCTCAGTGAGCCAATGAGCTGTCTGTATAAGGTGGAATCAACCAACTTTGTATCTGTACCAGCAGTCAGTTTAATGCCTGGTTCACAAGGGGTAGTAGCGGGTTGCAGTCAAGCATATTAAACCTTTTTAATATGTCTGTTGCATATTTCTTTTGGTGAAGAAATATGCCTTTCTTAGATGTCACAAATTCCATACCTAAGAAGTAACCAAGCCTGCCAATGTCAGACATCTCAAATTCTTCCATCATCTTCATTTTGAAACCTTTGATCTCTTGCTCACTATCACCAGTAACTAGAAGATAATCTACATACAAGCAAAGTATTATCACACCAGCTGTACTACAGTTTTTGAAGTAAACACCATGTTCTGTGGTGCATTTTACAAACTGTAATTTTTGTAGAAAACCATCAATCCTTCTATTCCAAGCTCGTGGAGCTTGTTTCAAGTCATATAAGGCTTTGTTCAGCTTCATTACCTTGTCTTCCATGCCCTTCTTGACAAAGCCAGGTGGTTGCTTAGTGTATACTTCTTCTTCTAAGGGACCATTAAGGAAAGCAGATTTTACATCTAGCTGACTTACTGTCCATTTCTTCATGCTAGCAATTGCAACTATCAGTCTCACAGTTTCAATTCTGGCTACAGGCGCATAAACTTCACTGAAATCAAGGCCAGGTTTCTGTAAAAAACCTTTAGCAACTAGCCTTGCCTTGTACTTGGCAATCTCACCAGATGGTTTAACTTTAGTCTTGAACACCCATTTCACTTCAATGGCTTTCTTATTTCTTGGCAAGCTAACCATTTCCCAGGTATTGTTCTTCTCTATTGACTTCAGTTCTTCATTCAATGCATCTTTCCAGTGAGTATGAGCTAGTGCTTCTTCAAGAGAGACAGGTTCAGCTTCTGCTAAGAGCACTAAGTTCAATAACTCACCATCAACATTGATAGCAGTATCAGGAAATAACTCATAGTCCTGAAATCTAGCTGGCAATGTTGTCTGTCTCAGAGATCTTCTTAAAGGTGCAGCTGTGTTGTCTTCAACTATCTCTTGTGGCTCATTATTGTCCTGAATATCCCGCTCTTGTTCATGACTGTCATCAAGTTCAATTTCTATTGTATCAGCAGTTTGCCTTTCAACACTGTTGTTCCAGTCCCACTCCTTAGTTTCATCAACTACCACATCATTACTTATCACAGTTCTTTTGTTCAAGGGGTCAAACAATTTATTTGCTCCAGTACTATGATATCCTATTAGTATCATTGCTTGAGCTCTTGAATCTAGCTTTCTCATGTTTTGCTCAGGTACATGCCTGTAGCACAATGATCCAAAGACTTTAAAATGCTTCACAGCAGGCTTGACTCCACTCCATGCTTCTTCTGGTGTTGACTCCTCAAGCCTTTTTGTAGGACTTCTATTCAAAATGTGAGTTGCAGTAGACACTGCCTCTGCCCAGAACTCTTTTGGCAAATGTTTCTCCTTCAGCATACATCTTACCATATTCAATACTGTCCTGTTTCTTCTCTCTGCAGTTCCATTGTGTTGAGGGGTGTAAGGTGCCATTACTTCATGACTTAAGCCTTCTTCCTTACAGTAATTCTCAAATTCAGTTGATGTATACTCCCCCTCCATCAGTTCTCAGTAACTTGATTGGATTTCCAGCTTGTTTTTCAACAAGTGTTTTGAATGATTTAAATGTTGTAAAGACTTCACTTTTCTTTTGCAACAGGTAAACCCACATTTTTTTAGTAAAATCATCTATAAACGAGACAAAGTACAAGTTACCTCCATGAGACTTGGCTTTAAATGGTCCACACACATCTGAATGAACAACTTCAAGCTTTGTTTTGGCTCTTGTTGGCACTACAGTCTTGTAGGATTTCCTGGGTTGTTTACCTTCACAACATTTACCACATACTCCCTTAGGGACTTCAATTACTGGCAGGCCAGATACCATGCCCTTCATTTGCAGCTTTCTCATGCTATTGAAGTTCAAGTGTCCCAATCTCTTGTGCCATTTCCACACACTTTCACGGACTTGAGCAGTTAGACATTTCTGCTCAAGTGAATTCACACCAAACTTGAAGGTTCTGTTCTTTGATACAGGTACTTTCAAGACACATTTTCCATTTGTATCAGCAACTTTCATATGCTCACCTTGCATATGCATTGAGAAGCCCTTCTCCATTAGCTGTCCCAAGCTTAGCAAGTTGCTCTCCATATTGGGAACATACAGTACATCAGTAATCACCACATTGCTTCCATCTGATCTTCTTATGCTCACCTTGCCAATTCCTTTGGCTATTACAGATCTTCCATCTCCAAACTTGATGCTTCTTCTCACTGTTTCATCAAGCTCACAGAACCAGTCCTTATGCCCTGTCATGTGATTTGAGCAGCCAGTATCAAGATACCACCATTCTACACAGCCAGTTTCACTGTTAATGACAGCCATCAATGTCACATCTTCCTCATCATCAGAGTCTTGCGCAAATTGTGCTTCCTCATTTCTCTTTCTAGGCACCTTAGGATTGTTACATTCATCTGCATAGTGGCCATATTTTTGGCAATTGTAACACTGAATACTCTCCTTAGATTTCTTCTTTCCCTTTCCATTACCATCAGTTTCTTTCTTCTGATTATCACCTTTAGAATTGTTGCCTTCTTGCTTATTGTTTTTCCATTTTCCTTTTCCTTTTTTATTCCTCCAAGAATCACTTCCACCACCTTTCTTTTGTGATTGTGCAAACAAGACTTTCTCATTCTCCTTATCATCTTTCTGGTCACCATCTCTGTTCTTTAATTTCAATTCATGTGCTTCTAAAGCACCTAGCAATTATTCTAGTTTCAATGTATCTAGGTCTTTAGCTTGTTCTATTGCAGAAACAACTCCATCAAAATTTGGGGTTAATCCAGTGAGTACCTTCTCAACTTTCATAGATTCAGATACAATTTCGCCACAGCTCCTCATTTGATTGGTTAGAACAACTAACCTGTTTACGAAATTGGCCACTGACTCATTGGATTCCATTTGCAAAAGCCCCAATTGACGCCTCATCGCCATCAATTTCACCTTCTTCGTTTGCTTATCTCCGGTGTATGTGGTGGCGAGCACGTCCCACGCTTCTTTAGCAGTCTCATACTCGATGATCTTCTCAAGAACGTTCGCGTCCACACACTGATGAATCAAGTAAATCGCCTTGTCATCCTTCTTTAATTGTTCGCGATGCGCTGCTCTTACTGCTTCTGTGGAATTCGCCTCCAATGGCACGACACCGGTGTTTATGATATCAAGGACACCTTGATACCTAAACACCACATTCATCTGTGCCGTCCACCTCTCGTAATTGTTGCCGTCAAAGATTGGCAGTTTCGCCGGAATCTGCTCGTTGTTTCTTAGCGCCGCCATTGTTCACCGCCGCGCGCCGCCGTGGATCGTATAGCTCTGGTGCCAAATGTTGGAAAAACTGTTTCAGTTTGGTGATGGATTCTTGATTAATTGATAGAAAGGGAGAGAGAGTATTAAACTGAAAATAACAGAATTGACTTTTTATTATTTTCTCTTCTCTGTTAACAGTGGTAACATATGTATTTATACACCTAACATCAATTAACCACACATTGGTTAATATGCTAACCACTTATCAGTCAGCTGTATCAAGTAAAAAATGCCTAATTTGAATTATATTACAATAGTAAGAATATATGTGGTTACAATCATGTGTTTTTTTCTAAATGACCCTTCCTAATGTTTTACTTAACAATAAATAAGTTGGCTAAGAAATGAGATATTTTCATTGAGTAAAATGGGTTATGAGGCACAAGATTGTCTATAACATTATTCAACTGATTTGAACTTCATAATGCATAAATTCAACTGTTTGAAAATCCTTTTACACAATGGTGTAGCGGAGGGGATTCGATTGAGTCTTAGTTCCTTTATCAATCTCTAATTCAAACTTTGACTAATCGTTTTGGTTACTACAAATTCAAATAAATAATTCCAATCCTTTTTGTGAACCGAGTTTTTATTGTGTTTTTTGGTAATGAAAATGATAAAAAAACAAAAAAGAAGGGAAAATGACTAATGTCAAACAAAACTTACTCTGCTAGCATCAGCTAGCAAGAGTAAGAGTGTTAAGATATCATTAGGAGGTCTTTGGAGTTCCAACCAATGAGTAGAGCTTCTTGCGCCAAGTGGTCTGCACATGCATTCCCTCCTCTTAGAGTATGAGTGAGGTCTCTGGAATTAAAATCATACCCTAAGAGTATTGTGTTTTGAAATTGATATTTACAACAAAAAATAAGCGGGTAAAGTGCTTTAAACCCAAAAAAAATGTTTTACAAATTATTTTCCTTTTTTTATATTTTCTTTTTCTTTGTTCGAAGAATATCACAAAAGGAGATACAGAACTTTAAACCCATAAAATACTTTTTGACAACAAGGTTAATACAAAATTAAATTAGACTTTTAATAATAATAAAAACAATGCTTAAATATGTTTTAGGCCCTGCAAATATAGCGTGTTTTGGTTTAAGCCCTTGTAAATTTATTTTTTTTTAAAAAACTCCTTGCAAAATACATTATTTTTGATTTTAGCCCTTCTGTTGGACTTCTGTTAGACTGACGTTACAAAAATTGCCAACGTGTCTGCCACATGGGTTTAAATGCTGACTTGGCATTAACAGGTCATTATTTTATATTTTAAGTTATTTTAACTTCTTCCTCTTCCTTCTTGTTCCATCACAACCCAGAAAATCATTTCTGTTCTTCCTCTTCCTTTTTGTTCCCCAACCAATCTCCATCCCCAACCTCTAAACCACTGCTTCACCATCCTAGCCAACCCCATTACAATCGCTCCGCCCAAAACCCCATACCCAATACCTTCATCACTTCACCCTGACCAAACCTCTTCATCATCATCTTCGAAACCCACCTCTCAAAACCGAAACCAAACCGTACACTCGACCTAGAACCGTAAACTCGTTCACAGCTTGTAAACTCGTTCTCTCACTGCAACCCAAAACAGTAAACAAGACCTATTTTGCTTGCTGTTTTGGGAAAAATTGATAATGGATCGGTTGATTTGGGAAAAATTGATAATGGATCTGAGTGTTTTTTTGCAGATGAGGTTTCTTCTTGCCATTATCAAGTTTTCCCCTTTTTTCCAGATTCCTGGTGAAAGATCGGAGATTTGATTCTGAAATTAGGATTAGGGATTTGATTCTAAAATTAGGGCTTTTCTTTCAATCTAAAACTATGCAACAAATTGGAGCTAGAATAACAACAGAGAGCAATGGAAGAGATAAGGTTGGGAAAAGAAATGCAAGTGAGGGAAGCATGTTTGCAAATGGAGGATATGGATGGGATTTTATTGAAAGGGTGGAAGGAAAAGAATGAGGGACGAAAAGGAAGGAAGGCAAAAATACATGGAGTTTGTGAATAGAAAGATGGAAAGGAAGGAGAAAAAGTTGAAGGTAGCAATGGTGGTGCTCTATGATTACAGGAGAGAGAAGAGGGGAGATTGAGAGAGATGGAGTTGAAAGAGAGATAAAGAAACTGATAATTAAAGAATTAAAAAATAAATAGAAATAAAAAATGGTGAAGTGGCAGTCCCAATGAGTATAAAAATAATAGAAAAGAAAAAAAATGCTAAATCACAATTATGTTAGCCACGTGTACTTTTTTGTAACGTTTGACTAACAAAAAGGCTAAAATCAAAAAACTGTATTTTACAAAAAAAAAAATTCTAAAAATTTTTGGAGGAGTTTAAGCCAAAACACGCTATATTTAGATAGATTTAAAACATATTTAAGCCTAAAAACAAATAAAAAAAATGATATATAAAATAATGAGAGTGATTAGGGGTTGTTGATAAAGGGGGGTAGATGAAAAAGAGACAAACTAGTTTTATCCGTTTTGTGTTGCGGAGCGGAGCGAAGGTGCCATTGATATGGCCGTTTCATCATCAGTCTCAGTATCACTTCCATTTCCATTCCGTTGCAACACTCTCCGATCACCATCACCCAAATTCACTTGCTTTGCAGCGTTGAACGGCGGCGACACTCCGTTACTCCAAGTCAATGATCTAAGGGCTAAGATCGTAGAATCAAATATTGAAATTCTTCGCGGCGTTAATCTCACCGTTAACCGAGGAGAGGTTCACGCTATCATGGGAAAAAATGGTTCAGGAAAGAGTACTTTCGCGAAGGTTCTTGTTGGGCATCCCGATTATGAAGTTACAGGTGGTAGTGTCGTTTTCAAAGGAGAGAATTTACTTGAAATGGAACCGGAAGAGAGATCCCTTGCTGGTCTTTTTATGAGTTTTCAATCTCCGGTTGCAATCCCTGGTGTTTCCAATGATCAGTTTCTTGTTATGGCTTATAATGCTCGAAGAAAAAAACTTGGTCTTCCTGAGCTCGGACCCCTCGAGGTTAACCATTTATTTATTTATTTATATATTTATTATTGTCCATGTCTAGGGTTTTGAATTATATTGTTGTTAGGATTTAGGGTTTAGGGATGTGTCGTAATAATTCATGTTGTATCTCCATGGAAGCCCCAGTTGTGAGCATTGAGGTCAATGAGATATAAAGGGCTTGTTTGGATTGGATTGACTTATCTATGGGTATAAGCACTTGTCATACTATTTGGGAGAGCTTGGCATGTTAGTAAATCGTTTTCAGCTTATTTTGATAAGTTCTCCGATATAGCTTTTGAAAACAGCTTGACATTATTTTATCTTTTATATTAGACTATAGAAATAGCTTACACATAAGCGATTATATTATAAGGACTTAATTGAGTTCTTTGTCAGTTTGTCCAAACAGGGCCAAAAATCATGATATTGTGGCCACAATCGCAGTCGCAATCGTGGTTGTGGAGACATTAAAAATAATGATGTCTACAATTGCTATTGTCGGCTTTGTTTAAAACCCTCTTGTTGCACTTATTTTTCATTTTTTATAATTTTTATAACATGCTAATGTTGTTGTTTTGCAGTGTTTTTCTTACTTGATGGAGAAGCTCCAACTTGTTAACATGAAGCCTGACTTTCTCAATAGGAATGTTAATGAAGGATTTAGTGGCGGTGAACGCAAACGCAATGAAATCTTGCAGCTTGCGGTAATCCTTACTTATTTATGTTTTGGTTCTATTATTTTTATTGTGTTTTAACTTTTTTATACTTTCATTTTCTTCCTACATTTGCAGGTTTTGGGGGCAGATTTGGCTATTCTGGATGAAATTGATTCGGGATTGGACGTTGATGCGCTCAGGGATGTAGCAAGTGCCGTCAGTAAGATTCTGACCCCAGAGAATTCTCTGTTGATGATAACTCATTATCGACGAATTCTTGATCTTTTGAATCCTACCCATGTCCATGTTATGGTAAGTACAGCTGCTCTTCAATATTATTGTGAGTATTGGTCTTGGAGGTAATTCTTTAGTCTCCGACTTTGGGGTGAAGTGAACAGAAAATGAATAGTTTTTCTCTCATTAAGTTTTTTAAGGAAAACGTGGGTTCAGTGTTTCGTTTTTAGGAGTTGACCCTGCTTTACCTTCGTGTGAATGTACTATGTTCAAGCAATGGTTGAAGCAGATATTTGTGATTAAATTGAAAAAGAAAATATTTTTCAAAGAGGCTTCTGTTGTTTATCGAATAAATATTAGAAGTATATACTATTTGTCAAAAAAAATTAGAAGTATATACTAGAATTTTATGGGGAAGTTAGTTAGCTATTAGGATAAGGAGTTAGTTGGTTAGCTATTAGGATAAGGAATTAGTTAAGGAGTAGTTAGTCCTATTTCCTATCATGTATAAATAGGAGGACTTTAGCATAAAAAGGGGCATTATTCAGTATTGTATACAGTTGGTGAATAGAGAATTGGCTCTATTGTGAAGGAGAAACTATTGGAGGAGATAGTATTTCCTATCCTTTTCTATACTTTCTCAATAAACAGTATTTCTTTTCGATATAATTGTCTGGGTTCCTAAGATGAGGAACGCTTTTAGCTTGTTTCCAATGAGTTATTTGTTCCTGTCACTCTCATTGTTTCTTACAACCTTCACCACCACAGATTCTACATCATTATTTTCATTCTAGGTGTCCCCTTATATTCCCTATGTGAAGTCACCAATTGGTTAGGCTAATCCATTGATTTTACGTTGCTGCTCAAGTTTCTTAAAAGGGCCTAATTCTAGGTATAATTTCCTTGTCCTCAGTCCAAGGGGTCCAATGCTTAAATGCTGAATGTGTTGGCAGATCTGCAAGTGTGGAAGGATCTCTACAAAACTGTAATTTTCCAAAGGGTTATTGCCTTGAAGTGGTGTACATATTTTTCTGGCTTTACCATCACACCAACACCTATAAGACAACCCAATTTGCTCTGGTCCATGGAATTTCAAAGGATAGAGTTGCAGCTTTGATGGCTCCATTGAAATTCTCAGTGGGAGAAATGTTAACACCATTGGGCCTGATCCAAGGGAGAGAAAACTTGGTTGAGTCTCAAGCATGGAATCACATTAATCCTTGTTTACAATGTGAGCCTGAAATTTCAAAGGAAGCCATTCATTTGCTTTATGAGTGACTTATAGGTTTTGTTAGCAATCCAACTAGAATAATCGAAAATAAGCTGATGAAGTTTTCAAAAGATGAGGAAAACATTTCTGGTGTTGCTAAGTTTGAGTGGCACAAACGTATGGTTGAGCACTTGATTCAAAGGGTGGAACCTTCAAGAATGGCAAATAGCAGAAACACATCACAAGCAGTGGGATCGAGGTGAAGCTTACTTGGCCTCTTGCATTATTTGGACATTAAGCTTCAGACAGTGGGATCCTGGTGGGCTATGTTTGTTATTCATCAATCACCTTGAGGACAAGGTGAATCTTTTAGGAGAGAGATTAAGACCCCAAAAAAAATATGTATGGGAGGGTTTAAATGAAGGTGATGTAGGGAATCATAGCTTAGGAAGGGGAATGAGTTGTTGTTGTAACCAATTGTTGATGTGGCAATTGGGAGGGAAAGAGTGTGAGTCAGTTGAGAGTGAGGGATTAGTGAAGGTAGGCTGGAATTGGTAATAGACTCTTGAGAGACCCTAGGCTTCTCGAATTGACTAGAAGAGTTACTTCTATTTTTCTGCATTTAGAGCCGTTATCACTTTGAGACAGTCTTTATTCCATTATAGTCAGTTTGAGTTGAAGATGAATTCTGGTACCTATCAAAAGGTATATTGAGAATTAAACACACACACATATATATATATATATATATGTATATATATATTTGTGCCTAAGTTGATCCATTTGATATTTATATCATTGCTATTATTATTAATTTCTTAAAATCCGTTCATGTATTCACTATACTATACGGTCACTTATTAGCCTTCTGGTAGAATATTGTTTATCTTAGGAAGCAATTTTAGCAGTTAGGATACTCTTATTTGTTATTTTAACAGGATCGTATTATGTGAATACATCTCAACCATGTATTATGTGAATACAACTCAACCCACTAACTTGCAGTTCTGAAAAAATAAATGCAATGTCTATATTATGAAATGACATGAATGAATTTTTTTTCTTTTTAAAAAATACCAGGACAGAGGTGAAATTACAAGGACCGGCGACATATCTATGGTAGAAGAAATTGAGGCAAAGGGATATGAAGTCTCCGCTTTAACTTAGTATCGGTACCCTTTCTGACTTTGGTGTGAAATCGCTGGGATTGTTTAAAGCTCATATTCAATTCCATGCTGTCAATATTTGCACGAGTACTCTTTCAAGATCATAATTGGGAATAGACGGTATGTAATTAGATGGGATGTTGGTCAAAACTTTCTTAGAAGATGCCATTGATGATCTGTACTCATTTTGGAGGAGGTGGAGGGTAGCTATATTTTTTTTTAATATTAATTTCAAATCTTTCGTCATCCTGGTTTGATATTGGAGTTCTTGATCCAACTCAGATGCCAGTACAGTGCTGGGTTGGTTTTCAATAGTTGTATCTCCTGGAGCTTTCTTCTGCAAGGATGAGCTTGGGAAATTGATTGTTTCATTGCTGGAAGATGTAGTTGATTATTATAATTGTGTAAACTGGATACAATTGCAGTTCAATTATTTACCTACAGGTTTGCATGTTTCTGTGAACTCAAAATTTTGTACGTTTTCTATACCAAGAATAGCGCTTAGCCAGATACTGACCTTAGTCATTTTTGGTGTCCATTGAATGTTTATGCATAAAGCTGGCAATGTAAAGAATACTAAGCATTTACCTACTATTCTTTATTGGCTCAATATTTTTTAGATTCAAACCGGATAGTATGCTGGGAGATAAAAAAACCGATAAGCGTTGAATCTCAGTGCATCAACTTTAGTCTCAAATATCATCATCACCACAGATAATAAGCAGAAACAAATATTTTCAACGTACATGTTTGAGTTCAGGTGCACTACCAGGTAAATTTTATTCACGTTCAAATTTAAAAGGTCTGCTACAAATTGTGAGCATTGCATACGGTTAGTTTATTTTTTGATAGGCAAGGTGGGGTGAGGGGAATGTTAGTTTCCGGGTATTGAATCCGGGATTTCCTTCTTGCACTATTTTGGTGCACTTCTTCGGTATTCCTTAACTTGCCAACTGAGCTACCTACTTGAGATATACAGTTAGTTAATCATACGAATTTCGAAATCATTTTAAGTTTTTTTTACCCATTTTTTTTAAGGTCTTACTATATAGATTGCTTAACATTTTATGATGAATATGGTATGAATTTACCGTAACCAAAAAAAAGTATGGCAAGAATTTTTTTGGTTAAACATGATGGGTAAAAGTTTCGTGCATTGAACACTGACTCACCTTATGTCTCACGTTTGGCTAAATCAATTGTTAGAGAAAAGTTGTCATGTTATTAGTCTCAATCTTCTTTGGAACTGTTGCAATTATAGAGACTCCGATGGGGAAGGAAGCAGAGAGAGGAGAGTCTGAATAATTTAAAATGGATGTTCATTTGATGAGATGTGCTGGGATACAAAAGTCAAGACATCTCTATAATAAACACTTGTATTAGACTTCAAAATTGATTCAATAAGGAAGTAAATTATGAAATACTATGAAATGTGGAAATATCAATCCTTGGAGTCACTTAAGACTTAAGATGCTCTAAAATATCAATAAGTAGATTTGTAATACGTACAATTCCATAGGTACAGTCTGTCATATTCCAGAAAGAAAATTTCTAATAAAAATACACCCCTGGGCAGTTTCTAGCAGTTACCTAATTTTTCATTTGAGGAACAAGATCACCCATACCTATAGATTGTATAAAAGTTTTATTCTATGTACTATTCACCAATTAATACTGGCTACTGCATTTATTTTCGTTATCTGCGGTGGACATTCGGTGAAGGGAGTGAATACTCTTATTTTGAAGTTTTATTTACTAAAATTTAATTTAATGTTTATTCGTCATAGATATTGTTCTGGACCGGGCCCAGGGCCCAATCACGAGGAAGGCTCAAACCAACTCAGGACACTGTAGCGCGCAGCGCTCCTAAACGAGCTGGGAGCAGTTCAACGGCTGAGATCGAGCCGGCTGATCCTACAGCTAGGCAGCTTCGTCGAACTCTATAAATAGGGGTCAACCCCCCGCGAAAAGGTACACTTTGAACCCATCTCTCATTTCCTGCTTTGACTTCTTCCTCCCTGACTTGGGCGTCAGAGTGTCGTTGCAGGTACACCCACCCTGGGCTCTGCTTGCGGTCTCAGTGCCCGGCAGAGCGATCCAGCAACAATCCGTTCCACCCTTGGGCGAACAAGGTACGGATCATTTGGCGACCACAGTGGGAGCCCCATCGCTATCCCACCTCATCAGCTTGCATCTCATCTCCCGACATGGCCCCTCGGGGTAGACCCACCGGCAAGCGGGCCCCGCGCTAGCAGAGCGTGGCCGAGATTCCTGCTCAGCCACAACCCACACCAAAAGGCATCGCAGTAACAGCGGAGGCGACCACTCCCGCCGTCCATCCTGGCCTCGCTCCTCAGGCAAACATCACCATCCCCACAGTTGTCGTGCAGCAACTACTAGACCTGCTCAATGGGCGGGATCAAGCACTGGCACAGCAAGAAGAACAGTTAACACAAATTGAAAGAGAAGTGGCTTCGGGCCGAGTAGGAACCACTCTCGTACCACTCCAGAACGATGCTCGGTCCCCATCCACGAGGAGAACTCTCTCTAGCATCGGTCCCCGTCAAGGAGGCACCTCGTTCATCGCTCCCCGCCCAGAAGGAGGGCACGAAGAGGATTGAGGACGCCCCCTCGAACTCCCCCGTCTCCAGCTGACCCGACCTATTGGCCAGATGAATCACCTAGTTAAAATTCATCTTTCGCGTCGTCAGACTCGCCCCGCAACTCAAGAAGCCTCTCCCCTACCAGACGCCGACGGCGCTCTCCCGATCGACGGCGGGACCGTAGAAGTCGGTCTCCGCGGCGTGGGAGTGGTCGCTCCCGCATGGGCCCGTGCCCGTTTACCAGAGAGATCGGCGAGTATCCCATACTGCCCTCCCTGGAGAAACCCCCGGTCCTGAATATGTATGATGGGATCGGAGATTCTGACAACCACCTGGATTACTTTGATCTAATGATGCAGTACAGAGGTACCAGGGACCCCGTGAAATGTAAGATCTTTCCATTAACCCTTGAAAAATCAACCATTGCCTAGTTCAGAGACCTAAAGCCGAACTCGGTGGCGACTTGGAGACAGCTGGCCCGACTTTTCTCTGCCAGGTTCACCGCCTCAAGAATCAAACCCAAGGCGATTGAAGCACTCAAAGCCGTTCGACAAGGCGAGAAGGAAACCCTCCGAGAATATGTGGAACGGTTCAATAAGGAAGCCGCTAATGTCAGAAATTTGGAGGACAAAATGCGACTGTACTTCCTTACCAACGACCTCAGGCACGGAAGTTTGTTTGAGGTCGATATCAGCGTCAACAAACCACGTAGCCTGGGCGACTTCCTCAGAAGGTCGCAGAAGTATATGGATTACGAAGAGGCTAATATATCAAACCAGGCGGTTGCGAAGGGCGCACCCGGGAAAGACCCAGAGGGGCGTGACCAGGGGCAGAGGAAGACGCGAGATTGTGACTCTGCAGGAAGATCTCCAGTCAGCTCGTCGATATCACTTCATGGGCCTAAAACAACAAGGAGAGGCCGAGTTGAAGAAGGAAGCTGCACGCATATCACTCAGTGACCACCAAGTCAATATGGTCGATCTGGGCGCCCGATATGGCCCCAACACGAGTGATAACTACCTTAGTTCGAACCAAACTTGTCCCAGAATGTAATTGACTTCAAGTAACAAATGGGTCCCAGGACCGGGTGGGACACTCTTTTTCCCACCGATTTTTTTTATGAGACCCGCCCTTACACCATTAATAAAAGAAGACATTTTCAAATGTTAAAATGTTTATTTTGAGTTTATTCGATAACTTGGACGCAAAGAGCGGGCTACGAACGTGCCCTGTGTGAGCCTATGAGGCGAGTTAAGTCCGAGCCGATCCTCGGTAAACTGCCTTATAGGTCGAGCATGCTTCGACGACCCAAGCTACACGTCAAAGCGACCGTAATAGAAGGTCGCATCCCCTTCGAGCGAGTTCAATCTGGACCGAGATCCGATAAACTTCTCAAGGCGGGACGCAAAGAGCGGGCTACGAACGAGCCCCGTGTGAGCCTATGAGGCGAGGTAAGTCCGACTCCAGCCTCGGTAAACTAATAGGTCGAGCATGCTTAGACGACCCAAGCTACACGTCGAAGCGACCGTAATAGAAGGTTGCGCCCCCTTTGAGCGAGTTCAATCTGGACCGAGATCCGGTAAACTGCTCAAGGCGGGACGCAAAGAGCGAGCTATGAACGAGCCATGTGTGAGCCTATGAGGCGAGGTAAGTCCGAGCCGAGCCTCGGTAAACTGCCCAATAAGTCGAGCATGCTTGGACGACCCAAGCTACACGTCAAAGCGACCATAATATAAGGTCGCACCCCCTTCGAGCGAGTTCAATCTGGACCGAGATCCGAAAAACTGCTCAGGGTGGGGCCCAAGAACTAAAAAAAACGAGCCACGAAAAGGCCATGCAAAACAGGAGACCGCCCTCGAATAGGGCAGGTGAGTGATTAACACGATAAAGTCGTGAAATGCCCTAGACGGGGGCATCAAGCCTGAACCCGCCCTCCTGGGTTGCAGGGCAACTGTTCTGGACTGGGCCGAGGGCCCAATCCACGAGGAAGGCCCAAACCAACCCAGGACACTGTAGCGCACAGTGCTTTTAAACGAGCTGGGAGCAATTCAACGACTAAGATCAAGCCAGCTGATCCTATGGCTAGGGAGCTTCGCCGAACTCTATAAATAGGGGTCAACCCCCCCCCCCCCCCCCCTCCCCGGAAAGGTACATTTTGAACCCATCTCTCATTTCCTGCTTTGACTTCTTCTTCCCTGACTTGGGCATCGGAGTGTCTTTGCAGGTACACCCACCCTGAGCTCTGCTCGCGACCTCATTGCCCGACAGAGCGATCCATCAACAACCTGTTCCACCCTTGGGCGATCAAGGTACGGATCAAATATTAAATTGGTGAAATTTTCGAATGAATTTGTTTTCTATTAGGAATGTCCGTCCATATACGTGGTTTGAGAGCATCAATGATTATCAATAGATGAACTTCATCAAAACAAAGAAAAATAAGGGGGACTATAATTTTTTCACAATTTTGGTTTTACAATTTGCGCCATTTTTTTGTCTCAATTATGCACATACTTTTCCTTTTATATCTACCTTTTATTTCTTTGGGGGTGTGAGAGAAACCTAAAAACCATCACAACCCTACAATCGAAGAGGCAAAAAAATTGCAAAATTTAAGGTCTTACTGAAGTATGCATTTGTATACACAGCGGTTATTTTTCTTAAATAAAAAATAACTTGAAACTCAAGAATTACTCGATACAAATTATTATTCAATCAGTACGAGGACAAAATTGATTTCTCGAATGAGCAGACCACAAAACCACGGGGAAACACGGTGGCCTTGTACAAATCAAGTGAGGTTATTACGCAACAAAAAACTCAAGTTACCGTAATCTAAAGCTATACACAGACCAAAAGGATTGCCTACATACATGACCCAAGGGGGGAAAGTCATATCAAAAAGAAAAACCACTGTAATTTGACATGTAGAGTCATTGAAATTCCAAACTAAGTGAAGGCGAAACATGTCTCCCGATCAAGATAAAACCATCGGAGCATCAAGGAGCGGAACAGGTATTACGTGCATTTCAAATCCTATAATATGCAGGTGTTTACCTGTATAAACTTAAGTAGGCCTATCACTGATGACCATGCTTACCTGAAAGAGAGAAACCATACATATCAAATGAACACAAAACTTCAAATATCTGCAACAAAATTAACCAAAACCTAGATTTTTTTTTATGAAGAGAAGGATAGGATTAGCTCCTAGAAGCAGAACAAAGCTCACCTAAATCCTGTTAGCAGGATACTAAGCAGAGGAGAAGGGGAGTCAACTGTAGCTACAAAAAAGGCCACCAATGCCCTTGAGAAGCTAATAACCAATGACTTGAGGAATATTTTCATGCCACTAATTTTTCCAGAGAGAAAATAAAAACCATGCAAAAAGAGAACAATGCATTTGGAAGTTGTCATTATTAGAGAAGGTTTCATCTTTTATAGTTTGACTTGTCTTGAAAGGAGAAGAAACCAATAGTTATGGAAGGTGAAAAATAGGGGTGGTGGTGGGCAGATAACCATAAAACAATAATCAGAAGATCATTGGCCATTTTCCTTTTCAAATAGATGGCCAAAATTTTAAAACAAAAGGAAACTGCAACCAAAACCCAACTATAACAGCCTGAATAAGTATCTCATGCCATGTGATTTTTTATTTAATTATAATGTTAGAAAGTCACTTTAACTCTTACCGACTCCCTGCTTATTCTGAGGATGAACTCTGTCCAGGTAAGGAGCAATTATGGTATCTAACTTCACCAACCACAGAGCAAGAGCAGATGTTGTATGGGGCATTGATGCAAAAGATGCAATGATTTCTTCAACCACACCATCCGGAAATTTGCACTGAAACAACCAGTCCTCATTGATGGCACCAACAAAATCAGCAAGAACCTATAAAAATTACAAATTCAACAGGAAAAAGATGCCTTAACAAGTAACAAAATTTCAGGCACTAGGAAATTTGATCAAACATAAAGTTAAAGCAATAAACCTGCAAAAGCTCAACTAAAGTTGAGGTGCGTCTGAGCCTCTTTATCCATAGATTATGTGCAGACTTCCTCCACGCACCAACCAAGGCATCTCCAGGCATCACAGACTGCAGAGAGTGGGAGTATGCTTATAAACACTTGTATGCTTAAAAACACGCATGTAAACATTGCAAGTTTTCAATATTTAATCTCAAAAATCTTGGAGCAAATAAAAATCTTGGGATCTATGTGGTACATTTTCAGCACTAACGCTTATCTTTTTTTTTATCAAAGCACTAACGCTTATCTTAGATCAAGTAACAAACTATCTGACATAATGTCCAAACAAAAAAAATTTCCCAGAGGTTAAAATCACTTGTAGACATTGCCTTTGTCCCTAAAGTGAGTGATCTAGTATTTACAAAATAATACATTAATGCTGGCATGATTGAATGATGAAAATCGACGCAGATTAATGGCAACTCACCTCAATTGCATAAATTGCAGCTTTCAGTGACTGAATCTGTGATGATAAGACTTTATGATTTGGAACTGTATTGCAGTTTTCCTTCTCCCTGCATGTAGCTATGTGAATTGCATATCTTTCGTCAAGGTCAAAATCAAGCTCAAATGTCATATGGCAAATTTTACAGTGTCTCTCATCTCTCCAGAATAGATCATGACAACTCCTACATCTGGCAAGAGAGTCAAGATAAGACCTTCTGCCATATTTTACAACATTGAGATCTAAATAAAACGAATTCCAGATCCAAGAATCATATTCTTGAAGACGGATCCATTTTTGCACTTGTTCGTCTGCTTTTTTTCCAGTTTCAATTACCACAGCCCCAGCCAACGACAAAGAGTCTCCAGCAGTCTCAGTCAGGTTCAGGTTGTCTACATCAGACACAGGAGAATAACTGTCTTCTGTAAGCAGCTCAGACTGATCGGAATGTGACGCACACCTCTTTCCAACATTGTTTACCTTAATCCTAGACATAGATTGGCATAGAGATGTTTGCCGCCTCTCCAACGATTCAATAAGAGCAGCCTCCCGTTTCCCTCTATCATCCAAAACTAACAACAAGGCACACAAGGCCTGCACATGGGTTGACAATATTAAAACATTTATTAGTACTAAAATGACAAGGCATGTAGCAGATACACTATACCTATGAAAATAGGCATGTTTAGTTGTTTGGTGTTCCATGTTTCCCATGTAAGTAACTAGAACTAGAATAAGAAAACCTAAGAAATTCACCTCTTCAGTATCAATCACCTCCCAATGACCATCTTCAGAAGATTCGAAGTAAACCCTCCTATGGCCGGGATCATCTGCATTACAAGGGCCCAAGAAAAGCCAGTATCTATTGTGCCGACGATCGGATCCCAAAAACACCGATTGAATAGGGTGTGAATCAGTTGAACCTTTCCCCTTCTCAAAGGATGCCTCGTGATTATGGAATTTTGAAATTAATAATGAGGAATCTACTGGACAGTGATGAGAATTCAAGTTCACTTCTTTAACACGTTGCATTTGCCCAATTGGGTTCCAAAATGGTCCAGGCTTTTTTACTGCTGATCTCTTAATTTTCGCTCCAGAACCGCGTAATTGGATGCTAGAATTACAATCAGCTGTAGCTTTTACTAGATCCTGTAAAAAAATCATTCAGAACTTTATATAAGAGCAGTTTACAAATATGTCTGGGAGTTGAGAGGGGAAGGGAGAGGATTTGAAGGGGAGATTGTTCGAACTCCTGTTACTTTAGCTTTATCATAAAAAGTTTACTTCAGTTAGAGTGGGACCTAAATATAACCTTTGGCGGAATGTTAGTGTTTTACCTTCATCCTGATACTGGATCCAGATGAAAGAAG
Organism: Astragalus membranaceus; assembly: GCA_039519185.1. Classification (NCBI taxonomy): domain Eukaryota; kingdom Viridiplantae; phylum Streptophyta; class Magnoliopsida; order Fabales; family Fabaceae; genus Astragalus; species Astragalus membranaceus. The sequence continues at coordinate 163,194,834 of CM076850.1, forward strand.
ATCGGTAAGAGCCACAAGTGCGTTCAGTCTTTCTTCAACGTTCAAATCTGAATATTCACTCTCCATCAATCCTAACAACCAAGCTTCTCCTGCATGGCTCTCATCGATTTCATTGAATACTTTCAGTTTATTATTTTTATTTTTACCACTGTTTGCACGCTTGAATTTTCTTATATTAGAGTTCATTGAATCATTTTCAAAATCATCACCACTGCTACATGTATCAATGTCATTAAGTTCATCATCAACACTCCCAGAGTCCTCTGTATCTGACTCATTGTCCATGGCAACAGTGTTCATACGCAACCGATACGCATATGATGAAATCTTTTCAAATAAAGTAATATCACTTGACAGTGTGGAACATATTAAAGACTCCAGTTCGTCAGTTGTGCTGGCAACGTTTAATTCAGCAATCTACATAGTACCAAAGTAAAGGTAAAAACTCAAAATTCATCTATATATAGAGAAATATTATTGTCCAAAAAGAAGTTAGTTACCTGCTTTGATTTTGCCAGGTCAGATACTTTGCATCCACTGTTTCCTCGCTCTGACAAGATTTTGAACAACTCACTCTTCAAGGTGCCAGGGCATAGGCCGTAGTTTACGAGAAGATTCAGTTCCTATATATATAAACAAGCACGCGATTATACCTAAAAGTCCAAAACATGTGCTAACTGAAAACTTGGAGTGACACCTACAAAAAGCAAAATGGGAAGCAGAACAAAACAAGTACACAAAACCTACTCTAAGCATGTCTGGCCATTTAAGTTTAACTTTTATACATTAGAAAATGACGACTACTTATTTTCATTCTCAACATTGGATTGGATTACATCGTAGCAAATTTATTTTGGATAAAAATGCCCCTGCATTTTAATTTCCAATGCAATCTCGCTCACATTACAGTAGACCAAAAAGTGTCACATTGTTCACAGTTTCATTAAACAGGTAGCACTAAATATTTAATTGATAGTGTGGAACTTTTTACACTGCCGATGTATTAGAATTAAATCCAACAAGAGAAATATTGTAATTGTAGCTAATATCAATTGAAAATGTTCAAAAGAGGAAATCTGAAATGGAAAAAACTGTGGTTATGATGATTGAGCTAGTTTTATTGGAATCTGGAAGACTACGTAAATTTTAACAGTTTCTTATCAACGATTTGTAGTTCAATGGCATAATCTATTGAGCTTTACCACTTCTCGGCAAAGGTTACTGAAGGTACGGTACTAAAATGGAGGGGATAGTAAATCATAAAAGGGAATACTTATTTGGGAGTGGGGGGCTTTTAAACCAAAGGACATATTCCCCTTCTTATGGATGGAAAAGTATTGATAGCAGAGGGACATATGTTTTAAATATGGAAAATAATAATAAGCCCCTAGATAGTTTAAGTTTATGTAAATGTAGTAAGACACACATATGTAAATGTAGTAAGACACACACATATAGGTATAAACATATTCAACCCAAGTCATATCTAAAATGGGCTTGTTTTTTTTTTTTGGTATATACCGGGGTATCCACCGCCGAACGCAGTGACTAATCCCCTCGCTGGATTGGAGGTACCTCGAAGGGTGGGACAGCTGGCCCAGGGATTTAAAGCTGCTCCATACCCAAGGCGAGGATCGAACCATCGGCACTTGGTTAAGGGAGGATGAGCCTCAACCGCTCAACCACACCCCCTGGGTTTAAAATGGGCTTGTTTGAAATACCTTGCCAAGGACATCTCTTCTCATGGCACCGTGCTTTGAACCAAATCCAGCAGCAACCAGCACTTGACGGAGTATTTCAATCCAAGTAAGTGGGTTTAGAGATCTTCTCCAAAAGTCAAGGGAATATTCATGACTTTCAACCTTCAAATAGATAAATGCTAAATTGTTAATCATTCTGTATATATATATATATATATATAATAGACACAAAGAAGGCAAAATCTAAGTCTCTGCTAATGAGGTAAGGAAACTCACTGAGTGAAGCAACGCAAGAAAATTGGATGACTTATTTAAATGAGGCCAAAACCCATTAGAAAGCTCCACTTCAATGTCGGATAAAAGAAGTGTGAGAAGGGCCCCGTGAATCTTTCCAAGTAACATTGAGCCCTGTAAGACACGGGCAGTAAACTGAGAGGCATTTTGGATGTTACTTGCAATTTGATACTTCCTCTAATGAGAATTAAATAAGAAATTATGCTTCCAAAATGCAATCCTGAGAAAATGATGACATATTACCTTATCATGAAATGCCTGAACAAACTCATCAAGAGTGAAGGGACAAATATCAACAACCATAGCATATGTATAAATGAAATGGAAAACCTGCCAAAATAGAGTTAGCTGTCAAATTGAAGTCGTGTTCCATTAAACAAAGGTTTTGAATGAACAAAAAAAAAAGCAAAAAAGTAACTTTGGTAAAGCAAAGCTTGACAGTGATAAAGTAGGCTAATTTGAAAAATAACTTTTTGTTTCATAACAAATAAAACCCTGCAGGGTAACTAATAAAATAGAACCTTAAGTTGAAATTCAACCAAGTTAAAAACCCATAATGGTTTGTCCCAAGCTTGAATCACAGAGATGACTCATTTAAACAATATAATCCGCTGTCCCATGTTCTAATTGAAACAGTCAAACAGGCATGCATGCATTCAAAAAATCAGATTTTTCAAGTCCCAACTGATTCATGAAAAGCACCTTAAATAATTTCTTCACGAGTTCTGGGGAGGAGTCCCAAGGTTGCAAATGTATAGGTTTCTTCATCTTGACAGTATCTGGGGGGAACTTAACTAGCATATCTGTAAAAGTCGCCACCAAATAGTAACAGGTAATAATCAGAATATTCCAATAATCATTATAGCATGACACATAATATTAGGTAATACTTTTTCCTTCCAAAATTACCTGGACAGCCAATCGTTCTACTGGCAGCAACAATATCAGAGTAAATAAGCAGATTGTTTTTTTCTTGCAACTCTCTCAATTCTAACTCTTCATCATCAATTAACATTGAAATTCGATCAACTCCCTCTTCACATATTTCATTATCCAAAGCAAGTTCACATTTTTTCTTGGGTGACTGATTCTCAGTCACATATTGGTTCAACTCCCCCTGCCAGATAAGACCAAATCGTAAACTTGCTAAACCATCCAACAAAAACACAAGAATACATAGTTGGCTTTTTTGTTACCGTTCTTCCTTGAGCGAAAAGTTTCCTCCTATCTGGTAATTTACTTCTATTCTGCATTTTACTCTTTGGCAATCCCTGTTTAGGGAGGAGACATCGGAATCAATTATTAGCCAAAATTTATGCGCTCAAACATGTAATATATGAGGAACCAAAGTGAACACAACATTGCGGGTCTATCTAACTTACTTTTGTGGTTGTTGATGTTTTCTGTGACCTGTTGTTCTTACGGACCAATCTCTGGGTTTTAGAATTCGACTTTGGGTGAACTTCTCGATCAGCAAAACCATAACTGATTGGAAGGTCTCCAGCATCAGGATTTGTTGCCCTCCAAACTGTCATCAGACCTTTGCCAATACCATGTTTCTTCACCGGTGCTTTCATATTACAATTAGGGTGATTTTGAATTACACTTTTAGAAACCTGAGGAAACAGGACCTCATAGAAATGTATTGGAGCGTAGAAAGAAATATAAAAAAAATGTTTGCGAGGTACCAATAGTTACCTTCCTCCTTTTAGCAGGCCTTTGGTCCTCTTGACAAGTAGAAGTGTAATTTTTGGGCCCTAAGCAATCAAAGGCAAAATTGACGAAAATAAGGCATCTTATTATAACAATTGAAATGGTGAGCTACATAAAAAAATTAAAGGTATACTTACAAGAAAATAAATGGACGGAAATGCAATGCAATATCCATTTTACCCCTCAAATTTTAATTAAGCCCAAACAATTTATTCTTTTTCCGCAAAACTGAAAGTTAGATAATATTTGTAATTAAAACATAATAATATATAGAAGTTGTTTCCATCAGTTTTGTAAACCTCCACGATGGTCAAGGGTAATTATTTCAAAATTTTAAGTAGTAACTCAATACTACAAACCAAATACTGCAGTTCAAAAGATTAGCAAACGGAAGTCAGCTAATTCACTAATCTAGGTTTTTTTATATCCAAGCCGCATTAATTTCGCATAACTATCCAAGACTTGCATGTGCTCTACAGTTGTAATAATGTTTACAAACTGACAAGTAAAAAAAATCTCCACTCACCAAATACGAGCACCTATTTTATTTATCCATATCTATTACCACTACCAAGAATCCAAATCTAATACAATAAAAGTTAAAATAGTATGAAGTATTCAGCGGCTTAAAGCATTACAGAAGAGAGACGCACCTAAAGGAGCGGAATCAAATTCCCGACCGAGGAGAGGGCCATCTTCCCGTAACAAGTTGTTTGCAATGTAATCTGCTGTAAACAGCTCCTGAAGACACTTGCGTTTTTGCTTTTTCTTTACTTTTCCCGTCACTGCCATATCGTATCTTGAAGACAAAGGAGCGATAGCCGTCTCACTTCGAATCACTCCGTTTTCAACTTTCTTCCTCTGTGTTCCATAACAACCTTCCATAACCGTCAGAGTTCTGTGCTTCTCATCTGTACCACAAAATACACAGTAAGCATTGGGATATACAATACACAAAATTAATTCGACTTCGGAACAAACAGTGAAATGCATCGCAAGAGAAAAGGCACCGAAATGCGTCAGAAATGGAATATTATGGCGATCAACACTGAGATTCCGTCAAATTCGGTTATAATAGTTGAGGTTCTTGGAAGCAAGAAAAGTGAAGAGGAGAAGAGAGAAGTAACGGGATTGAGATGAGAGAGAGGAGTGATTTTAGAGTAATGAAAAATCTACCTCGATTGCACCTTCCCCACTAACCGTCGAGAAAATGGAAGATGATAGTGTTGGAACTAACTTGTAGAAGGGAGAAACAGAGGATAATATAACACTGTCTGAATCAGAAGTAGGGTTTTGGGTTTTACGGGAACAGAAGAAATATGGGTCCGGATCCTCTGCTGCCATTATTATATCCTTCTCTCTCCTTCAACAAATATCATTCGTTGGATTAATCCAACGATTGTAAAATTAGAACGGCAAAATACTTGGAAACGTGACGTATACAAATGGAAAACTAGACGTATAAGGTTTGAGAGAATTCCATTCTGTTTGAGAGAGAGAGAGAGAGACGGTGAAGGAGCTAACCGCCTTGTGACTGCTCAAGGCGGCGCAAACTAGTACGATGCGGCAGCGAATATCACGGTGGTGCGATATGACGGCGAAGTATGTAGCTGTGCGATGCGATGGTGAAGTATGTGACATTGCGATGCGGCAGCGAATGCGATAGGCGCACTGGTGAGATGCGACGACGGGCTAGCGACAAACATGGCGGCGACGAGCCTTGCGACGAACACGGCGCCGTAATCACAGTGGAGAAGACGGTTCAGAACCATATTTTGTTCTCATTTTCTCTGTTCTTTTTTCTATTACAGATTTTTCCGTCTTCTCTTAACTGTGCTGAATTTTGTTGGAGTTGGAATTAGAATTGGGGTTGGTCTGTGCTCAACACATTATAATAAGCAGCATTGATATTGTACCAGAAACTCAACAGCAATGTGTTACTTATTCAAACTCAACAACCAGAGTTGCATTAGGCTCAAGAACGGAGTGGTGATGTTGATTGAGGAGGTGAAGACAAGAGACTCGAGCAAATGAACTATGTTTGTGGAAGAACACACGGCTCAAGCAAATAACAAATTGAATTGTGGCTCATTTTTTGTTTTGTAATTTCTAATTTCTAATTTAAGGGAGAGACTTTTGTAATTTCTAATTTAAGGGAACTATGTACAGTAGTATTCGCGTTTTCCGCTAGTTTTTGGTCTTTCAACTTTTCAGCCGTGAGATTAATCCAAAGGATGAGATTTGAGAATGAGAGAGATGCATAAAACTAAAGCAGGAGAGGATCCATTTCCAAGATTAGGGTATGGGTTTATGCCCTTTTACCAAATAAACCGCCCCAAAAATGGATAATATTTTTTATACCCCACAAAAATCATTTATCTCCATTTTACCCTTTCAATTTTATACCATGGATTTATCTATAATGTAAAAATGCACTACGGATTTATCTACTAAATAGGTAAATTCGAAAAAAAAATTAACTACGTATTTATCTATTAAATAGAAAAATCTGTAGTGTATTTTTACATAGCAGATTATAAATATATAAATCTGCTATGTAAAAATACACTACAGATTTTTCTATTTAATAGATAAAAATCCGTAGTGTATTTTTACATTACATATTTATTTATTAAATAGATAAATTCATAATTATTTTAAATTTGTTAAAAAATAATATTAATTTTATTTTTTTAAGTGAAATAGATATAGATACTGGTAATCTTTTGGTTATTAGATGCATTCACGACGACAGAATATTCCGTAAAAGGGGGAGGAGAACAACAACTACTAATTTTAAAAATGTTATAAAAACACCTTCAAAAATTCATTAAAGAATCAAAACTAATCAAAAAATTATTAAAACACCACTAAAAAACTAATTAAATCAAAAGAAAGTTAAGTAGATTTTTTAGAGATTAAGAAAAATTCAAAAAATCAATAAAAAATAATAAACAAAAGGAATTTGGGATTTTGAGCCCCCCAATCCTAATAAAGGTCTCTTCTTGGGGAGTCATGGTCTCTGATTTTTTTTTGATTTAATGGTTGTGGTTTCGAGACAATCGAAGTAGGTTGCCCAAAAACCGTTTTTTTTACCCAGATTATTTAGCCGGCGTACAACATTGTCACGTGTAACGAATATCTACACACCGAACAGAATCAAAAGATTACCGATATCCATATTTACTTTAATTTAAAAAAATTAATTATAATTTTTTAACACATTAGAAATAATTGAAAAATTGATTTATCAATTAATAGATAAATACGTAGTTGCAAAAAAATGTAAAACGGATTTATCTATTTTTAGGATAAATATGTTGTGTTAAAAAAATTGAAAACAAATTTACATTTTTTAATGGGTAAAATGGGGATACATGATTTTTGTGGGAGTATAAAAAATATTATCCCCCAAAATATCAAAAGTAAACTATCCTCCTTCGGTCAAAGCATTGGCTCGATATCACTACACTGTTAGTTGCTTTTTTCATCCTATCATTTTAATTTATCCATCCCTTTCCAACTTAAAAAGACATATTACACCCCCACCCCTTTTGTTGTCAAACTAACGGTTTCATTGAAAATACACTCTCCTTAAGCTTACCCTCCCACCCCGATATAAACTTGTCCCTCCACGCAAGGGGCACGTTAAACTCAACACATTTTGTTTTAAGTCTTTTCCCTTTGTTCCTTGCACTACAAGAATTAAGGGTATTACTGGCTAACTCAATCCCTCAGTAATGGTATAAATCGGCCAGAAATTGCACTTTACTGGCGGATTTAGTCCGCCAGTAATCAGCCAGAAAAACCCTCGCAGGTAACAGTTACTGGCCGAATTTCAGCCAGTAATTACTGGCGGATTTACTGGCCGACTGGCGGAAATTCGGCCAGTAAATCCGCCAGTAATTACTGGCTGAAATTCGGCCAGTAATGTAATATATATTTTTTTAAAAAAATATTTTTAAAAAGCTTTTTTGTATTTAAAATTTGTTGTTTTAAATATTTAATTCGTTTTTTTATTTAATTTTTTAAAAAGCTTGTTGTTTGAAGCAAAGTGAGAACCAAAGTGTTCCTGGCAGAGGCGGCGACGACGGTGCTCCGGCGACCCTCCGGTGGTAGTGGTTTTGGGGTGGTTGTAGGGGTTGTATTGTTAAAACCAGAGGGGTGTGGATAGTGTTCTGAGTTTAAAAATAAAAGAAGGGTGTTGTGTATAAAAGAAGGGTGATAGTGTTGTGTATAAAAATAACAGATGGGTTTCAACAACAACCATAATTTTCCTCCCCCACTTCACATGCGCCGCAGCCTTCAAGACCAGAGAGAGAAAGAGAGAGCAAACGAAAGAGAGAGAGAGAGTTGCAGCGATGGTGGTTCATGGTGGTTTAGCGGTGGTGAGAGAGAGAGGAATTGTGGCCCGCGGTGATGAGAGAGAAAGGAGGGTGTGCGAAGGTGGTGGCTCTGCTGTTGTTGTTGTGGAGGTTTTGGTGGTGATGAGAAATGAAGAAATGAAGGTTGGTGGTGATGAGAAATGAAGAAATGAGGGACTGAGATGAGAGTGAAGAAATGAGGGTCGGAGATGAGAGGAAGGAAGTTGAAAGAGAGAGAGATGAAAAAATGAAATGAGATGAGAGTGATTAAAGGTGGAGAGAGAGATGAAAAGCTGGCACGGATGAAAAGGTGGAGAGAGTGATTACTGGCGGACATATGTCCTTTACTGGCGGATATATGTATTTACTGGCGGAACTGTTGCAGGCTGACAGCCCATCGAGTTGACCATTGCTGCAGTCCTTACTGGCGGAAATATGTATTTACTGGCGGAACTGGACTGACGCGACAAGGGACTGCAATCTTGTCTGGTATTACTGGCCGAATAAGGAGTTACTGGCGGAAATTAAATTACTGGCCATTTCAACGGTCAATTCGCTGCTTTTCAGGATATTTTGTGGCTGAAATTTCCGCCAGTAAATGTAATTACTGGCGGATATATTTACTTATAAAATTATTTTAGCTTTTCAATTAATTTCCGCCAGAAATCCCCTACTCAATCCGCCAGTAAATATACTGGCTGTTTAAATTCGACAGAAATGTTATGGAATCCGCCAGAAACTTACTGGCAGACTAAATCCGCCAGAAATTGCCAAATTCCACCAGAAACTTTACTGGCTGACTGATTCCGCCAGAAATGTCTAGCCAGTAATGCAAGTAATTCTTGTAGTGTTGGGTTAGTTATAGTGATATGTTCGTCCATATCGCTTGCACAGTCTCAAAAATCCTCTTAAGTCTCTCCCAATGCAAACAACAACAAAAAATATTAGTATCTAAATCAAGAGTTAACAGATTCAACAAATAGATATGTTCTTTAAACACACCATAGAGCCCTTAGCACTACTAGATTCATTAGCTAGAATCGCGGTGTTTATAAAGGTATGAGGTATGGGTGGGAGATCTTGTGGGACCGCTCTATGTACCCAAGAATGATGTCCCATAATAGTATGACCTGAGGACCAATGTTGATCAAATTAATAATGAGTAAAATCCAACAACTTTCAATCCACCTTAGTTGGAATGTTGGGTGAGCCCTACATTCACACGGTGTTTAGGGTGTGCTCTACACATGTCCAAATTTCCACAACACTATGTACGATAAAAAGCAGGTATGATATGACCACATATGATGACTCATCTAAAAAATGGTATTGGCTTAAATGGTTTCTCCGTCCGATGGGACTCGCATATAGACCAATATACGTTCACAATCGATCAACTCTTCCAACACCCACAAATATGGCCGCACTAGACATATGCCCCTCAATTTGCTCCTCATTATCTGTATAAAATAAAGTGGAATAAACATAATATTGGGTCTTACTTGTGTCTGTTGGATGGGAGTGGAATTGTAAAAGTTGATGTTTATGTTGATAATATTGGTTAGTGTGTGATCGAAAAGCGTGTAACGTGTGTGGTCTTGTTTTTTTACATTTTTAAACCGTATGGAGGAGAGCATCTGCAATGGTTGAATTTGTTAGATGCTGGGTTGCAATACAATACATGTTGTTTAATTAGACGATATACATTAGTGGTACTACCATAATAAGTGCAAACATGGTTTCAATAGGTAGGACACTTAACATACAATGAAGCGGGATACAGAAAATAGTGTTGGCAAAAGTTTATGGGTGAAACATAATTGTAGACCGTTAGTACATTAATTAAATGTCTCACAGGCGGGAGAAAGCTGATAATAACATTCATGATATTCGTGTTGTTACATGGCACACCAAGTTGGGCTATTAGTCCCCCACACAGTGCTCTTGTTGAACAAAATCAATGCTAGCCTTGCATTAACCCACATAGGTTTGGATTATGTGCTTGGAAATCAAGAAAATGCGTTGTCTGGAAACCATGCTCATCAAAAATCACGATATGATTCCACTATGGCGAAAAGGCAATTGACAAAAATCAAGTGGGATATGCTGCAAAACGAATTACATATCATTAGATTTTGCAGGAACGACTATTTTAATGAACTTTATTAACTGGGGATGAGTATTTGGGTGTGGAAGAAATGAACTTTACTAGGAACCCAGAGGCGACATCGGTATGTGTTAACTCCTTCTCCAATATTGGAAGAAATCTCGTTTCTTGCATATGGTAGCATAATGGTTATCCACGATCTCCCTTTTGGAGAAAGTGATAAGTGCCGGTGCATGGCCAAGCTAGTAATTTTTGCAGGAACTAAGTAGTAAACCTGGTGGTCTAGTCGAGCCCTCAGCTGCATGAGGAATACATCACTCCCAGCAAAAACCAACCTAACCCACCCTCCTAATTGAAGGCCATAAAATTTACCAACATTGTTCTAGCTCTGGGTAAAATACGCCTCTGCTCATCTGACCTCTACAACAACCTGAAACATATTGCCCACTGGGTCGTACAGGAAGACTTTGTGGGCAACATCCAACACATGCTGCATGTTAAACATATTGTGGAGTTTCACCAATTCCTATTTTAAAAATGTGTCGTGTGTAAACAAATATAGAGGATTAGTTAGCATACGTGATTTTTAGAAAACATACATGAGTGGATGAGGTAATAACCTGGTCCAATTGATACTCAACATAAAAAGGTTCAAACTTAATCCGCAGGTCGTATCCATTTTGCGAGATTGAGGAAACAAGAGGGGAGTTCATAATTAATAAAGACATGTGGAACAAAAATAAATGAGATTGAGAGTAAAATTGCAGAGCGACAGAAACGTAGAGATAGAGAGTGTGTGATGGTAACATAGTTACAAATAGTTAAGAAAGAACCCGATTGAGTTGATGTGTGGATTCTTGACAGATGCAAGATTTCTTCAGATTTATGAGGACTATGGGTGTCAGAGTTTGGCATGGATGAGGATATATAGAGAAGCGCAAAATAGGTATTGTACACCTTGACTTGTTGAATAGTTTGATATGTATGACCCCTATACTTGACGACTTCGCAAAAAGGTAGATAGGATAAACATAGGCTGGGAATGGTGACCTATAGACGCCTTAAATGTAGAGTGCGTGGTAGGCGGTTGGTAGGATCACAATGAAAACAAAACGATGCAGCAACTTTATTAAAGCAAAGTTATGCAAATGAGAAGTACCATCCGTAAACTCACACGCAAAATGAAGATTCCAAATTCAACTCTCAGAACACGGAAAAAATCTAGCCTAATAACCATAGTAATCACATATCCATCAACATCTTATTAGTGACCGAAAGTACAACTTTGATGTGGGGTATTTTCAAAAATAAATTAGGCCCATACTTTCTACAACCCCCAACTACTCACTGGAGACCCCCAACCCTCAAATATTCCAAAAATACCCTCACATGAAACACGCTTCCAAACCCCCACGCTGCATTTTAACAGGTACGGTTAAAAATCTTGCAAATGGGGGTGTGTACTAGTGAGGGCTTGGTACAGAAGTATAGTTTCGAACCTTCATAATCCCAAAACAAAAAAAGGGACGCGCACGTTTCATTAATGACATTTTGGTCTTTTCACAGGGTCTGGGAGTGTCTAGTGAGTAGCTGGGGGTTGTGGGAAGTATGGGCCAATAAATTATTGGAAGATCTAGGGTGAAAAGTAAGAACTTGCATTGAGTAAAAAAAAGTGTAAGGACTTGCAGAGCCATACTTCCTACAACCTCCCAAACTACTCATTGGACACCCCCAAACCATGTGAAAAGATCAAATTGCCATTAACAAAACGCGTGCACCCCCCCTTTTTTTGGGATTAAGCAGGTACATAAGTTTGGTTTTGTACCCGTCCGGAAATAAAGTACCGGGTCTTATGTATTAACAGACACCCCAACTTCTAAAATTTTAAAGGTCCGAAAGTTTGGAACCGTACCGGTTCGGAACCAAACTTCCGTATGTGGCTGTGGCTATTAATTTCTTATAAGCTTTAACTTGAACAAGCAGAAAAGGAACCGAGACATAACACACTGCACACCTAAGTATCCACTTATACTTTACGCAAATAGAGTAGTGTGCAGCTGCAGCTCTAAGCTGATGTGCAACTTTTTCCATGTTAGCTGTACCATCTACCCCTTCATATCCACTTATACTTTAGTACTGCACACCTAAGTCTATTATACCACTGTGTACCTTTAATATATTAATATATTTTGATTTTAAAGTAATTAAATCACACTTCTTTAATATTTAAGCAAATACAAGTTACCGTCAAAATTCAATCATTTTTGCCTCAAAATTCATATGTGTGTTGGTAAGAAACTAAAAGTACGGTACTATAGTACCGAATTGGTTCGATACTATAGTTCGTACCGGTTCGGTACTAAAGTACTGTACCAAGCCAAAATACAATGTGGCGGGGGGTTGAGAGCGCATTTTACATAAGAATATTTTTTGAACATTTGAGATTTTGGAGTGTTCGGTGAGTAGAGGGGGGTTTAAAGAATTATGGGCGGACTTGCAAGTGTAGCTTAATGTTTTGGGCCTAACCAAGGCCGACATCGAAGAGGTTCCAACGCAAACACTAACAATAAAAAAAGATCCGCCAAAACAGTCACATCGAGCAAATTTAGGGTTTCTGTCCGAAAAAAAAGCAAGATTCCATTCGCAATTTGCGCTCGAACTGAGAACAGAAGAGCGGGTGGCAGCTGAGAACTGAGGACTGAGGAGGAAATGGAAACGGCGAAGGAGTCAGCGACACTCGGAAAGCGAAGAGAACCAGAAGGCAATGACGGTAACAATTCAACGCCAAAGAAAACTCGCAGTTCAGAACGGACATGCGTTCACGAGGTAGCCGTTCCAAGCGGTTACATCTCAACGAAAGATGAACCACTTCACGGTACTCTCTCAAACCCTACCTTCAACGGTACAATGGCAAAATCCTATTCCTTCACACTCGACCCCTTCCAACAAATATCTGTCGCGTGCCTCGAAAGAAACGAGTCCGTTTTAGTCTCCGCTCACACCTCCGCCGGTAAAACAGCAGTAGCAGAATATGCAATTGCAATGTCGTTTAGAGATAAACAGAGAGTTATCTACACTTCTCCGTTAAAAGCACTTAGTAATCAGAAATACAGAGAACTCAGCCAAGAATTTCAAGATGTAGGGTTAATGACCGGTGACGTTACGCTTTCACCTAACGCCACGTGTCTTGTTATGACCACGGAGATTCTTAGGGGAATGTTGTATCGTGGTTCTGAAGTTTTAAAAGAAGTTGCTTGGGTAATTTTTGATGAAATTCATTATATGAAAGATCGTGAAAGAGGTGTTGTTTGGGAAGAGAGTATAATTTTCTTACCACCTGCTATAAAGATGGTGTTTCTTTCGGCTACTATGTCGAATGCCACAGAATTTGCGGAGTGGATTTGTAATATACATAAACAGCCTTGTCATGTTGTGTATACTGATTTTCGACCTACTCCTTTGCAGCACTATGTTTTTCCTGTGGGTGGGAGTGGATTGTATTTGGTTGTTGATGAGAATGAACAGTTCAGGGAGGATAATTTTGTAAAACTGCAGGATACTTTCTCTAAGCAGAAAGTGGGTGATGGGAACAGAGGTGGTAGGTCCAATGGCAAACATGGGAAAGGTGGTTCTGGTTCTGGTGGTTCTGACATCTATAAGATTGTTAAGGTCAGCTCAGTACTTACTTTTGTTGTTATTGTTAGTTATTAAGTGATCATTTTTATTTTTATCCATACTTGATATATATTTTAGAATATGTAAACCGTACTGCGTCAAATCTAGAAATTATTTATTTGTGTTGAAGTTAACTTTTTGTTTTACGTACTTGTCATCATATTTTGAGGATCTTATTCATTGTGATGGAGAAACCGGCTTAGTATTCTCGAATCAGTAGCTTTGGGATTTCTGTTTGTGAATGTTGTGACTTGTGACACCTCCGTAGCGTATTAAGATAAATTTGTGCAGACCCTCTTATTTTTCATATGGTGTTGTCATGAAAATCAGCATTGGCATTATATGCATATTTTATACAAGGAATCAAGTTTTATTAGATAAATTTAGATAAGTTATTTGTTTCGGTACAAAATGGGGTAATTAGTAGAGTTTTCTACTTATCGGCGTGGAGAAGACAGACATGTGTTAGAGCTAGCACCAGTTATTCAAAATTTTCGTTAACACTAAAACCCTGCATTCCTAAATCATGAAAATGGAACCTTTTCCCTTGACAATTTATAAGCAGTTGAGCATGCTCCATATTGTAAAAAAAGTTAACTAGTATGTGGACCTAGTGTAGTTAATTGCTGAGTTTTAAAGTTATTAATTTTTTGATGAAGAGTTGAATATGATCAAAATGTAGAAAGGAATTGGAGGATATACTTCTCAGGAAAAGGACTGAGGTGGAAAAAGAAAAAACTGATAACCCGCATTATGAATCTAGATTGAAACATTGTTAAAATAACCCGACAAAACAACAAAACCCTCTTCCCCCCGCATTATGAATCAACATTATTTTTAGTCATAACTCATAAGCAAGTTGGAGGTTATTCTGTTCGGTTGTCCTCCATCCAGATAAAATATTTTTGCTGCTATTTGTGATGGTATGGCTGATACTAAAAAACGCAATGCAATTGCAAATTGTGTGGTGCCTAGGGTTCCACTACGCTGCTCTAGCAGCAGCTACTGCTGGCCATGTGAAATACTTGCTGTACTCTGGGCTTTGGTGCATTTGAGTGTGGGTGTGATTTTTCATTTTTGCACTTATGAATATGTTTACAGATAAGCAGTTGCTTTTGGATAAGGTTAGGGATTGGACTTCCATGGGGAGTAAAGCCCATAGCGTCCTTTACATTACTGTTGGTGTATAGGGTAGCTTTACTACATTTTTGTCTATTCGTCCTTAGAGTGCACTTTTACTTTTCAGTATTTTATGAAGGATTTTTATACCCCTTTTCCTCTTTAATATTTTTTATGACTCTATTTGAACTGGAGTGTTTAATCATTTTCAGATGATCATGGAAAGGAAATTCCAACCTGTTATCATATTTAGTTTCAGTAGAAGAGAGGTTGAGCAGCATGCAATGTCCATGTCTAAGCTCGACTTCAATACCCAAGAGGAAAAGGATACAGTGGAACAAGTTTTTCGGAATGCAGTGCTCTGTCTGAATGAAGAAGACCGGAGCCTACCTGCTATTGAGCTGATGTTGCCACTTCTTCAGCGAGGGATTGCTGTCCATCATTCTGGCCTTCTTCCTGTTATCAAAGAATTGGTTGAGCTTCTTTTCCAGGAAGGTCTTGTAAAGGCCCTATTTGCCACTGAGACAGTAAGATTTCATCCAGGTTCTGATTTTTTTAATATTATTTTCTGATAATATTGGAAGGAGTCTTAGATACGATTTTCTACAGTTTGCGATGGGTTTGAATATGCCTGCAAAAACTGTTGTGTTCACTGCTGTTAAGAAATGGGATGGTGATAGTCACCGTTATATCGGATCCGGCGAATATATACAGGTTAGTCGTGATTTATATCTTGGGTGATGAT